>VSDK01001200.1:149416-266771 GCA_009767595.1 Symbiodinium kawagutii
GCTCTTCCGGGCGACACGAGGAGCATTTGAGGCCAGATGGTTTGGTCGAAGCCCATGCTTACTCTTTGCTGCATGCAGTGGATGTGGAGGCCGGCAGCTGGCGAGTTGGGTCAATATGAACCACCAATTTTATGGAATCACTACCACTAATAGTTGGAATATTCATGGTTAATGATGGTACACCAGAGCTACAGGGTTTAAAGCCACAGCCACATGTGCATGCTTTTCTCCAACGAGGGACATAGAATGAACACGGTCTATACTGGAATCAGGTTTTTTCCTGCAGCCCATGCTTCCACGCTATGCTCAGGCTTCAACATTGAGATTTCTCGTAGGATCATATCATTGGAAAAATTGCAAACAAACACTGGGTGCTGGCAGCGTTTTCGTCCTTAGGCCTTAGCGCGTTCCAGTTGACATGTTCAGAAACGGTGAGATTGTGCAGGAATTTGAGCGAGCGTATTCGACCTCCAGACAATACAAACACAGCTTTTTCCAGCTTAGCAAGAGAATCGGAAGGGTAGCATCCAGCAACATTTGACAACTACTGGTATATGAATATAGAGACAACTACTGCCGTAGGATTACCATAGTTTATATCATTATTGTTTGCAACTTTACGACCATAAAAAAACGATTGTAGTAAGCAATATTATTGATGATTGGTAATCTTGCTGTACCATTGATTATAATAATGATAATAATAAACAACCATAGGATTACCTTAATGTTTTATTACTATTATTTTGATTATTATACAACCATAGCTTATTACCATAGGATTACCAATATATAGTAACCACAATGATAATAATATCAATATGGCAGTGGGTCAAAACCCTTAGTCCCCCTGGTTCCCCCATCATTAACCAGGCTGTTTTCCCAACATAGTTTTGTTGGTGGAAATCCCCTATTAGTTGGCTGGTTAACTGCTTGACCCATTGCCATATGTTTTACAACTTTACAGCCACAAAAAATTCATCATCTTCCGTCGCGCCTCGGGAGCTCCGATTCAGACGCCTCACGTGGCTTGGTCACGACACGTGGCGCCGTCGGCGGCTTCTCAGGGTCAGCGCTTGGTCTTCCTGCGGAATCCCTGGGGAAACGACAAGCGCTGGAATGGGCCGGGTGGCCTGGGGGTAAGACACGCCAGAGGGGAGCCGCCAGCTACCACTAGCTATCAAGCTTCTGAATGTCAAGATGTCATTAGCAGTTGCTGCTGATTGGGTTTGAAGACTGGGATATTTGAATTTTGATGCCTACATCCAAGTGAAAAAAGTTGAAAGATCCAAGAATCCTTGCCAGAGTAGTACAAGGTTCCAGTACAAATAGATGTCTTGAAAGGCACAAGTTGTTTCCCGTGCGTTCATGGACCCATCTTAGTTCCCTCATGATCTCGTAAGAGAATCACGTCACAAGACACCCAGCAACAGCCATTAGTTGTTGGATGACTATGGCGTAGCCAAGGACAGCATCAACAGCTTGAGATACAGAAATCTATGAGCGCTAGCACTGCAATGATTCGTTTGATAAAGCTGGTTGGTGGTTTCAAACATTTTTCACTAGTAATTGTTAACAAATGGTTGGTTGACTAATATTGTTTAAGGGGTTGAAACCACCAGCCAGGCTGGTTGATGATGGTTGCTACGGGCGCATCATTATAGGGCTCAAGAACCCACAAGAACCAAAAATTGCCACCACACCTCAGAAACCAACACCTCAATATCCAAAATATACTGTCAAACCTCAATGACCAACAAGAACCAACAGGCACCAACAACAGCCAACAACAGCCAACAAGAACCAACAAGAACCAACAAGAACCAAGAACCATTATATTTACTATATGTGTATTATAGGCATGTATATATATATATACACACATATATATATATACATATGCCATGTGGTTCTCCAAACCTTCGATGCATGTCCCTCAAGGCGTTGGTGTGATGGCGACGAGGCGGGCGAGAAAGAGCTTACTGACTGTGGAAGCACCGGTGAAACCCGACACGGTGTGGCATGACAGATGGTGGGTTTATGGTTGGTTCATGGTTGGTTGATGCTTGGTTGATTGTTTCGTGACAGATTGCTGTTGTATGATTTCAGGCAAGTTGATTGTTGGTGATTTGACACACCGTCATATGCATGTACCAACCATGGCTGGTCTTTTTGTTGATCCGGGCTATTCTTGCCAGTGATTCATAGTCAACGGTGGAACACTGTCATGTCGTCACTGTTGAACACTGAAATGGTGGTTTCTCAGAACAGGGGTGCCCCCAAATCATCCGTTTTCAATCACTATCAATTTGTTCCTGATGATTCCTGGACATTCCTGGACGACGTCGAAGGCATGGCTGGTCATATCGTTAGCTGTGCTGGTTGCCTGTAATATTAGGCATTGGTATAGACCCCCTATGTTGTTGATTAGATTGTTCTTGTTTGTTTCAATATGTTCTTCATTTCCAATTCCGTGAACATGCCAGACATGACAAATGCCACTTTGGTTGGTGGATCCTTGAACCATTTTTACCTGGTGATTGATTCAGGTGTATGCCACTCTGTTTAGTTGCTTCTGATCAATGAAGGTAGCTCGATGGCTCCAAGATGGGGGGCATAGCTGGATGCCCGTTCGTCGTTGAACGGGCCCTGGGCCATTCAGAATGATGATGAGGGTGCCTCCCAACGCCAATGTTGTAGTAACATGTAGTAGCAGTGCTTTTGACCACTCAGATGGCCCACTTCAATACTGGAGCTGCATGCTACATGGGGTGGTTCATAGCCATGGTGGTACCCCGAACCATCCCATGGTAGGGAAACCAACCAGCTAGCCCCAACTCCGGCTGTACCCTTGGGTCAGCAAGATGACGCTAGACGCTTCCAGTGGTCAAGCTAGTTCCCCATTATTATCATCATTGTCATCATCTTTCGCGCGGGTCGGCTTCATACCGGCTTCATATCACCATCTTAACCATCACAGCAAACAGTAGTTCAAGCATCAACTAGTTTGATAATCACAACCAGTTCAACCAGCAACCAGCTAGGTTGACCAACATCAACCGACAGAAACATAGGTCTTCTTCACCGTGATTTTTCTCGGTGGCCTCAGGCTTGGGATCGTTTCCCTTCGCTCCGCAAGCGGCTGCGGCCACAGCATCTTGTCGAAACTGAATGATTCACAAAGAAAGTGGTGCGTTGATGTTTATTAATGGTCAGCTTGTTTAATTGATGATTAATGGTTTAAGGTAGTCTATCAATATTGGTTTCGTGATGGCTTACTAGTGATTCATGAATCTGTCTTTTCAATGGTTTCACATGTTGATAAATTCAAGTTTACTACGAGGAGATGATGATACTGTAGATGATGACCAAGAAATGTCCAAATTTTCTGGTACTCCGACACCCCAAACTTTGTGGGCATGTTCATGAACTGGGGTGCACCAAGGGTGGTTGGGTCTCATGTGGATCATTAATCACTAAAAGCGACAATGTTGCTTTTATTGCTGTTGTTGAATTGTCTCGCCTATTGGTGACCATTGTTAACCATTCTTGATTATTTGTTGAACATTGCGCACCATTCTTAGCCTTTGCTGACCTTCGGGATTCACTTTTAACTTGCATTGACCATTACTTACTACATACAATCATAGACCACTACGAAGTATTAACCACTATAAACCACTCTAAACTATGACTATAATCTATAAGGCATTCTTAACCATTATTTACCATGATTAACCACTTTAAACCAGTATTCTCAAGCAGCCTCAACCATGACTAACCACCGTTAATCAGTTTCTTCCTGCTGTTGTTAGGTTTCGCAGTGACGGAGCTTTCTGGATGGCCTGGATCGATTTTCAGGCGGAGATGGGCAAATGAGCCAGCTGAGTGAGCACCCGCCCTGCAGGCGGAAGAAATGGACCAATCGTTGACAAATGAAGAACCTAGGGTTATAAACAAATTAATTTATAGTGATTAAAAATAGGGGATAAGAACCAACAAAAGTAGAGGATATACCAACTGTATGATCCAATGTATGGGTGTTTCTCAAGCCAATAGGGGACCCCCCAGTTGTCATCCTTTATTCACTATTTACTAGTAATAAACCAACGATTTTGGTGGTTCCCTATTTTGAGAAGCCACCAAATAAAAGAACACATGTTTTGGGGGAGAGCTTTAGTTAGTAAGGCTAACGCATATGAATCACGGGGTGCCAGCATTGGGGAATAGAATGGTTTATCACGATGAGTGCGCAGGTTGGACCAAAAACCCTACCTTACCTTGCATGTGGTGGTTTCATAAAATAGGGGACTCCAAAAATGGATGGTTTCTTACGACAGATTGTTGATGAACTGGATGATTTGGGGGTTCCCTATTTTGAGAAACACCCATATGGCTGTGGGTCAAAACCCTGTAACCCTTGTTCCCCATCATTAACCATTGTTTTCCCTATAGTTTTGTTGGTGCTTATCCCTGAAAATTGGTTGGTTAATATTGACCCATAGCCATATGTTCTCAGTTGAGCAGTACCCTCAAAACTTCACCGTCGCCTGATGTTTTGGACCTGGCTTAGGGGGGAAGTATACCGTGATGTTGGCGTTATTTCGAAGTGCTGCTTGGCTTCTGGAGGCATCATGATTTGCGTTATGTACGGAGCAAAGAGATTCATATCCCCGTTGTTTGCATGTTTGTAGATATAATTTATATGTTTAACACAAAACCAATTTCAAAGATCCATATTATATAACATATTTAAACATATATATAGCTGGTTGTCTGTTTGTTTAAAGAGCCATGATTTCAAAGAAACCGACCAGAAATTCCGGCATCGCCAGGCCAGCTTTGACTTCGTTTTCGTGTGTCCCAAGACCATGCGTCAGGGCCACCCAGGTCCCGCTCGGCTGCTGGGAAGGGGAAGGCCTACGCACTGCAGGCGACCCGGCGGCCCCCGGCTGCGGAATGGCCACTGTCATCTTGAAGTCTGATGTGAGGTTAGCCGGGCTGATTTTTCTTGACTTGGTGTCCAGGGGCACCAAATTTGATTTGCGATCGGCCCTGATGTTAGCGAAAAGCAGTGGAGCACTCCAAGTCATAGTTGACATAATTAATGTTTATAAATGTTTGCTTCAGTCCCAAAATGTTCCAAGTTTTCCTCCTGCAGGGAAAAGTCAGCAATGAGAGCATGCCACAGTATATGAGTATGTGCCTGTCCACACCAAGCGTGTGCAACTCTTCCAAGCTATTCCAACCCCAACAGACCACAGCTGTGCCGGATAACGTAGCCTGCGCTACCATGAAGTAGGTCACCAGCTGGTGACCATTGTTGTGACTGGGTTTGGTTAGTATAGGTTGGTACCTGGCAGGGTCCCGGGGTAGCTTCAGCACCACCAGCGGACGACGCCATGCCGCCCTGCCGCCGCTCCAAGGTTCAACGGTTGCGGCTACGGAACATCGCCGTCGCTCTGAGATGGGCGAGGTTGCCATGGGCCATGGATCGGTGGGTGATTGGTTGGTGGAGCAGGTGATGAAATGGCTATGGGTCAATATCAACCAACCAGTATTGGGGGGATAATCATCAACAAAACTCTAGGGAAAACGATGGTTAATGATAGGGAAACCAGGGGTACAGGGTTTTCACTCACTGCCATACAACTGATTCGCCGTGAAACATGTTGATACCTTTAGCCCAACAGGTTTGGATGATTGTTGTACTGAGTGCCCAGGTTGACCACTAAGCATAAAACCGGGATTCCCACACTGGATTCCTGGCACAAAGGTGGGTTGCTTGGTTTGAGATTGGTTCCTGACACTCACAGACTCGTATGGATTCATGTGGTGGTTTCTCAAGCCATGGGGGACCCTGAAACTGGTTGGTCTACTACTATAGATGCTCAATAGAAGATGGTTTAGGGGACCCCCTGTTTTCAGAAAACACCTTTTTGACCTCTGGTAAACTCATTGGAAAATCCCACCATTCATAGCTTTACCTAAAAAAAGATGATTCTGTTGCATTTTGAAGTGGTTTAAGGCGGCTTGCTTTTCCACCGGGCAATCGGACAGACGTAGGCAGAAAGGCCATGTAAGGGGAGATTCGTCTATCCAAGTGGAGAAAGCATCTCAATACTTCTTTCCACTGATGGTGCACAGTATGTACTCACATCCTAAGACCGGGAAAACTCTACTCATTGACCAAAAGTCACCGATTCTTGGCAAGACCCCATCATATGGGAGTCCATTTCAGGACGCATATCGTATGATGACTTGATCTTTGATCTCCTGAGTTTTAACAGGGCTGCTTGTCAAATTGACAAGAAACCGTCACGGAGTTCATGTTGGAACCGCGTTGGGAGTTCACAGTGCCACACGGTTCATCAATGGAAAGTCGTGGACGTTCCACCCTTTCTGACTCAACGTAACCTCCCAGTTCCTTTCTCATAGGTAACCGGCTGCTTTCTACCAATACTCTATTGCTATTTGGGGTTGGCTACCTACTATAATGGTAACTGAAGGTTCGGGTTACGAAAGGAAAACTCTCCACCAATCACCAATGATTAAAAAGCAATAAAATGATACTACTGACCCACAAACATTGCTGCTCGGCATGAATCGGACACAAAACCATCCTTTCCTCAGCAAATGCTGAGGAGGATCTATTGGTTTCTGAGACACACTGTTCCAAAATTTTGCCACCGGGGGCCCTTGCTGCTGACAGAGCCACTGTGGGAGTGCAATGTTTGATTGAAATACCGCGACTCGCAACCTGATGTGCATTCATTTGTTACAACTTTTGAAACAGCTAGATTCGTTCTTGGGATCTTGGCTTCTTGACCCATGTAAGCCTCCTTGTATGAAGCGAGGATTTCAACGAGATGCTTGATAGGTTTGGATAGGCTTGGAACATCTAGTGACTTGTTCGTGGCTGATACGGGTCATTGATGGACAACAGTTATTAATAAGCAATGATGATTCCCTTGGTTAACAACGACTAGTGGTTTCATGATTTGTAAATGTTAGACACTGAACAAACAGCAACCATTCTATTAAACACCTTTGTCATTAATCATTATAGACTAGCATGCTGATGCTAATCACCATGATCACCAATCATTATAGATTTACATGCATCATATATAACTAGTTATTATATGTACTAACATGATTCATGATGATTCATCATGAACCCCCACCATGAACCCCCATGAACCCCCATGAACCCGCATGGATTAGCACTCTAAGATCCACTGCTTCAGCGTGGAACGAAAAAACGACCGCGGAGGTCCCTTCCGCGCCGATCCGGCCGCGTCGCCGACGCATCGCCCGAGCACGGGGCCCCGAGGGGCGGATGGTGCCACCATTGGCTGGGGCCGATGCTTGGTGAAGGCTTGGTGAATGGTCAAGTTGTGGTTCATGATGGTTCATGATGGTTCATGTTTCCTGAGGTTCGGATATTTTTCATGGTTTGAAAGGTATCAATACACGTTGTTGAAGAGGTTTACTCTTAAATTTGGTGGTTCTTGGCTTGTACGTCAAACAATGCCATTTGATAGATGTGGATGTTTGGCGCCAGATGTCTGGATGGCCCACACGTTTGGTCGGATACCCAGCAACGAAGCAAGTGCAACAGGTTTTTTCACTGTGGACCTTGTGCTTGCCTGTGTCTTGCATTAAGGGCTGCTCTCGGAAATTCAGAATTGCCATTTGGACACATTAAGTTTCAGGTAAGTCAACTCCAAGCTCTTGCAACGCTGATATTTCTCAAAGCATCAGCCACCAGATCTTCTGTGGTTGCAGCAGGGGTGTGGTGTGCCAACTGGGCAGCACAGGTTCCCGCAACTGTGGGACATCACCCCCTCGTTCACGAGAAAACCAGCTGCCTTGATGGGAGAAAATCCAGGACCATAACCGAGAGCCGTTCTCGAGAACGGAGTCTGAGGGAAACCCCAGCTACTGCGCTACAACAAAGTACAATCTGCCAATTGTCCGGTGCCAATCATCCAGTGATCATCTTCTGTGCTCAGACGGTCAGCGCTTCTTCAGCTTCTTGGTTTTCGAATTTCGAATTTATCACTCTCTTCATTTCCGTTCTAGAATTCGCCCATACATCAGGCAACTGTTTTCATGTTTTTTTCACATCCAACTCTTGTGCATTTGTGTGCACATGTGAGCTCATAGTGGCATGTATAATGAAGGACTGCATCATTCTTCATTATTGACATGATTGATCATTGATTAAATTGATTACTACCCACTATCAACGGCTACTGGCGTTATTCTACACACTATCAACCGTTGACCATGATTTGCCGATCACGTGGGATTGTGCTAGGGCGTCATAGTGGTACTCTGAGTCAACCGATGGTTTCCAAGCATAAAATGATCATTTTTGGCTGGGGACCATTGGCTGCCCTGAGCTGAGGCCCTTCCTGAGCGTTTGCCGCTGCTTGTTCCTGGTTCTCGTCTCCTGGTTGCAGGGTGTTGCCAGCGCCACAGATTGTGCAAAGGGTTTCTATGATGGTCATTCTGTGTCAATAGTTTGTTGACTTATATTTTTCATAGGGGTGGTTCAACCACCAACCAGATGCTAAGACGTGCTAAGAGCAAAGTTGTGGATAGACCTATGTGTTTCACACATTCGTCTTGTGCTTTATGGTGGCAACGGTGATGTGTTGCATGTTCACCAAATGATTGCTTGACTTAGTTGTTTCATTAGAGTCCATCGATGCAGGGGAAGGAACTGCATGTAGCGTTTCTGACGGTAGAAACCACATGTTATTCCCTTGCTTGTGATTCAGTTGAACCTCCACCTGGTTTGAGTTGCATCTTCTATGTCACAGTCGGTGTCCCTTTTCAAGAATCGAATCAGTATCCACTGTGATGATCACTGGGATTTCCTCAGCGACGACGGACGCTAATTGGAGATGTCTATGTTTTTTGTTTTTATTTTTTCTGGTACTATTATGACGGAGACCCTAAACGAAACAAGCATTTTTTTTTAAGGGAAAGTGCTTAAAATCATTTTAGGACGTTCTATCATCAAACATGAGTTGCAATCTATGAATGTCCAGATTAGCTGGCGTGATGTTGCAGACTGATTGGTGACGATGTTCGAAGAAGAATTCCCCGGGAGGTGTTGGACACGGCCGGCCCCGCAAGTTGCTTCACACACCCCAAGCATTTGGAGCTTGATCAACTCCGCATCATTAAGCAAAATTAAGCAACTGATGATTTGTTGTGATTCATGATCATGGTTCACTGCTGGATTCAAATAAAGCATATGTGGAATACTCATTAGTCAAAAGAACGTATATAAGCATCTAGGTAAAGAATATGTGTTCTATAGGACATATCAACCATTAACCATGACAGACCATGAGTCCATAGAAATATATTTTGATAATAACTTTGTATAGATATAAAAACAAAAATCAAGTTCAACCATGAATCAATCCAGCAACTTGAATCAACCCAGGAGTGGAGCTGATGGGAGATGGAGACCTCGATGGTGCTCTCTTTGAGGCGCTGGCAGGGGCAGGGTATCCAAGGTGTCTCATGCAGGCTCTGGGGCCCGGTTTCTCCGTGGAATTCTTCGACTCCCTCGAATTTCAATGGCATTACCCAGTGGCTCCATGTATGGTATATTCACCTACATTTGGGTCATTTTATAGGTAAATGTAGGTAAATGTAGGTAAATATACCATACATGGAGCCCCTGGGTTAGGACACGCAATCTCAGCAAACTAGTGGAGCACACGAAAGTTGGCTCAGACATTGTTCGCGCTTTGGCAATCAGTAGCCACCGTTCTCAAAATGTCCCGAGGCTCCCCTAAGGGGAGTTGCCCTATCTTCGACCCCTCAGGGTGACACCTTTCGAGTGCAAAATCAAATGAAACGTGAGACTCCTGAAGCCTGTTCTACATGCACCCCTACCGGATGATTTAGCCATACCTGTTTGGTTTGGTCACGGAGTGCATGGGTTATACAGTACATGGTATTACATGTTCACATGTGTATATATGTACATGTGTAGGTTTACATTACTAGATAGTAACAACTATCCAAATATATTTATGTATTTGCAGACTCATATTTGCATGTAAAGTGTGAAAACTAAGCACAGAATTATTGCAAACCCTCAACTATTGGCAGGAGTGTGGTGTTGACTCATGGCAATTTCACACACCAGTTGTTTCAGCGGTTAGGAAAGGTATCGTCCGGAGGCAGCAGTTGAGGTTGCACGGCACATGCAAAACTTGAACCTCTACTTGAATGTGCATCCCCAATTCACTAACCATGGTTCGTTTGTGGTTTGTTCAGCTACCCTATAGATCTTCTAACCATGGTTATCCAGCTGCACATCCCTGGGGGACCATAGCAGCCCGCTGAAGTCATAGCCACGACTTGTGCTGGTCAGGTCGTGTCCTGGGACGAAGCTTCGGCAATGCCGGGGCTCTCAGACTGGCCTCGGTTGAAGCTGCTTGAGCTTATGAACTCCAAGGACTCCCTGCTATGGTGTGCTAGGGTGTGCGATACGTTTATATTGATATTCAAAAAAATAGTTTAACATTATTGAGCACGTCTATGTATATATATATAATATGATATGTGTCTTTTTTAATATGTATAAAATGTTTCTGTTTACAGATTCGAGATTATGTGAAATATTCCAAGGAATAGCATGGATATGGCAATCTCAAGTACTTGAGCCCATAGTGAACTCTGACTTGTCCAGAGTTCAACCGCAGAAGCAGCGTATATCCAATGCAACTACTACGGAGGCATGGCCGCCATGTTCCACTCGGATCCATGAGGCTGACCGGGGTCCAGACACTACGGCAGTGTTCCAAAACACACAATGGATGATAAGGTTCCATTTGGAACCAGCAAAAGACCTTGGGTTCTCTTCATGGTTTCACCCATTTCACCGCTCTCATTCCTGAAGAAAAACCAGTCCAACGGAAAATTGGGGCGGTTTCAATCCAACATCACTATTATCAATCAGGAAATCTGTGTACGCTGGTGAACAAAGCTATAATCTTAGAGGGTTTGAGTCGCTTCAATAACAATTTTGCAAGTCAGTTGCTTCAATAACAATTTCACCACAAGTCAGTTGCTTCAATAACAATGAACAAGTGGATGAATAAAAACATATAAAAACTCTAATCTTCAGCAACAGTAGATCTACACATGGCCGTGTGTCAGTTCACCCTGTACCCCTGGTGCACCAGTTATTAACCATTGCTTTCCTTACCATTGTTGGTTGGAACCCTCCATGAAATTGGTCGGTTAACTGCTTGACCCAGCTCGCCATGTATAGTCAGTATACCCCCTACTATTGTTGGTTATTATCCCCTATTATTACCCATTAACCAGCTAGAAGTCACCATTGGTTGGTTCGGTCAACTGCTTGACCCTTTGCCACATGTCATCAGTTGCTCCTGGCTCGCCCCGTCTCCCTCAGCCTGTCGCGACCAGGTACCATTTGCGATCGGTGCACGCGGCGGTTGGGGTTGTGAGGGATGCTGCTTGGGTGTTGATGCTTCGTTGGTCATGAGAGAAGCAGCAGTCATCATGACTTCGAAGCAGCGTTCATGCTTATATGTCAATATTTATGTCATGATTAGATGCTGTCATGAATAGTTTATTCTGCATGAATGAGAGAACCAGCTCTGAATCGAACTCTGGAGCTCGGTCAGCAGCAATTTATGGCTAGCACAACAAGCTGGATCTATCATTAGATTGAGAAATCCACTGATTTGGCCGTGGGTCAAGGGCTGTTAAGCTAGTCAAACTGTTAGGACGTTCACCTCTTTTTGGCTCGTGGATATGGACCCAACTCGCCATACATAGTTGGTATATCCATGCATACAGTATCCCCTATAATTCTGGGGGGCATTATCCCCTATGATCAAACTTAACCAACTAGCCAAGTGTGGGAATAGGTTCACCATGGTTCACACATATCACATCATTTCACTCCCCGAATCCCAGGGTTCCAATGATTGCCAGGTGCCTCCGAATTATTGGACATGCCCGAAGTGTGGGGAGGTGCTGGCATGGTGGTGGGAGCACGGTTGTTTCAAGGTTTGGGCTGTTTATCATACAACCGTTGGCCTCAATAGTTATCATTTATCATCCTCATGTTGTTTGACAACGGTTGTCAATGATGGTGACGGTTGTTGTTTATCATACTACCATTTTCCTCAATAATTATCATTGATCATTCTTACAGGCGTAAGTCATAATTGATTTGTTTGCTGACAACCTAACCTTTTTAGGGTTTAGGGGCCCATGGTGACCATGACTTACCACTACTACAACATACTGCGACTTAAGTCCAGATTGTTTTAATCGACATGGCTAATTATTGCTCACCATTATATCATCCTCTATTACCAAGTAATGCCGACCTACTATTCATTACCAACCAGTATTTTCCATTATGATCTTATCAAGCACGTCAAGCCATTGAAAAAACCTCATTAAGTAATTCTAAGCCAAGCGCAATCAGTACTGGTCAGCCATAAACCATTACAACTAACTAATTACAACCCATTCTAAACTGTTACTATTAACCATCATTGTGTATATGATTTTACGACCCATTACAGCACACATATCCATGGCGGACCAGCATTAATAATTATTTGTGGCATATTACCAACCGCTACCGACAAACCATTATGAATCATTGCTGACCGTGATATCAAGGAATGATCCCCAACATGCCTTGCGCGGAAACACGTTGTGATAGAATTTGGTGAGCTTTGATGCTATGACTGCTATGGTGGTTGGACATGGTTCACGATTGCCAATGCTCTATTAAAACAATCGTTAGTACTGGTCAATCACGTGGTCACGGTGAAACGTTATCTAGTGATGATGAGACGATGTTTGACCGTTGTTGTTGTTGTTGTTGTTGTTGTTGTTGTTGTTGTTGTTACTGACGGCTAGTAATGATCAGATTAGATTGAATTGTTTATCAGCTCCATAATCTAAATGTGTGTACTAAGCCTGTGAAAACGAAATAAGCACTGTTGAAAATAACGTTGGTTGCTTTGTTTGCTGGTTCGTAGGGGATTGTCATAAGTTGCATTGGTTTTTGGAACACCTTCCAATTTTGCCAGCACTTACTACAACGTGGTATATACATATGTAGATATATAATGACAAAGGTCATCCTCGCTCATTGCCTGTGTGCTTACTATATAGAGGGAAATAGCTTCTCCACAAGTATACATTCCTGATTTACATGTCTACAGATATAAGCCAACACATGCGTTTCTCTTGAAGTAAGCAGCAGGTTTGCGTGGTAGCTTTCGGCTTGCCATTTGTGATGGTCAATACATGGTTACCTATCCATCTCTACAGGGAATCATCACCAACCGGCGCACTGTTGGATGATGACCAATAGAATGAAGCAACAACTTGAGGCTGCCAAGCATCCCAAGCTGTTGCGGTCAGCTTGGAGGTCAATAAGCAAAGTCGTTCCTCTTGCAACGTTTGCGGCGGTGATCGCGACGGTGTGCGGTGGGCGACTGCGTGGTGGGCGACCATGCGCTACATGACATTTGGGTATGGACCACGTGTCATTGCCAACAATCCAAGAAGTGGATAGATATCAGAACAGATACTAGCTGGATCTAGTTGGCAATTTTTGGGATGTTAACGAGGGCTACCAGGACCCTACGTGAACCACCGCCATGTTTTGTTTACAAATATATACAGCCATTCGATTGATAAAACAAGACTGCAGACACTTCTGCAACGAATCCTGCTCCGGCAGTTGCATCAAAATTGAAGCTTGACATCATGTTGAACAAAATTGAATCTTCAACGCCTTTGTTGTTGCAGAAGTTTCTGAGACGATAAGAACTTTTTCTAGAGGCAGAGCTTGGACTGCTCGACCATCCAAGGGGATGTGCTCCTGTGATGTTTTTTCTTGCTCAGGTTGTATGCGGATGATTCCAACTACATCATGGACAGAAGAAAGCTTTGGAACGGGTCCATGCTTACCTCACCATCATTGTCTCTTTGCTTCGCATTTATCACAGTGGATCTTGGGGCAATCCATCGAGATGTTTGAATTTAATGTTGGTCTGTGACGACCCAAACTGGACCTGCAAGGAAGGGTGATCAGACCATGTTGAAATAGAAGTTGATTTCTCGAAATCTGAAAGTTGATGACTCTTCAAAAGGCATTGTACATCTCAGGAACAGCTGATGAAAACTGATTTCACATCGTCATGATTCCAATGAAAATTGATGATCTCAAGAGGTAAAGATCCAAAGAATGAGCTGAAGATCCAGTTGGTCGAATTTGTTCATTGCTTCAAGGTGGCCTCCCCAGTTATAACATGGATTTTAGATGTTTTTAGGGCCAAGTAGCCTGGGTTATACCTGACTCATCCTGACTCAATATCATCTACCATGACTGATAGTTACCCTGCTCATAGCCCAACGACTATAGCTGGTGAACGGGGCCCAGCTTGTTGGTGAGGAGGTCCCACCACTTCACCAGCTGGAGGCTTAGTGCCTGGCTCCACACCTCGTGCCAAGCTCGGTGCTCCCGGGGTCGTGTCTTTGCAGGCGATTCGGTTGGTTGTTTCAGGCGCCGTTGAAGGACGGCCTGCAAGCAATCAGGTCTCGCCCATGGCCATCCCCACTTTGCGTAAAGGACGGGTTTGGTTTTACGGAAAAGTTGTTGCTTGGATGATCTTGGATGTGAAGCTTTGTCAGTGAAGGGTCATGAAATTAGTATCTACCAACTGTTAACTTCTGAAGGGTAATGAAATTAATATCTACTAACTTCATCACTTCCAAACTGGAGCGCGATTTTGACGTCACTTCACCACCATGGAGCGCCTTTTGCGGCTGAGGCGACTACCGTGTTCCTGGAGAGCGTGTCATTCTGCCTGCGGGAACCGAGGTGTCACCCCCGGGAAGGGGGTGATGTACCATGCCTAAGACATGAAGGGGGTAGGGATGATATTAGGAGGTTTCTTAAGCCACAGGGGACCGTAAAAATGGTTGGCTTATTACTATACATGCTTATAAATAATTTGGATGATTTGAGGGTACCCCCATTCTGAGAAACCTCCATATTGGCTACAGGCCAATATGAACTATCAATATTAGGGGATATCAACCAACAGTAACAGTTGGAATGGGATGGTGAATGATATTGCACCAGGGGTACGGGTATTGCTACATAGCTCTTAGAACTCTAAAGGATTGTGAGACTTGGCTCTGCAGTGTCAGTTTCCAAAAGTCTGTTGGTTTCAGGTGCCTTCTGTTTTTGCAGCCATGGTCAACCACGTTGATCCAACAGTAGCTGTGGCTAGAAGATACAAGTATACTTTTTCAGAGCGCAGCCAATGGATGTGCAAAGGTTAAAGTAGCACTTGAGGAATGTGAAGTATGTTTTCATGAATTCCCACAGAATGTCACCATTTGGCACCGCCGAACCTCATTTCAGTGGTACATTTGCCGTCCATCACGCGTCAAGATTGGCATATGTCCTGTCTTGAGGCTTCAGCTCCTGTTGTGCTCAGACGGTTTGCAGCTATAGGTTATCGATCGATAGACCAACAATGAAGGACATGCGATGTATGTATATATATATATATATATTATTGGTACACCTCAGAACAGGCCACTAATGTTAGGGTATACGAGCATTCTCTAATCAACCACTACTAACCATTTATAGTATAATATAGTATCGAATCAACCCACCATTTTAGGGGGTTCCCGATTTAAAAAAACATATCAGCTCCACACAGGTACACATTGGTTCAGCATATCCTTCTTTTGCCACTCACTTTAAACGAGTCATAACGAGTCCATTGATGTCAGCTCAATTTGTTAGGCCTTTCGGCTCAAAGATGTGCAGAAAGAGTAGCAGATATCGACCGGCATGTGAAGACTCAGACCAGTTTCAGCGGAGTACCCCACCCTGTTTGATTCGATTGTGTGATAATGTATTCGAGCTTGATTTCTGATGGCCAAAGTGTACCTTCCACAAGTCAGATGCGGCCATGTCCATTTGCAACCGGCAAATATTCCAGCTACTGGGATGTTGCGCATACGCACCGAGATTGATTCTCTACAATTGAAATCACCTTCCACATCTCACGTCGGAATTCATGTTTTACAACCATCAAACAAATCACAGCGTGTTAAAAATTTCACCATGTTTGGGATCACAAAAATGGTTCAAGGTCCATCTATTGGAAGCTGTCAACTGGCGAAATCCTCCGGGGCTTTAGTGCGACTGCCGTGATGGAGGTTTGGATTATGTGGGGCTGGAGGGTGGATGAGTAGATGGAGCTTGAATGCATCTCGATTACATTGACCCCAGTTGTGACATGAGCCCAGAAATGAGCAAACACACTAGTGAAGCAGTCAAATCAGAAATTCGAAAATATGAAAGCATGCATGGATATTCTGGCTCTTTGTCATATTATGACATGATATGACAGATGATGTTATTGTATTTGTTCATTCAGGTTTTCCCTCAAGTTCACCAGGTGATCTTTCCAATGTCTCTGCGGCAAGTACTGCCTCTCTGGCGCAAAATCATCGGCCACTCAGCTCCGAAGGTGATTGGATGGAGTGGGCGTTGACCGGGCAACCCGTCACCTTACGTCATAGGATTGGCTGAACGAGGAAAATGTCCAGAAAAGTGACGGCTATTCACCTTTGATGGTGCCGTTGCAAAATCAGAACCAACACCTGGAACATAGCGTCAGTTCACCGATGAGTTGTTCGTATCCTCTCATGTTTTGTTGTTGACATTTGCGGGGGTTCTTAAAATGGGGGTATCCCAAATCATCCGAAAAAAAAAAAAAAAAAAAAACTAGTCATTTATAGATTTTTTTAGCAATAAACTCCAACAATGACTTTTGGGGTCCCCGGTCACTGGCTTGAGAAAGAACCATGTCTACGAATCATTCATCAAGCCTTCCCAACATGATTCCGTAAGATCGGGACATCGACGGTCACAGAGACATCTCTGGGTTGCTGAAACCCAGCAGCAGATCGACCACCGATTCCACAGGTGGTGGAATCGGCTTCGTGATGTGCCCAACGGCGCTAATGGTAACCCAGGATTAATAAACCCCTGGTTGATTAATTAGGGGGTATCCCCTAAAAGCCTTGGTTGTCCATTAAAATGGAAACCCCCCTAGTTAATCAACGAGGGGTTTATTAATCCTGGGTAGACATTATACAAAGAGAGTACCACCCCTGACCACCCGCCAAGCTGTTCACGAAACCCGCCGAGCTCTTGGGACCCTTAAAATCCCTGTGGACCTCCCTGATTTTGGGGTTGTGACGAGCCGCATAGTTGTGGATGTTACCACTGGGATGGTTCGCTAGCTGACTTGAAAGCTTTGAAAAGCTTGCAGACCCAGACCCAAGAGGATCAGGCTTGAGGAAAAAATCTCAAGATATGCATACGTGTCAAAATCTGCATTTTACAATTGCTGAGCATGAATACACGCATTAGATTCTCACTATACACGAATACTTTACACACACAGAGAATATGTGTTTTGTTTGATATGCAGCTATGCAGTATATTGGAGTGTGTTTCTTTGTGTGTGGACATTTGTAGTACATTTGGCGGTTTCTCAAAATAGGCGTACCCCCGGTGACCATCCAGTTTATGAGTCATTTGTCAATACTCAACCATCCGCAACTTCGGGGGTTCCCTATGGCTTAAGAAACCCCCGCTGCAGGAAACAAGGACCCCCAAAGCTGTGGATGGCATTCCCGGCCACGCTTCGACTTCAGATCTAGGTCTCTACTTCTCGGTGATCTTCCGATTCTCCGAGGCATCCGGTGTCTTGTTTGTTTCAGCCACTTGTCCCTTACACAAACACAGGCTGCTTGGTGGTTTTGAACATGTTGGATTCTTCCTAGTAATACTGAGGTTGGTTGGTAGACTGATATCTTTCATAGGGTTGAAACTACCAACCAGCAGGAGAATCATTGCCAAGATCAAGCGTCAACGGCATGCTGCTGATTGAACTTTAGACGTGTTTCTGATCAGTTTGTTTTGCTTCGTTTTCCCATGCTTTTTTCCAGGTTTTGGGTTGATTTGGGGGGGATTCTCCAAAAAAGGGGACCCCCCAAATCATCCATCAATCATCATTGATAGGAATAAACCCACCATTTTGGGGTACAATCAACCCAAAAACCACCATTGAAGCATCCCATGAATCCATGAACCATCCATCACCAGTAGCACCTCACTGCCGCTGCATCCAGCGGCAGGTGCACAGCGATTTGCCCAATGGCAAACTCATGGATGACCTGATCCCACACCAGGCACGACCAAGCTTGGGCCGATCGGCAACCAAAGCTGGGCCACTTTGGGGAGTCTGACCGTTGAAGCTCACGTGTTTCCCATTGTTTTTGAGAGATTCATTGGTGGTTTGCCCCAGCAAGCAAATTGTATGTGCCACATCACGCTACATACCGTGAAGTTTGGGGTGAACGATCAGTCAGCTGCACTTCTTCCTTTCCTTCAGCTCGACTTGTTTGCAGGTTCGTGTCCTGGCACCAACCACCTACCCGGTTGACGATGTGAGCTTAGGTGAACAGCATGTGAAGCTGGAAGCTTAATCCCTTCGTGGAGATAAAAAAAGATGATCAATGACCTCTTCAAAAACGTCAAGCTCATCTTGTGGAAATATATCCCCCTGGCATTTGCTAGTTGTGTTTGGGAAAGTGAAGCAAAAACGGAAAGTCACCCAACAGTTGGGGGACGTTGATAGGGACGTTTGAGGGACAGAAAGCCGCTGACCCGGGGGTGATGATGCGAAATCATATAGTTCATAGAGGCTGGAAATGTTACTGAGGCCTTGCCTGAAATAATGGTGTCCCGAAAACACGAAGGCATTCCCTGCTAAGAATGATCACGGTTGCGTTGTTTTTGTTGGGCTTACCCCATTAAACCACACCTACTGTATGACTATGCTCGGATCTTGGATTTAGTTTTTTGAGCTGATGGCTGGACAAAAGACCATTTGCACAGGGAATCGAAGTGTCAAGCCTAATCATACAGCATAACGATCATATTTCTGATTGCTTTGTTAAAGCCTCATCGTGAAGCCAGAGTATATACATACAACAGGCCCCAGAACCATCCTTTTTGTAGGTGAACCTATGTTTTGGAGGCTAAAGGTTTTTTAGGGTTTTTGGGGCCGTGTGGTATTCACATCTAACACTTGGCTGGCCTCCCGGTTGCTGGAAATCTGCACCTGCCAGATGAGTACTGCCTCTTCGATGGAGTTGGGGCCTTTTTCTGCGGTGGCTGACAGTTCAACATGGCCTAAGGCCCCCCAGAATCCACATGGATTGGGTTCAGCGCAGTTGCGGTTCAACCAGCTGTTTTCCTTCATATGATCATGTTCAAGAAGGCAATCCGGATTGAGTTGATGAGCAGAGATCCTGTACATAGTCAATGTTTCGGGAGACCCGCCGCAACTCTCAGATTTGATTCTTTCCGAATTCTTTCCCATGAGAGTAGTCTTTCAATCTCCAATCGGGCGACTGGTCCACAGGGATCGACTACTACCATTGCGGAAAGCAATGCTGTGGCACTTATGTGGAGAAACTCTAGAGGGCATAGCCAGGTGTACCAACGAACACGCTAGGAATTAGGTCATCTGCTTACCTACATTTGGTGGCTGGATTTCTCTTTGCAAGGTTGCCTCTTTCCCACCAGTTGTTCCGGTTCAAACTTTGGATTTATGGATGGGGAAGCACACCCACTTTGGAATACTGGTTTGTGCTTTCAAACATTTTTGATATTCCCAAACGATCCCAAACGTAACTATTATCAAATGGTTGGTTGATTTGCGCATATTTTGATGACGGGGTGGTTGAAGCACCAGCAACCAGTAATGATCATCATGAAATATCAAGCACATTCAACCACTATTGGCCATTGTTAGCCGCTAGTTAGCCATGGGTTGAAACCACCAACGGGCGCATAACTTTGCAGCCACCAACCAGCTGTGGCAATGGAGCGCCGGTGCTTCAACTCCGAGGCTTCGGCTCCCCAAGGGCTTTGCCGAAAGCTTCAACCGTCGCTTCGCAGAGGTTTCCCGGAGCATCTTGAAGGACCACGGTCGCAGTGGCTGGCACAACGGGGAGGTAGCACCACGGTTACGGCAGAAAACCAGGGCTGGTTGATGCTAGTTGATGGCTTTAAGCATGTTTTTTTTCGATGTAGGGATGCTTGGTTGAACCAAGACCGAGGACTCGAGGAAAAACTCGTGGCAGCTTGGGATGTCGGCAGCCCCGCTAGAGGAGACTGATGAGCCGAACTTCACCAGCATTCTGGCTGCCAGCTTTGCCGTGCGAGTTTCCTGGCGAAACAGTGGGAGACATGGAACAGGGCGTTCCTTGGGGTCACATGGGTGGCATGACAATTTGGTATCCTGCAAAGTCCACAGTTTTTCACTGAAGATTGCCAAAGTAGCAGGGCTTTGTTTCCCATCCATGTGCAACACATACTGCGATGATTTGTGAGAATGTTGATCAGTAATGTCGACAGGTGCCCAAACACATGCCTGAGTGACACTTTGAACATATTCATCTTGTGTAGAGGATCTCTATCCTTCGCAAAGTTTTGTTAAATCTGGCAAAGTCAATCCTTGTCAAGTCTGCGTTCACGACTGCCAATCAAACTTGTTTGTGCCAAAATGTCATTGCAGCCGACCATCCCTACCCCGCACATAGTTCAACACCGCCAACCTAAACAATGCCTGACGCTTAGCGGCTGCGCGCTGATCAAATGGAAACACAGTAGTGGCAACATGCCAATAGAGACGGCAGAAAGCATTGTCAGGTCCTTGGAGCTCGGGACACCAACATTTGCAACATATGGCGAGCTGGGTCAATATTAACCAACCAAGTTTATGGGGTATAGTAAGCAAACATTTTAAAGGGAAACCAATGGTTAACGATGGGGAACCAGGGGTACAGGGTTTTGACCCACTGCCATATATCATGGCAATGCTATACAATGCTGGTTGGGTGTTTTCCTTTCGATGCAAACTCTATCGTCGACGAGCTTACATATTATCCTCTCATTATTCACATGATCACTGCCAACAATATTTGGATACCAAAGTATGCTAAGAATTTTGGGTTGGCCGAGACATTCAAAGGAACAACTATCAACACATATCAACACTAAACTAGCAACAGTTTTCATCCGACATGCCCCCAAAGTTACGGTGGGTTACCAAAAAATGATCCATCTAGAGGATGACTATGGGGGGGTCCGCGATGGCTAACCATCATATCTGGCTGTTCAGCAGTACCAACTCCAGCCATTTCCATGTCCAGCCATGGCAAGTCATGGCCTAGGCCGTGCAGTGCGTGCTGTGCCTGGCCTATGGCAGCTGGGGACTGCTGGTAGCTCGTCGCTTCCGGTTCCGGGTGATGATACATTGTGGTTCGGGGGTGCGGCTTGGGCTTGGTGATGGTGATGATGGTGATGCTTGGTCAGGGTTCATGTAGATTCATCGTTTTTTTGTCCAGAAACTTGGATGTTTAGATGTACTTACTGTTTTGGGGAATTGGAAGGATTTACCCATGTAACCACTAAGACTTGAAAAAAACATGGCGATCCATCCATCAAGATTATAACGGTGCTTCAGAATTGTACTCAACAACAGCGGAGTCATACCAGATTCATACGTCACAGTCGTACCTATAGTGAGTCAAACTGGATAACTCAGGTGGTGCCACATAGAGTTCGCCGGTAGATCCAGTTGCTGCTGGACTGCTCAGATCAGTCGCGGGATCTGTTGGCCAATGGCATCATATATATTTCGAATGTTAAAACGGAGGCAACGAAGTCAACCACCATTCGGGAAAAAGCGAACAACTTCAAGGGTAAGATATAATCATTCATGTATTAACTAATCGTTAGCTGATTAATCTCGTTAGTCACCGAACACCTCCCCCATAAGTTGCTCGTAGGCCAACTAGGGGGGTGCGCGTAACGTGTTGGAATGGGTGACCCCCTGGGGCGGGGCCAGCGCCTTTCTACGCGCCTTGCGTCGCGTGTAGTTCCCGCCAGGTTGGAGTTCTGCAGTTCCTGGTGGCTCCCCTGTCATTCACAGGCAGCCGGCTGGATGTTGATGGTTGATGTGTTTCTATATCTAAAGTAAACGGGTGGTCCATAAGGGAAATTCTACTGGTTAATAGGGGAGAATGACCAACAAGAACAAATCCGATGTTCGAAAAATGGAAGTACCAGCCAGACATTGTTGTTGTTGTTTCCGAGATAATCATGATATTATTGGTTCGTTAGTGGGTGACACCGACACCCATCTACGGACAAACCAATGTTATCATACCCAGTGGCTCCATGTATGGTATATTTACCTACATTTACCTACATTTACCTATAAAATGACCCAAATGTAGGTGAATATACCATACATGGAGCCACTGGGTCATATATCCATCCACAAAAAAAGATGTCCACATCCCAACGATGACTAGTTTACAGTCTCTTTATTCATGGGATTTTCATGTACCAGGATATTGACCCCTAATCACCAGTGATTATGGATATGATAAATGCTGGCAACAAGTGCAGTAACAATTGATCTAGAGACATATGTATGTTGATAATGATTCATGGTGAATCATGGCTTAGTAATGATTGATGATGACCAATAGTGATGAGTGTTAGCTTGATATTGATTCGTGATGATCATGATGTCGACAGTTGTACTAATCATACATAGATAGATAACAAAAAATGAAACGTAACGACCGAAAAATAATGATTGGTTAGTGATTATGATTCGTGAAAGTGTGATAAAGTTTGATTGTTATTGATTATGATTTAGAATGGTTTCAACTAATCATGTGAAAACAAGCCATGAGAAGTAACGACTGGTAACGATTCTTATCGGCTGTCAATCTGCTTCATGCCCAAAATTAGTTGCTTTCGCGGTATGTATGGAGAGTCCATGACAGTCCCATATGAAGACCGCGTAGGCATGGCCCGTTCATCCACGTCGTTTGAGCATCGTGGCTGGTTGATTCTTTGTTTCCTGGCTGGGAGCCCTTGGTCGGCAGCTCCGACACGGCTACAAGACGCAAAGAGTCGAGATAAGACCTTCATGCTGTAGATAGGGGACAAAATGCTTGCCCAGATTCATCAAGTTCTATGTGCCTGAATGATCTTACATGAATGCACAGGTGGTTGGACGGATCCATCAGATCGGGTATGCCACACAAGAAGTGACAAGTGTCAGCCTCAAGCAATGTTTTCCAAGCATATTAGTAGCTCTATGAGTTTCAAAAAATGTCAAAACACCAGGGAACTTTTCTATCTCAAGTGGTGTACGGAATAGATCAGAAATCTACACCTTGAGCCCCCAAACTCCACTCCCGCCATGTTGGTTTCATGGACAGCCCCAACGAAAGCGTAGTCGATTGGTAGGTACGAAAGCCGAACAGCGAACAGCTTGGCGACATACCATTCAAGTACGACATTGAATAGCCATGTTGGTTCCTGAAGATGGCAAGCAAGCAGGTCTATTAGCTAAACACTTCTGAATCAATCTGAACCAACAGCAATTCTTCATTGCTGATTATATATATATATAATATTCTGAACCAACAGCGATGCGTAATTGCTTATGATATAAATGCTCACTACCCATGTTGGTCAAACATGTATACATAGACAGCCACAGGTTCCTTTATTCGTTTGCTGACAAACGCAAGGATTCCCAGAGGGCTTTCGCATGGTGGGAAGGTGGCGCCCCAAACGTGGATGGGTCCTGGAAGTAAATGGGGAGACTACTACAGCTTGCTAGAGACACGACATGATATTACCGTTAATTTCCGTGCGTAAGATGGACAATGGATATGAACACAGAGAATGGATACAGATAAATGCGAAAAGAAGGGATTGCATTGAAAATTATGGCTTCCAATCATCGCTTTGGTACCAAAATCTGTTCCTCAAACAACATCGTTTCAGATTTGAATCTTGTGATCAGGATGATGGTGGGATGTTTGCTTAACTGAAAAGTTGATGTCGCTCGCGTCTTTCTTTTCTCCCAACAACGTATCGGTGCAACCCCTGCTCCAGGCCAGTTGTAGTAGGTAATCCATAGGCTGCGAAGTACGGGAGTTGGGTGATGTGAATTTCTTTTTGTTGGATACAGGTATAGATCAGGTGCTGGATGGGTGATGCTGTTGTTGTATGAGCTAAGGACATGGATGGCGACATGCCAAGAGGGTTTGCCCCAAGAATTTCACAGAAATTATCAGCGGTGACTTCATAGCCAGGTCATTTGTGTGCCTCATCGTTGGTGTCACCTTCGAACATGCTTTGTTTGGGATCCGGGATTGCTCCCTAGCAGCGGTGGGGCTTCGCGCCGCGACAACCAAGGGATCTGATTGTGTGAAGCTCAGGGGCGGTGATGATAGTGATGGTGGGCACCTGAAACATTGCTTGGCAATGGCCATAGAACTATCCTCAGGTTTGGTAATTCATCACTTTGATTGGTCTCCGCATGCTGGTCACAGGCACAGTCGGTCTCAGTTCGTAGACGTGCTCAGTCAAGTCATTGGGTCACTCATATTGACCTAGGGAATGGTTGATGATGGGGGATTACACAGCTTTTCCCAAAGACTTCCCGCTGTACCAAGGTTTGCTGCACTATGTGTGCAATCTCTTGGTTGCCGTGCCTTCGGCTGTGGAGAGCCGGAATTGGGACAGCTTTTGATAAAGAATTTTTGAGTGATCCAAGTTCATTTTAATCAGCTTGTACAATTTACAAGAGTTCACTGAGTTCAATGAGTTGACTGATTCATACTGATCCAAGATTCCCACTCTTGTATTGGTTTCAGTGGGAGATCCAAATTGTGAGGCCTGTTTCTCCGCCACTTTGGGCGTGGCCACAAGGTCGCTGAGCTGAAGCAACTTCTACGTTCGGAAAACTATTCACAGGATTCCACTGTTTTAGAAGCTGAAAGATGCTGAATGGTACTATGTACATTGGATCAAGGATGCTGTTTCCTTGTGATGTGCACTCTTGCGAGAGCTGACATTGACCGAGAAGGTGTTGGCTTGAGACACGGTCCCGTTGTTGAGCAAAGTCAGATCCAAAACGCATATTTAAAACGGGAGGTTGTTGCACAGTGTTGAAAATTTGTCTTGACCGGTATTGATTCTGGTAGTATTAGGATGCTCCAACTATATCTTTGAAAGTATCGTTGGAGACAATGATCATATCTTGTTTTGCAAGCAGCTTGCATCGAGCAAAAAAATGATAAGTGCATGGTTGGATACAATGCGAGAAGGTTTCTGACATCAAAGGGCATGATGGTGCCGTATTTCTGACGTTTGGTGCCGCCGAAGTTTGCGGAAGCTTCGCCATAGGTCACGGAGGGAATGACGATGTATTCATCATCGATTTTTCGCGGATGCGACGTTTCGAAAGAGTTGCTTATAAACATGTTTTGAAAACAATAAAAGAACAAATATCCAAAATGTGCAAACCATTAAAATCGTGTTTTATGAACGTATGGAAAGAAAGGTTAGGGGAAGCCGCTCCAGGTGTAGCATTCATAGAAGCAATGCAATTACAAAAGCAAACACATTGAAGAAAGAACAGGAACGCAGTGTTGCTACGTGACTTGTGCTTTTCTTCGAAAGCTGGCACCTGTGCACTTGAGCTCTGGTCAACGCTGATTCTGGTATCAAAGGCACTCGACAAGGCATGCTTTAAGTCGACAAGGTGAAATTCCGTGTCAACTCCAAAGCCGTAGAAAAATCTAAATCTGGGAGTTCCATTGAGTCTTCAATTGAGATAAGCTCTCTCGCCAGGCGTCTATCCCTCACTATCGATGCGACCTTTATGGCGACCTGTCGATAGGGTCAACGGCTGGGAGAATCGTGCAGGGGCTGGTCATGAAGGCCCGAATCTTATAGGCTTTGCATGTTTATGGACAGCGGCAGAAAGACAGGTAGTATAGTCTGCATGTAACGTGCAAAAACGGATCCAGAGTGCAACAGATTTGCGCATGTTTGGCCCACAGATATTTGCAGGGTATGTCCAGAAATTGGTTTGGGGAAAAGAACATGTGCAACCCTGTATTGGAACAAGCGTGTTCGGAAGCATTCATGACATTGCAAGCCGGGAGCTAGAAATTTATCCCGTTGTTCACAGGCTTGAACGTGATTTGTTGGCTCTGGCAAAGTCCTTCGAAAAATCATGTTGGCTCTGAACTCCAAATTCTGATCTGGCTGGTGGTTTGAAACATGTTTTATTTTCTCCAGCGATTATTAGCAAATGGTTTGTTGACGAATATTTTTCATAGGGATTGAAACCACCAACCTGCGATACAGCTGCTGTGTCAGAAGATGATTGATGTGAAGCTTGGCAACATCACCTGGCGATTGAGGATTCCTCAGAAGCAACTTGTAATTTTCTCCCACCTGCACGGCTAGGGTGTCCCGCCATGCCCAACCCCACCCTGGCGCCGCTGTGATCACCAAAAAAGCAAGCTGTGGCTTGTTTGGTTCCACCATGTTTCACCGGCCGTGTTTTTCCCGTGAAACGGCACTTCGTTGTGTTTTTGTTGGGTTTACATGGGATAATGAATGTTTGCGCTATTGGTGCATGCTGATGGTTCGGTCACACGTCAGTGGTTATCACCGGTTATCACCTTGACGGACATGTTGATAGCTGGATGATCGCAGCCATCAGGTTGCCTTCTTTTTCATCGACTTTGTGCTGAACTGTTTGGTGTTGGGGGATCTCAGAGGAATCGCAGCAGGGACAGCCCTGTAGGAGTTGAACGGTGTACGAGTTGATACTTCTGAGTTGAAAGACTAGCGACGCCTACGCAGTAGCTGGGGACAGTGGGGAGTTCACAAACGGCGAAACATTCTTGTTTGGCACGGTTTGTGATGCAACTGGGGTTGGTTTCTTAGGATCTCCCATTGCCTTGTTTGGCATGGCGTTTCCACCTCCAAGCACTGCACCTTGCCATCAAAGTTTCGCTCTGTTTAATGATGAGCCACAGGCTGTCCACCAACGGTGTGCCAAGCCAAATCGGGTCTCTCCTAATTACGAAAAGTCATGATCATCATTTCTTGTTGCCTGGGATCCTTAAAGGGCCCCAGCAGCCCACTGTTCATATCTGCTGAGCTTGACGGCAGCTGATCAGTTCGACCTGGAACCCTGACCTGGTCATCATGAAAAGCCATTACCGAATAATTTGACCCGTTGGTTTTAGGGAGAAACCCTGGGAAATCATTGATAGTTGGTGGATTTTCCATTGCTATGTTAGTTTACCAGAGGGCACCTGATAATTTGATCCATCATTTTCTGGTCTTACTTGACCCGTTGCATCGACCATCGAGTTGATGAGGTATTGGTGCACCATGATGCACCATGCACCTGCGAACCCACGGTGACATTACTCAGTGTTTGATCCTTGGATCATCCTAGACCTAGGGTTTCGTTCCGCTGACTTGGTGTTGGTTCGACCCGTTGGTTTTGCATCTGAAATTTTGTCCATTGGTGCTTCTCAAAACAGGGGAACCCCCTGAATCAATCCAAAACATGCTTCATCTCAAAGATAATTCGTGGTTGGTTTATTCCATTGTTGGGATACCTCTATGGCATTTCTTGAATGATTCTTTGCATCGGAAGCGTCTAATTAAATGCATCATGATGCGTCAAGGTACTATACCATTTCCGAAAGTTTCGGACCGCGGCGACTACTTCTCCATGCAGTAAGCAGCTCAGTTTTGGCCGATGCCAAGCGGCGACAGGCAGAATTTGGTGCTTGATTTAATTGGTGGTTTCTCAAAATAGGGGACCCCCAAAATGGCTTGCTTATCCATGAACAATGATTAGTAAGGGATGATTGGGGGTACCCCTATTTTGAGAAACATCCAATTGAAGAATGATGGTTGAGAATTATAGAGTATGATAGACCACCATAAGTTGATGATACAATCATTATTGGTCATTTTGAACTAGTTACGATGGAAAAGCCACAATTACCAAGCAACAACTAAAGTCGTTATTAGTCTATACTGATACAACTATCTATGATGATTAGTAACAATCAGTAGTTCTTATTGTTTTCGAATGATTGGCTGTCATCGGAGAATCAACCAACAACCAGCAACAGTTGAATGGAAATCTGCGGGCTGGCAGATCGGAACTGGCGCTTAGCGTAGGTCTTTACTGCTGGTGATATGGCGAGCTGGGTCAATATTAGCCAACCAATAATAAGGGATGATGACCAACCAATAATAAGGAAAACTGTGGTTAATGATAGGGGAATACAACATTCAATAATGGAGCTTAATAACCAACAAAACTATAGGGAAAACAATGGTTGATGATGGGAGACCAGGGGGACCAAGGGTTTTGACCCCCTGCCATATGGCTTTGGTATGGCCCGTGTGCTTGCTATGATTGTTCCTACAAAATTGATGCTCTCCCAGAATTCGCTACATCCCAGCAGAAGAATTTGGGACTCTGAAACAGGAAGGTGCTGGACCATGCCCATTTATTTATCATGTTGGACTTTGAAGAAGATGAACAAGCTGAAGGAACTCACCTGTGCGGGAACGTCGCAGTAGGTGAATGGCGGACTGGTATTTTGGAAGACTGTTTCAGTGGAGACTTTGGAACCATTGGCTAGTTACATCATACCAAAGATATACGGCTTCTATACATTAAAGTGGCTGATATACGTTGGTGAAACCATAGTACTGTAAATTCCTATTGGTGAATATGTAATTGATGGTTTAAACTATGGCTAATGAATTGTGTCGATAGTCATACAGCACCATCCCCGTCCTGAGACCGACATCTGAAAAAGTCTTGAGTAGCCTGCGGATCGTCCCGGTGGCCTCAGGCATACGGCACCTTCAACACCAAGACCTACTTCTTGGTGGTTTTGGGCTCGCTGTGTGGGCCGCTTGTTGGTTCGGAGTTCGGTGGTGCCAGGTCGCTGTGAGAGTTGTGATCAGAAGGGGCCCCTTGAGTTGTGCTAACTCGTGACAGAATTTTGTAGAAATCGCATGAAGCTGGCGTTGGAAGACTGAGAGGTATGGCCATGGGTCAATATTATCCAACCAACTAATGGAGGATAATCACGAAGAATAACAGGGGAAACAATGGTCAATAATGGGGGAACCAGGGGTACGTGGTTTTGACCCACAGCCGTATGTATACACTTCCTCATCCTGATGCTGATCATTAGCTCACTGCAGATACGAACTACCAGCGCTCCTGCACGGTCTTCGTGCGGCCAAGGTATTCGTTTGACCTGCCCGTCATGCTGTTCACTGGCCTTCTGACCATTGAGCCATCCTCAGTTCACTTAGATTGTCGTGATCGAAATCCAGCGGTTGCTGGGTGATGTGACGAAATCCTGATTGCAGCACGCATGGCTTTGCAATGCGTAGCCAACAATAAACCATCGATTTAAGCAGTATCAAACACTGTTTACCACTATTCACCGCTGCTAATCATTATTAATCACTGACAGATGTATACCACTACGACATAACTACCTTAGCCATCAATAAACCATCAACTAACCAGTATGGACCACTATGAACCAGTATCAGCCACTATGAACCACTATTAACCACTACCATTCCGATGTTTCTCTCAGATCCCAGAGCTGCATCTCGAGCCCTGCTCTGAGGCGCTCAAGCATTATGGTTTCTACCAGAAGATCCTTCGGCTGTGCCGCTGGTGACTGCCTCGTTTTCGGGTCGGATTCCACGGTGAAGGTCTGTGAGCATAGCAGAGCGGAATGGATTGACAACTCGAAGGTGTTCCCTTACGGCTGGTGGTGTCAAATCTTGTGATGTTCAAATCATATTTGGGGATGGTGATCTTTATAATTCATTCTTTGTTGCTGAGAAACGGGGTGGTGTTCAAATCATACTTGGGGAATCTTGGAGATGATTATTGGATTTACTCTTTGTTGCTGAGAAAAGGATTGAAAAGCGATGATGATCTATTCCAATCACTCAGATGTTCCCTTGTTCCTTGCCAAGCCTTGCTCAGAACACCAGGGCCCCGAAATTGAACTGTAGAGCGGGATGGCACGTGCTTTGCTGCCTTAGCTACCACGTGCAACCACTACTCCATGCTGTCAACATTGGAGCTAGGTGGGAAGTCTTTCTGCTAAAATGGATTGGGATAAGGATACCAAAAACCAGTTGGTCACCTGCCACGGTTTCTATAGAAGAGACATGAAGTAGACAGCGATCGCATGCACATCCAAAGTAAAATCTTGTGATTTTTGTATTTGTATTAATTGCAAGCCCTGTCAGCAGTGTCACTAGTTTCGTGCATGCTCTCAAACGTTGTCGATATCGCTAATTCTGTCCTCCAGATAATCACTGTGAGCCCATTGTGTGTAGAACACTATAGGATCCACATCACATACAGATTGCTCAAAGTCAATGGTAAATGGTAATCCATCTAGCCATCACTACACCATGATATTACTCTTGGTTGGTGGTTTGATTGATATGTTCTATTTTCCCAGATGTACTTATTAACACTTGGTTGGTTGACTTGCGCATATTTTTCATGACGGGGTGGTTCAACCACCAACCAGTACTGATTTGTTGCTTTGGCTCTCCCATGACCATGGCGCCCCAGGCCCTGCTTCCCCATTTGTTTCTACGTGGAGCACCGCATTGGACATTTGCCACTTGGTCCTCCGAGGGGACGGCTGCTGTACGACTGGTTACGTCCCTCATGCTTACATGCACCATGTTGATAGCGTATATGTACGTATGTATATATATATATATATATTTATATACATTTATTTATTTATTTACTTATTTATATATTCTTTCAATTTCTTTCGCAGAAGATATGCACAGACTCGATCTTGTATATGCAAATCAGTAGTAACGCCCAGCTGTTCAAATCTCCTCCCACGTTTGGTGAATCACAAGGTGACACTGGAGATAGTGCCGCTTGATCTCCCATCTATTCACTGCCCTGCAGGCCAGTGGTCTACCAGCATGCCCATAAGATGCGCCTTGGAACAGTGGAAGCCACCAATGAATTTGGGGACCGGTGGAAGTTGGCTAGCTGGTGATTCTCAGGGAGCTAAGGAGCCAGGGGTATCCCCAAATCCCTTTAAAGGGGGAGCTAAAGAGCTACAGGGAGTGGTGAAACCAGATGGAAGTTGGTGATTTGAATTTTGGTTGCTGTTTTTTTCAAGATGTCCCAGTCAGGCATGGATTTCTGCCCTAAAAAGTACACATTTGGCTATGACATGCCAGGCCAACTCGGCACTGCTCCAGTTTCTGGAGGCCTAACTTCTTGAGCCATTGACAAATGACAGTGTTCCGTTCAGCTATTCACTTGAGTAACATAGGAGACTGCTTGGAGGTACACCCATCATCATGCTCAGTAGTTCATCAAAATAGCGGTCGAAGTTACTTTAGTGGCTATTATAGCTCATGGGTAAGCCTCATGATAATTAGTTAGTAACCCTTAGGATTGAAAGAATGACATGGTTGGATTCTTCATCCTTGGGCTCCTTGACGTTTCAGAGATCGGACCTGAGTGTGTACGAGAGTCAACTCCAGCAACATTCGATGGCCCAAACTGAGACTAGTCGCATCACTGGTGGGTGGATTTAGCATTTCTTGATGGACATCTTTGATCATTTCCCTCAATGATCATTTTTTTGACGAGCATATTTTTGGGGATGGGGTAGAACCACCAACCGGATTCTCATACACAAAGCATCGCTAAGACGCACTCCTCAGGGGCACTAATTAATGCATGGTTTACCTCCTCATGTTGATGGACTGGCGACCTTGGCTTTTTGAGGCACCACTACCTGCATGACACCACTGCATTTGATGCCCATATCTACGGGAGTGGCATGAACGAGGAAAGCTTTGGGATGGATTGTTGGCTGCCAGAGTGACAGGGTGTCGGGTCAAATCTCCGATAGGCTGTGTACATGGCCTCGGGCGGGAAATTCGGGACTTTATTTGTGGCAGACGCTGAGTTCTGGCAGAGTTAGGAACACATGACATACGGTTTCTAAGTAGCTTGTATGTGAACATATACAATCATATACACGTACACGTACATATCATTGATATTACATTGCAATACATATCAATTCTACACAATATAACTGTATGTAAGCACATATATGTGTATATATGTTTCAATGATATATATATATATATATAACTTGCCAACTGTGAGCCTTGCGCAGTTGTAATATCGTTGGTTGTACTGGGAATTTTGATTGTCATCGGCGTAGCCCCAGCGTAGCTCAACAGTCCAAGCACGTTCAAAGGATGACGTGGCTGACAAGGCAACAGTTGTCACTTCGGTGTGTCCATAGCCATGGTGGTCAATAGTGGTTGATATCGACAGTTAACCACTCTTAGGTTTGTCCATAGCCATGGTGGTATCCCTAACCAACCAAGCGTGCATAGCCAGTGTTAACAGGGAAAGTGCTCGTTTTGGGGTGGCATAAGAATGGATAAACCCGGTGATGTGTATGTTTGTGATGTCATTGCATCAGTGTCAACTTGAGTCTAAGAATTGTGCATCTACTTCTTGGGTTTCACAACCTGCTGAATACTTAAAGGGAAGACAAGGGCGATCGCTGGTGTTACGCAGAAAGATTGTGAGAACAATGCTGGGAACAGGTAACGGTGCGATTGGTTTTGTAGATGCTACTGCAGGCGACAACAGTTGAAACCAATGCACAGGCAAAGCACTCTTTGAAAGCATGAACTTGGATTTCGTAAAAGCAGTCAGTGCCGGAGATTTCATGACGATCCAAAGGTTTCCCAATGTTCAATACATTTGCGTATCGGCTTATCCTGAGAAAACGTTATCCAAGCAAGGTGCGATGATATGTTAGTTCACGCAGCGGGATAATCAAAGTGAAGATGACAGTTGTAGGCCCACCATGGCCGTGGAGTGTAGGCTGCCTGAGTCTTTAATGCTATGCCTTGGGTACCTTGGGTGGCTTTCGGGCGTCCTTAAGTAGCTGTACAGATCGCAGCTGCAGCCAGGAGTTCTTTTGGATCTTGGCAGAAACCCTGCCGTGCCAGATGCTCAGATGCGCTCAGATGCTTCGGGTTTTTTCATGGCCACAACATGCCACAACCAATAGTGAGCTTGTATCCAGGGATACACATGATACACCTGTAGCGAAAAAAAAAGACACATCGTATTCATCGTATCTCCATTTGTCTATGCTTTTGTATGATCTTGTATGGCTTCTCAAGCCATAGGGGTACCCCCGAATATTCTCAATTCAAACCATTTGATAAACCAACCACCCATTTTGCTGGCGACCCTTTATGAATCTTTATGAACCCCACCAGCACCATTGAGTTGAAGATGACTGAGGACAGACCCTGATCATGACTTCTCATAGGAAAAGAAGTCAAGATCAATCAGACATGGTGACTGACTCCGGCACCCAGCTCGAGGAATGATGTATATTGATGTACGCAACAAATGATATATATATATATATGTACATACGTATGGGTATTCAAGCTATTTACATATATATATATAGACATGTATATCTATATAGGTTTATGTTTGTATACATGGATGCAAGAGTTGGCAGTACAGTAGCGAGCCCAATGGCGGCCACTGCCAACAAGGTCTTCTCGCACCCAACCTTTTCTTCCCATATTTCCTCAACCTGGACACTCTTCACTCGTTGGCCACTCAGAATGTCGTGGATTCTGCTCTGGATGATCCTCAGGCGACTCCTGACAAGTAGCGTTGGGGTTGTTGATCTCACATGTTTTGAATGCATTGCTGATGTATCCTCGAGGCATGCAACCGCATAAACACGAGTTTTCTAATGCATACCGGCCTGCCAACCTCCCTGCCTGCCGACTCGCCTAGATCATCCTAGATGTACCTAGACTACCAGTGACATATTGTGACTAGGTGGATGATTCTGGGTTTATATGCCCTTGCACATCCAGTTTGATTCAAAAATTATGCATCTCATGAATTGCTGGGTCAGAGGCTCAAACTAGGGCATTAGTGTGCTAGAAGAAAAGGTGGCTGTATTCTGCTGCAAAGATGTAACTTCCTGGCTGGTTCATGACATGGACTCGGGCACCTCATGCCATTAAATCACTGCAAAGTCAAATGGTAGCCTCCACTGCTACGTGCCTTCCATACTGTTCATTTCCGTTCCGCCAGTGGGGTGTACTCTTGTCCGTGAGCTTTTTCTCTCCATGTTTTACAGGTAGTCAAGCTCAGTGTTTTTGTCATTTGCTGTCCCACTTTCGATTGTGGCCACCGCTATCCCTACATCCATTCAAAGGGGAAGCGGTGTAACCAAAAGATCGAAGGGTCTCTTCATATTCCCCCTCCTGATCTTCAGTTCATGGTTGTTTTTGATCATTCGATAGAAAAGTGACTTTGGCGTGGAGCATGGTTTCCACTTGTGAGTTCACGCCACGTAAACATTACGGTAAGAGTTGTCCCTTTGCGATCATCTGACAAAATGTCAGCAGAAAGTACTTCAAACATATTTGCAAATCTAATCCGATAGCCCGGACACCTTTCAAATACATGATCGGTAGATCTGATCAGAAGAGATAAATTGCACAGACCATTTGGTCCCATTTTTGTTTGTCTTCTGTTGACAAGTGCTTGCCAAAGGATGACAAAGACATTGCCAACGCTAGGTCTATGACCAACAAGCCCGCGCACACGCGAACCAAAGAGGCGCAGAAACACTGCAGATTGGTTTGTTCTCCAACGGTTTTATAGATTTTTTGTTCATTGGCTTGGTCATTGTTTATAGGTTTTTTGTTCATTTATTTTAGCTTGTCCATCTGCTGCTTTTGGCTTTTGATTTCCTAGGTTGTTTTGCTGTAGATTTGTGAAAACAAAACTTAGATCTGCAATGAACAAAAAATTCTGAGTCGAAGCCTAAACGATCATTTTTGGGTCATGAAACAGATCTGAAAATCGGTCCTATGAATCAAAACTATTAGTAGTTACCCTCTGGTAAACTAACCTGGCAATGGAAAATCCACCATGGCTATTGGTGGTTTCCAAGCAGGTTTCACTATAAAATAGGTTGGTTTATAACTATAAATGACTACTAATGGATGATTGGGGGGTACCCCTATTCTGAGAAACCACCATGGGCGTAGTTCGGCCTTTTTTGCTTTGTGTGTAAGTCTGACGCAGATTCGTTCATAGTGACAGATCTTCATGGGCTCATTTTCGTGGGTGGCCTTTGAAATCGTCACGTGGTGCGGCTGGGGACGAGCTGCGGGACGCGAATCAGTCCGCGCAGTGCCTAGGCACTGGTAATGGATGCATCAATAGCTTATTTCTAGATTAACTTCAAATACTTGGGTCAATACTTGATGGTAATGGATGTCAATATTTGGAATACCAAGAATACTTGACAATTTCAAAAGCTACGGCTTGATAGTTAGACCCCTTATTATCATACTTGACAGTGTTGGTGAATACTAATGAATTAAGTATTGACTGATAACCCAGTAATAGTTTTATGGTAAGTATAAACTTGACATATTGTTCTTGTCCAAAACAAGCAATGGTGAATACTGACAATTGTGTTTTCACAACAGGTTCATTACCCAATACTATTCACAGGTTATTGTTTTCACATTGTTAATAACTATTATTCCCCAAGTATTTGTTTTTCTTCGGCAATTGTTTTGTGTTTGTGTCCGCCTGTCTCTGGACATTTCTTTGCACCGCGTCGTTCAAGTCTTGGGCTTTATGGATCTTATTTTCATCGAGAAATCGCTGGCACAACCGCTGTGAACCATCGAGTTTGCCACCCTGGTGGGACGACGTGGCAGCTTGTGTTTGGAGCCCACCTAGTGCAGCCAGTGCACTCCTTTGACTTGGAGTCATCCGGGAACTTGCAAGCGAATGCCAAGCAGGTCCGCAATAAAGCCTAGCCGGCCTAGGCTACAGAGGATACTGAGATAAAACCCTCATTGAGTCTATGAACTTGACAGGAGGTGTTAGTCAGTCTTCATTTTTGTTCAAAAGCACATCCTTGTGAGTTTCCACGAAATGACCTTCCATCTCAGACACGTCTCTCGAATGTCGCTTAAGGCTTGAAAGTTACCATTTGCAAAGCATCCCAGAAGAGTTGCAGGGTGGTTCTGATCCATGCATATCCATGCTGGATTTGTATGCGCTGGGGCATATGAACCAGCTATGAAACAGCTTTGGTTAGGGTGTGAGTTATCAGGGTTTGTGGGAGACCCTGCCCCCAGTTGGTAGATGATTAATTATCCATTATCAACCATGATTTGTTCATAGGAGTCTTTCATGGTTTTACCACTAGTATGGTTGGTTTCATTCACCATATTTACAACCATAGGGTAAACCATACTTCTTATGATACAGGCTGATAACTTAATGTACTGATGGTTGGTTTGACCCCCAGTGACAAGCATCAGTATTCCATTTGAATCCCCACGACCGGCTGATGTCGACAAGTATGGTCCTTGATAAGATCAACTACATAGTCATTTACATTGATTACGTCCTATATCAGTACTACTGTTGTAGGTAGTGAATATAAAAGTGATGATTGGGTTCTCAAAATAAGGATCATCCTTTATATCAGTCGTTTATATAGCAATAAACCAAACATTTTGGAGGGTCCCAATTTTGAGAAGCCACCATACTCATATCACAGATCAATTGATTTATAAGTGTATCCCATTGTTTGCCTATTTTTGAATATGAATCAATGCTTATAAGTGTACAGAAAATGAAGGCAACATCAATATCGATATCATATGACTAGTATAAATCAAATGAACGACTAAAATAAACTGATTCATGTAAGTGTTTTTATAGAAAATGAAAGCAACGTCAATACCAATATGACTAATATAAATGAAAATGAACGACTAAGATAAGTTTATTCAGCGTTTGTTTTGAAAATCAAAGCAACTGGCTATCAATCTAGCAATGCAGGTGATCTTGAATCAGCTGTGGGAATTCCATGGAATCCCTGTGAACCGCTCGCCCCCTCATGATCCCTTTCCGAGTGGTTTCACCAGGGCTGCCGCGACCCAATGGCAGACGAGGTGAACTGGGAGCGGACTGTGGTCTCGAAATGGTTCTCTGCAGGGGGCAGTTTTTTGGGGAGCACCATTGAAGTACAGCCAAGAAAAGTTTGATTCACAGCTGACTCTTATGGTTTCATTTGCACCAGATAGACTAAGTCAGTTGGTCATATTACATAGTTTCGATGTCCGAGAGATCAGCCAAATTCTCAAACTCTCCCTTGAGAACAGGTCAGTTTCCTGGAGGTATAAGCATCAGAATCTCCAAAGTGGTCGGGTGAAACTAAAAAAACAGCAGAAAGCGATCACCAGACGAGCGGTCTGAGGAACCGCTGTGGTTCAGTCGGTTGAGCTTGTCGGTGAGCTTGTTTCGATTTCTTAAATCGCTTCAAACTGATTCAGTAATCGGGACATGTATATAGCATGTTTCCCAACGGTTTGCACGTCAAAAAACTGAACAGCAAGAAAAGTGACAGTGAGAAGATCAGTGGGCTAATGAATCTGTGTCTTCGTGATGGGCACTTTGGCCATTGATGCACTGAAGCCGTTCCTTCAAGAGGTCTTCTATGTCAAACATGCTGCAACCACACTGTGCAACAAGATGGTAGGGGAGAAGGGTCCAAAAATGTCAAAGTGATTCTACTCACTTTTTCCAGAAGGCGCTGATCGCACTGTACGATCAATTTGTCGCTGTTCAATCATCATTGTTCAATGGACATTTTGAACGCGAGAACGTAATTTTGACAAGTTGTTTACTCACCCCAAGGGTACGATACCTCTGCACACTGACTGTATAACTGTATAACCCAATAATCTCGAACAAGAGTTTCATCAGCCATCAAATGGCAAGGTTTTGAGCTTCACTGAAAATAGCAGATGAAAAGCAGTATCATTTTTTGAGGACACCATGTATGAAAACCCCAACATTCATAGCAGCAATTAGATAATTAGACTAGTTTGACTAGTGTTCTCATTTGACCCGTGTCCCTGCAAGCCACAGGATAACTTCCATGCAGATCATCATACCTTGCATCGTGCCAATTATGGATCTTCCACTGGTGTCCTGCTGGGAATCTCAGCTCGTTTTTGTGAATTGAGCTTTGCAAATCGACAGATCCCGTTGCAAGAAGATGAAAACGAAAGCAGCGAAGTTCGAGTCTCACTGCTTTCTTCTTTCTCTTGACCGAATGAAAGTTGCTTTGAACTCCCCCATGGCATGACTAGTGCAGCATGGACACTCGAAGATTCTTGTTGATTTCCGCCCATTTTTTACAAATCAGGACATGCATTCCCAAAAAAAATCAAAAGCGATGGAAGAGCCACATTCATTGCACATTTCAATAGAAAACAACAATTCCGAGATCTTGCGGGTCAATTTGTTTTCGGGATTTGTTCCGGTTTGACAACGTGTTTCATCCAGAACACGCTGGAACTGCGGTGATGAACCAGAACCTCTGCAGCAAAACACCCTGGATTTGCGCGTCCCCTCACATGTTTTTTCATTTGTCGGTGACATCCAGCAGCCCCTCAGACGAACTTGGCTATACAATGATAGATTCTGAATGTACATGTACTCAGGTCCTTGTGTAGATGCATTTAGCGAACATGTTTGATAGACCTTTGGATGTGTGTCTTTACATGTATCTATAATTACATGTATACATATCTACATTTATTTTGACATGTTGGAGAATGTTGAATCATTTTGGTGCTTTTCTATGTACGTTTCGACACGTTTTAACATGTAGATAGACATTTGTTTTTGCTTTCGCTTGCATGTATCTAGATGCAAGTACATGCATATATATATAGATTGAAATTGATTCATGCATCTTGATCTTTTGAAATTTGTGTATTGATGCATTTTGATCAACATATTCATACAAGTATATGTTTGCGTTCCACACAAATATACATAGTGACGTGACAATGAAAAAGAACACACATATATAGATGTAAATATATCCATCAAGGTGTGGTAGGAGAAGTGAACCAGACGGCTTCCTCAACGAGCTTCACCTGTGCTGAATTTCAGACAGGTATGTTGGTTAACTAAGGAAAGCTAGGGGAAATGCGCGAGTGGATACTCGCCCCTTAATGTCATTCAATTTCTATCATGTATCATTACACCATAGTCACTATGGGTTCCGTGCACATAGATTCGATGTTTTATGTACCGGTGGATCTGAAAAAACAAAACATCCGATGGTTTTTCTCACCAGCCAAGGGGAAACCAGTGCTTTATCACCAAATGGTGGTTTCTCAAAATAGGGGACCCCAAAAATGGTAGCTTATTAACATAAATAGTTAATAAAGGATGATTTGGGGGTACCCCTGTTTTGAGAAACACCCAAATGATTCCTGGATCAGGTTCCGAATCATGAAAAACCAAGTCTAAGCTCCAGATGTTTCCGCGAAAGTTCTGAGGTTAGACTTCTATTTTGACACCGTGGGCATGCAGACCAAGGGCGCCAAAGGTGCGGTAGGAAGCTGCGCAAGCTGGGCCGGGGGTGCACGGCTGGGCCGATATGATCATGGGTTAAAAGCACCGGCTCGCAAGGATTTTGAAGGTTAGTAAGCAGATATGATGGTTATAAGGATTTTATATCATTTTATAATCACCTCAATAAGGATTTGTAAGTCGTTTTTGGTAGATTTTGACTCCTATGAGCATGGTTAACCAGATACAAAGTGGGGATGCACAGGAGCGGAGCGCCTACTTGTCACCGCTCCTTCCTCGAGCTGAATCAGTATGTTGCAGTCATATCTCGTGAGTTTCAGAGGTCTTTTTTGAATAAATGCTCGCTGATCTTGCTATGATCTTCATGCTGGCGCAGAGGTCCACACCAACTGCTGGCAGTTGGCCTATTTTCGCGGCGTGCACATTTCTAATTTGGTACGTTTTTAAAATCTTCATGTTTGGGCTGGAGCTTCCCACTATCGTTTCACCCGAGTTGCAGAGCTTCAGCAACAAGCAGTACGCGGTTTGTAGAAACCATACTCCAGTTGGTAATTTTTGATATTGATTATTTTCCCTCGTAGTTAGATGGTTGCTTGATTGGCTGATATTTTGCCATCCATCGTGCGGAAGTGGGTGTGGCTGCTGCGCCAATGGGAGTATGATTGATAAGCTGATATTTTTTCGCAGGGTTGAAACAACCAAGGGTGGTTTGTCCATGAGAAATCGCAAGCGCAGCTTGCGGGACCGGAAACGCGACTCTGCGACAGGCCTGGCTTACCATCGCAGAGAAGAGAAGGATGACATTGTGATTCGAATTCAGCGCCTGAAAACCCAGGGGCCCAGTGAGTCGGTGATTCTCATTGGTCTCAGTGGTAGTGGATGGTCAAACTTCAACGAAGCCATGGTCAAACCTCAAGGAATGCCTAGGGTTGGTGTTTGTGGGTGGTCTCAGTGGTGATCTGTAGCGCTTGGCCATCAAAGTCAACCTTAGGGATCTCAGATCTGGGATGTAATCGCGGTTACCCTTTCAGGTAGCCGCTCAGCTTAAAACCCAACAGTCACCACCCAGTGGCTCCATGTATGGTATATTCACCTACATTTGGGTCATTTTATAGATAAATGAGTAGGTAAATGTAGGTAAATATACCATACATGGAGCCACTGGGCCATGGTTCGTTACCAGTAACTGGGGATGCCCACTACGAATCGACATCCACCACCAGTCTCACCACTTCGACCATTGAACTCAAGGGGCGTCCAGGTTGCGAAGGTCCGCTGGCTGTGCCCAGAAACTCGCCGAGCTCGGCCATGGCCGAGGATGCGCCGCAGCGCTCACCCATGAGCCAGTTTGGCAACCGTTGAGCTGGCTGGTGAAAGGTTGGAACCAGAGGGTAGGATTGACTGCCTGGTGGTTTTCAACTTCATTTTCCCTAGTAATTGGTAACAAACCGTGGGTTTACATGCATATTTTTCGTAGGGGCGGTTCAACTACCAACCATTAAGGTTATTGTTCATGTTGTTCGGTCTTTGTTTCAGAACAGTGTTCAGCGTTTCCAAGTTTCACACGTTGCATCGACACTTGATTCTGTAGAAATGGTCGACAATATTGGCAATGATTTACCATATGTGATTGAAGCAATTGACTACCAGAAACATTTATGGACTTATTGTGTGTCATTGGCCTTGACTAAGCATTGGAACCATTTTTTTAGAATCATGTTTGAGCCGTGGTGGCCCTGACCAGTCATAATTCATTTTGATTAATGTCAAGTCAGGATTAATAACCCCCCTAGTTAATCAACCACCTCCTCATCCCCAGACCCTCGTCCTTACTCAAGTTCATTAGGCTCTGATTTCCTCCCTAATAAGCTAGGTTCACCCGAAAACCCCCCCCCCCTTAATCAACCACCTCTGGTTCCCCCTATTTTGTTTTTTTGTGTTATGTTTTAATTAGTTTTCATTAAGACCCTTATTAATCTAATTGCTTCTCATGGCTAGTGGGCTTAGATTTCCTAAAAAGCCTACGTGTGTTTCTTTATTACCCGCCTTTTAAAATCTATGAAAAAAGCAATTTTTTCGAAGCTCACAAAGGGTACCCCCGACAAGCCTGGAACCCCCCTAGTTAATCAATCATAAAACAATTAAAATCAATGATAAAACAGTTGAAGTCAATAATAAAACAATTTAAATCAACAATGAAACAATTGAAATCAATAATAATACAATTGAAATCAATAATGAAACAAATTAAATCAATGAGGGGCGTTTATTTGGGGGTGGTCACTTTTGGACACCTAGGGTCAGATTTTGTCGACCTTGTCGACCTTGCGGGGGAAGTTATTAATCCGGTGTTGCCATTATCCATGTGTGACTTTATGATGATCATTGGCTTTGACTTATCATGGTCCATCGTGATTATGTTTCATGGCTGGGAATGTTTGACTACCAAGCACCTAGCAATTCACCATGATCAAGCATATTTAATGTCGCTAAGCCTTGTTAACTAGGGCTCATCATCAGGAGCCATGATCTATCATGTTTAACCAGTATTGGCTGTGCTCATCCCATCAGTGCTGCCATGGTCGGTACCAGTCTTAAGCCCATGAATTCAGCATGGTCCCATAAATTGAAACAGTAGATTCAATTTGCAATGCATGGATGATTCATGATTATTCCTTACCAATTCATCATTCCTGCATGGTCAACCCGTCAGTTAAATTATGGTTAAAGTCATGGTTGAATCATGGTTAAATCATGGTTAATTCACGGATGATTTGGATGATTTTGGTTGCAAGGTATCACAGATAAGATCCTACCATTTGGTCCGATGATGATCTTAGCGAGCTGTTCCTGAAGAATCAAATGGATGCTTCTCAAGTCATGTGGGACCCCCAAATCATCTTTTTTTGACATATTACTTATTTATATAGGTAATAAACCAACGGTTTTTAGGGCTCCTTACATTAAGAAACACCCAATTGATGATTGATACTTATGATTAATCCATTGTAATGAGCATTATTTATTAGTAGCCCTTAGAAAAAAATATTGTACTACAAACTGAGATTAGTATTCAGTATTAGTCATACAATATATCATTCATCATTGTTATTTACATCATCATCATCATCATCATCATCATCATCATCATTATTAGTCATAATTGACCCTGACCATGAAAGCAGTGATAGTAGCCACCAACAAAAGATATTTTCAATAACCATTATATACTATCAGTCATTGCTAACTATACTAGCATCAACCCTAAGGAAATGATATCATTATCAACTTATCAACCATTCTATATCATCAATGGCCATTGTAAGCTTAGATTAGCCCTTAGAAAGCACTATATCCAATGATGACCTTGGATTAATCAATGACACGCCTAGATTAAGCTTAACCAATGACAAGTTTATATCAACCTTAGATTAACCATGGATAAACCTTAGATTGATCAACGACCGCGAGTTGTAGTGGTTAGTCTAACCTGATAGATCAAGCGTGGATTAACCTTATATTAACCTTAGATCAACCTTAGATCAACCAATGATCATTAACCTTAGACTAACCACTACAACCAATGAACCTATGAGACCGCGGCGCAGGACAGCTTTGATGCCTTCCAATCGGAGCGCAGCATCACAGAGGTGGGACTCACACGTCGGATGGACGGGTTGTGCTGGGCGGCCGTGGTGGGGTGAACATCGGTAGGTAGTGATGGTTCTTCAGTGATCCACTTAGCATGTTTCAACCTTGTGGTTATAATGTTGACCTTATGGTTAGAATATGCTTAGAATAATGTGGTCGTTGATGATTCTGAATGTGTTTGATGATCAAGAATAGAGCCACAAACTTATAGATCTTTAGTGTTTTCATGTGTTTTTGGGATTAGATGGATTCATCGTATATATCCACTCACAAGTATGAAGCGTTAGCAGGGGATTTGTAGGCCGCCAAAAATAGGATAGCTTGAAAAAACCGATTACATGTGGTTGTTTGAAGTAAATGTATTTAAACATATTCAATGTTCATTTTATGTAGGTATGTTTTTGTATCATGTTACCCATGACGTGCATACTCTTGTAGCAATTCACCTTGCAATACCTCACGTTTTGAGCTCTGAATCTGAATTGTTGTGCAAGTTCAGTTGGTTGGCAGGCCATCTCAATGCCATATCGAGGTTTCGTCGATATAACAACTTGGCGCTGCAAGACCAAATAGTAAAATGTATATATATATATGTTTTTTTTGGCACGACACCATTCTTGATATGCATGCATGTTGAAAATACATTTACAGATATGATTCACAGTTTTTCTCACTTACACATCCCGCATTCTTGCCGAACATGTAGGCAGGAAAGGAACAGTTGGATTTTGGTTTGTTTTAGGGCACTAGCTTTTCAGCTTGGTAACATTTCTTTTGCTTTGCATGATGAACAAACATATTTGCTTTCCCAAGAAAATTGGATGGTTTGTTGATTACCTACCTAACAAACATATGTGAACATAACAGATGGTTTTGCCTGTTTAACCATGAATTTTGGGATGGTTTGTAGCGCATCTTTTGAGGACACCCACCAACCCGATTTTCAGCCTTGTGAAAGCGGCAAGTGCAAGTCATCACCGGTCCGCCGTGGTGCCGGTACAGGCTGAGTTGGCAGCACATCGGACCTTAGATGACCCTGGAGTGCGACGCTCAGAAGGGCCGAATCCAGGTTACCTGCAGCGAAAATGGCGCTTCACCATTGCTGGATAGTCATTTTTTGGAAGTGGTTGAAGCACCACTTTCGAGGTGATAACAAAGAGGTTCGAGGTCCAAGTCTATTGGTGAAGAAATGTTGAGAAAGCTTGCTTTTTTCGTGCAGCCATCGTAAACAGGCGGTGATGTCAGTGTTGTTCAGTATAGTTGGGTATCATCAACAAATTGAATCACGGACTTTTTCCAGTTCAACGATGTAAAACATGTTGGTGGCATGCGTCATCAACCGTTTGCATCTCCCTGGACTTGTTGGAAGTGCAAACTTGTTCAAGACCTGAGCGCCGGATAGATCATGAGAATGGAAGGAATTAGGAATATGTTGCTAAATAAAAGTGAAAACCAATACTATCTATATAATTGTCAAGACACTTTTGTGGTGCTTCTGAAACTGAAACCTTTCACAGATCGCCAACCGGGTGATCAGCCTGTGCCACGAAAGTGAATGAAACATTACTGAAACAAGAAAGTTGGTACCGAAACAGACTGAACCATGTTTGGTACTGTAGTGGACTAACACTTAAAATGTCGTTCCTTTGAACAACTTAAAATACATTCTAAGATATTCTAAGCATGAAATCATTTTCAAATTGAAGATAGTTTTTTTCAGGAAGCATTCGATGTCACATTAGGAGAGTCTTATAAGGGTGTTTTACAATGTGTGTTTCTCGCAATAGTCTTTTTGGAGAATGTCTTCCAACAACGATTCAAAGGGGGTCACAAAGTGACATACAAACGCCCTGCCTCCCTCCCTCCAGGGGCTTATCGGGGCGCTGAGAAAACCAGGCCCTTCAGAAAGAGAACGCCCTAAAAACTCCCGGGAAAACTGATCCAAAGTTTTTGTAGCACGAAGGGAGTGAAAGGAATGGAGCCGGATTCTTTTGTCTCGTCCAAGCCGGTGGTGCGTCAGCATTTGTTGGCACGTAAGCAACGACTCGTTTAAGACATGGGAAAGAAGGAATTAAATTCACGGAAAAAATATTGGAAGTTTTCTTCCAGGATCGATAGGGAACTTCCTGTAAAATCCCGTAACTGTTTGTTGGTTCAGAACCCCCTACTCCTTTTCGAAAACACGGCAATAAAACTATTTGTGTCAATTGGGTGCTGGATAGCATTTTGCACATTTGTTTGGTGATTCTTGTTTTGTGACCGCCGTACTGCTGCAGTGGATGGCACTGTTCAGATTTTCCGCAGTGGTTCAAGGTGGTTCTTGGTTTCAGCTCAGGTTCAGATGTCGGGCCAGCGAATCCTCATTACCATTGAAGGCACCCGGGGCGATGCGCAGCCCTACATACTGGCTGCGCGTGCCCTCATTGAGAAGGGTGGTTTTGAAGTCATGGTGGCTGGACCAGGGGATGCACACACCATGGCCAAAGAATTTCAAGTGCCCTTCACTCGCTCCCGTTTGAGTGCGCAAAAGGTTTTTGCTGACGAGGCTGTAACAAAGCAGTTTGTCAACGGCACTCTCCAGGATATTGTCAAGAACACGGATGAAGTGAAGGCAAGGTACGAGACAGAGGAGACCAAAGAGAAGGACGTTACAGCCTTGTATCATCTTGTGGAGAACTGGAAACCAGATCTAATCCTGGCTTCCACAATGATGTTGGCCCTCTCACTGATGGTCGGCAGGTTGTTCAAGGTGCCGACGGTGAGCCTGACCCTCCAACACCAGAGATGCAGCAGAAGCTACGTGGCATTTTTCACACCAGAAAGCACCCCACCCTTCTTGCGGATTTTCGTGTGGAAGCTGGTTATCCGTATCATGATCCGTCAGGCATGGCGAGATGCGGGGCCAACCCTACGCAAGTTGACGGGTCTTCCAGCTTCACGGCTTCAAGTGTCCGTGGGTGAATATGCGTGCTACCACTCCGCAAAGGCGTCTTTCTTGTCCCTCATCGCTGTGAGCCCCGGGCTCCATGGAGAATGTCCTGAAGAGTTCAACTCCAATAATGTGGCGCTCGGCGCATTGGTGCCCACTTTGGAACAACTCAACACCAAGTCTTTCGGGTCGGAGGAAATGGTTGCTATGCAGGATTTTCTGGCAGCTGGTGATGCTCCTGTCTACTTTGGCTACGGGTCCATCATTTGTGGCACCTCCAAATTTATGATGCTGCTGTCTCTCAGGGCTTTGAAGCTGACGGGTGAGAGAGGTATTCTGTGCAAAGGTTGGAGCACCATGTCTTTGGATGATCTTGAGGGCGAAAGTGATGAGGCTGTGGGTCAAAACCCTGTACCCCTGGTTCCCCATCATTAACCATTGGTTTCCTTGTTATTGTTGGTTATTGACCCCCATTATTGGTTGGTTAACATTGACCCATAGCCATGAGGCGGAACTCCGGGCTTACTGTGAGAAGAACGTGCTGGTGGTGGGCGCGGCCCCTCACAGCTGGCTGTTCCCCCGGTGTAAGGTGGTCGTACACCATGGCGGGGCGGGCACCTTCATGGCATCGGCTCAGTCGGGGCGGCCCACGGTGATTCTTCCCATCTTCATTGATCAGCCCGGCCATGCGAGGTTGGTGAACCAGCGTGGCATTGGGGTTGGTCTGCCCTCAATGCAAAAGGCAACGCCCAAAGAGCTGGCTGAGGCTATCAGCCAATGCATCAACACGCCTTCCATCCAAGAGAAAGCCAAAGAGATGGGGGATCGCTTGGCCAAGGAGGACGCAGCAACGGCATTGGTGGAAGCAGTGAAGGATTACATGGAAAGCCATGTGAAGACGGGAAGGCACGTTGCACTCTCAGAAGCGATTCGTGAGACACTCAGCACAGCATAGCGCGACAGGAAGTTCTTTTTGCCTTGCTTTCAGGTGACCCATGGTGACCCCACTCACATTCCAGGTTGAGCTGTGAAACTTGTTTTTGATGGGCGGGTTCGCTGGTGGAAATAGCAAACACGCGACCAGCTGGTTGTAATTTGAATGCTTGACTAATGGATACTGATGCTTCGTATTGGTTAATACTACAAGTTCACAAATTTCTAGTTAACGAGCATTAGTTACAAGTTAATCTCAACTAATTAGCTAATGACTGCTTAGTAGTGGTTAATAACTGGTAGTTTAACAACTGGTTGGTAGTGCTTAGTAGTGCTAACAATGCTTCGCCTCAATCATTTCGCTTCCAACTCGACTCCACCAAGGAAGGAATCGAGTTGGTGTTCGTGCTGTTGGACCGGCAGCGCGTCAAAGGCGTCGCATGTCACCACGTATTGAGTCGTCACTGGGCTGCAGCTCCGCTACCGGTGGATCCCCGAAGTCTGACCCTTAAAGTGGTGGGACTTTCCCGCGGTGAATGATGGTTGATGGGGAAACTAATGGTCATTTAGTTGCTGTTTCTTTTTCATAACTTCTGGTTGGTGGTTTCAAACATGTTTATTTTCCCTATTATTTATATTTATTTATTAACAAATGGTTGGTTGACTTAGATTTTTCAAAGGCGTGGTTCAACCACCGACCAGTTAAGCATGTTGTATGTGTCCAATGATTTTAATGGGATGGTTGGTTGATTCACGTTGATTCACAGGGCCATGGGTCGCCCCTGGTGCCGCTCATCCCCCAAAGGACCAATCGAGTTTGCTACCATGGGCCCCCACTTGGGCTCTAAAAATGTAGGTGTTTAGATGTGTTTAGCATCCGAAATAGTCTATCTACAAAATAAATGGTTTTGAGGGCCATGGTGGTTGCATGAGATGGTACATCCAGTTACTTCTAGCGAGATGTGTATAGCAGTACTTGCTGTAGATTGATTTATATCAGGCAAAAGGACATCGGTATATGTGGATTGTCGGAGATGGGCATTTGCCATCATGATTGATCATAGATAAATACATGTGGGTTTCAAATGTTTTCAATACATGTCGTAAATGATGACAATTTCAAATGACTTCAATAGTGGTGCATCTGAATACTCAAAGTTTGGGACATTCAAGGCCGATGCATAGCTGTATGGCAACAGTGTGGTGTTTTTGCTTTGTTGAGAATGCTCCGAGGATCATTATTGTTTCCTACAATGAGAATCTGGCTGTTGGGAGGGAGCGATTTTGAGCCAGGGGTATCCCTAGGGCCCTTTTCAAGGGGGAGCGAGCCAGCAAGAGTGGCTTGACCAAATGGTAGGAATGGAAGCATCAATCAATCCAGAAAAACGGTTGCGTTACAGGTGAAGGATATGGCGCTCGCGTTTTCTCAGTTTGATGAAATCTGCTTATGCTTTGAGTAGCCATGTCGATTCCTTGTGCTTTTCCTCCAAGACAGGGCCTGTAGGTGACTGATCTTCACACATCATTTTGTGGCTTGCTGGATTGCTGTGCTCCCCCAACGAGTTTTCTGGTTGAAGAGAAGTGATGAAACATTTCAGGGCTTCAGTGGATGGCTCGTGGCCTATGTTTGGGGGGGGTCCGCCAGCGCAGGTTGAGCGGCTACCCTGAACCGGCCCCTGGGCTAATTCGAGCTGCAAGCACTTCAGGATGTCTCATGGCTGAGTGCATGGCACACTGAAGACACTACTGGTGACCAGAACGGCCGCAAAAAAACATGGCGCCACCAACTGCCCCACTGATCAATCCACAGGAAACAATGATAAACAATGTATGATTTTGGGTTTCTGAATGTGGTGCTGTTGTGTTTACAGCATTTGATGTCTTTCTGGCTTTGGGTTTTTTGTATCGTGTTGGTACCATTGACTTTGGATGAGCTACTCATATCTATATGAGGTTTCCCACCAGGTCATCCAATAGTAATCATTTATAGTCATGAACGACCCATTTTGGGGGTACCCCTATGGCTAAACCACCGGATGTGTGATTGGTCTGTGAGTAGCTTTTGCAATTAACGACCCTGAGATGATGCATCCTGGCGTTTTTGATGTCGCCGACGGAAGAACCGTCCTTTTTCATCACCTTTGCTGCACAGCATGCGCACCTGCCGACTGGTCACCTGCACCAAAGATCGAAAGCCGCAGCCGTTGAGAGCACCAAAAGATGCAGAGTCCGGCAGAGCTTTGTCTTGTGCATTGACATGGGCACAATCAAAGCAGAGCAGACTGACCATTTTGGAACCTTAGGGAAAGCTATGAGTTTCTGGACGGTCAAGGTCAGTGTGTGTAATAGTATGAATTTGGAGAGAAATGTCATTCTTACCACTACAAATTCATACAATCAAACAGTATTGTTTCAAGATTGCAGTTGCATTTTTGAATCAGGCTGCCATTCCTGAATTCCTGTGGTTCTCGCTGTTGTCACAACCCCCGTGGCTTGCTTCGTCATATTGATGAATGGCAATCCAAGCATTCGCAAACAAGTAGAACTTCTCCGGTGGCCATTGCTTCATGTTGGTTCGTCAATGTGTCGGAGGATTCACTGCAACCATTGTAAATATGAGCATTCCTAAGAATAAATTATCATAGCAGCAGCCGGTTGGTTATGCTTGCTTCATTGCTAGCTGCCATACCAACAGCTATATGATGACTTTCTATACCAACAGTTTTATTGCTCATTTTTAGTGAATCACTAGAGCTTAATATGACCAGCTATACCATTGGTGAACCTATTGATCATATGGGTAATGAGCCTCTTATTGTTATGACCATGCTATTGTTGGCGAAGAATCCTATACCATCGCTTATGATACCCCTGATCTCTTCCCAGCGCTTGTCGGACCAGCGGCCCGAGGTTTGGATCGCCATGAATGGACAGGTGTACGATGTGACCAAGTTCCATCGCGTCCATCCAGGGGGTAGTCAGGTGATCCTCCAATATGCTGGCAAGGCGGGGGCCATGGGGCAGGGCTCCGAAGATTCAGTGGGCCGGGGGCTCCCAGATTCGTGTAGGTTATGATCCGCTATTTGATCATTATAATCCCTTATCGAAGTGTAAAAACCACAAATAAAATTGTAGATGTGCTACTTTTAAGGTGGTTTTAAACAATTTTGAAGGAATTACAATCACCAACAATAGGTTAAACAACTACTGGTTGATGGTTTGATTGATCATTGTTTTCCCAGCTGTATTTGGGATTGTTGATTAATATTCTTGGGATGACGCAAGTGACCACTGCCCAGTTATGATGTCTTCATGTTTGAAATCCTGGGTTACCAAAACCAACGACCGGACTATCAATTGCTATGACTCCCATGGCCGGTTAGTTGATAGGTATATATTTACAGACAAATCATACGTATAAGTTACCTTGATAATTATTTAAAGGGGGCATGTATGCGAGTGGAATTGCTTTTTTTGGTAAATAAGGGTGGTATGGTTTGGGCTGTGGAACCTACTTGGGATCAGCATGTCGACAACACATGAACCCCTGCAGAAAAACGTTTTTCTCGCCTGATGGAATCGAATTGTGACTATGTGAGAGACTCTTGGAAGGATTTCACTGATTGACCGGTTGATCAGGTTTGTCACTACATCACGTTTTTGAAGGCAAATCCACAATGCAAAAACTGACAACAACAACAACAACAACAACAACGACGACGACGACGACGACGACGATGACGACGACGACCACGACCACGACCGCATACAAGAAAGTAGCCAGCAAATACTTTCAATGGTCGCTATCATCAAATACCGCCCAAAAAGATACCACAATAGAAACCGCAACCACACAAGTACAATAGCAATAAAGACCTATCAAAGCTTGAAACCCTATGATTATGTGATGTTTGGCTACTTTCAGGGGTTTGGATGGGTTCTTGTGCTGGATGATGGTTTTGAATGGTTTTTGGGGCTTTTGGCAACTGGGGTTCTGGTTGACTAAATCATTCCAGAGGTGATTGACCTTGTGAGAGGTGCTGGAAAGAATTGTTGCTGGCATTTGGGTTTGCGAAGCCTCCCCCAACAACCACCCAAAAAGATACTGCAGGACGATTGAAAATATCGGAAGCCTCAATACAGTAAAAGAAACACTAACACAATAAAAAAATCTTAAGACACCGTCAGCATTTATGTGGTGTTCAATGACCCTCGAAGTTTTGGATTATGACTGAACCGCATTTCCATCTGAGTGCCCTTGGTGATTTATTGAGACTCAACATTTATGGTTCTTTTGCGGGCAGCACTAAACTAGGCTTGCTCATCAAATTATTCCTGAGGCTGCTGGGATTTTTGGCGGTTTCGTTGAACACATCTATCCCAAGCCAATTTAACAGTCCATTTGCTCATTTGGAATAGTGATGTGTAATAGTTATGAGGACCCCCCTTTGGGCAATTTAAATCATCCTGTCATATGATTGTCAAATGGAACAGTGCTATAGGTTTAACAGCTGGTATGTATTCGGAAGGACTAAATATTGCAAGGGGGTGGATACATTTGGTGCCCTCTAAGTCATAATATATCAAGAATTGCATCATGCAGTAAATCTCGGAGACTTTATATATCCATTGCAACGATCAACTTGAACTAACCCCTCTCCACGCTAAGGAGGGAAACTGATGATCACTATCCGACATTGCTTGGTGCCTCTTTGCTGGCCCCGTTTAGGTTCTCACTCTATCGTTGAAAGGCTTCACACTCAACATGGTCCCCATTTGATGGGACGCACCTACCCAGGGTCATATATCAGATGCTGCCATACAACGCTCGCTAAAAGAGGTCATTTCAATAGCTCATCTCCCCAAATTCGTTTGTGGGACAAGTTTCACAACCGAATGATGCGGGATTGAATCGCAAAGCAGTTCCAAAACCACCTGACCAAGTTCAAGCATGCTAAAGCTTGAGCAGTCTATCAGAACTTTGTCCAGTCTAATTCAGTCAACTTAATTCAGTTCCTTTCTTTGGTTGTCCTTTGTCTTAATGATGTTTGGGCTTTCGAAAGCATTGCACAGCTAAGCTCAGCTCTTAGTAAGATGGAGCAAGCTCATAGACGCTCCATAGGCAATCCTTGCAGGTTCCAATAAAATCATGGGGTCATAAAACCTACCACCTTCACCAGTTTAATCAAAATTTGCCCTATGAATTACCATCACTGGCTGGTGGTTTTACACATGTTCTATTTTCCGTACTAGTTGTTTTACTAAGTGGTTGGTTGTTTGATCATTTTTTCAGAGGTAAGGTTCAACTACCAACCAGGAAACTATCTACTCGCTGGTAAACTAGCATGGCAACGGAAAGTACATTATAGATGGATGATTGCCCAGAGTTTCCCTCACAAAGGTGCATTTGCCAGCCACCCATGTTAGTTTACCAGAGGGTAACTTTTTTCAACCACCCAGGAAACTACCTAAGTCTGATGAACCTAGCTCTGATGAATCAACTACTGGCTGGTGGGTTCAAACATGTTTCATTTTCCCTAGTGGTTATTAACAATTGGTTGGTTGACTTGCGCATATTTTTCATAGGGGTGGTTCAACCACCAACCAGACTATATACTCATCAACATGTTACATCCATGTTTCATACATGTTATCATAACATGTTATAAGTTATGGGCTTCAAACCACTAACTGATATGATTTATCTAATCTTTATGAATCAGTTGAAAGCACCAACCAGACGAACTTTTGTTACAGGTGGTAGCTTCCTGAGACTATGCAAAGATATGTAGATATTGAAACCACCAACCACCAACCAGTCAAAGCTTCCTGAGTAGCGACAGTTCATCCCGGATCGGTGTCACCAGGATGCCACCACAGCCTTCGCGTCCGTGGGCCATTCGCAGAAGGCCAAGGTGAGGACCAAGCCAAGGGAGCCGAGCCGACTGGCCGCGGTTTGGGTGGGGTTTGGTTGGTGGTTTAGTGAACAAAGGGGTTTTCAATAATTAACTAAGGGGTTAACTAAGGTTAACTAAGGTTAACTAAGGTTAACTAAGTCAATAATCTGGAATCATGAGCCAATAATAAGGTTAACTACGTTTTTTTTAAACCGGCAATAAGGATTTAACCAACAACAATAGAGATGTTGTTGACAAATGACCAAAATTGGGTAACCAATGGGCCCCACCAAAAATGATCATCTTACGATTGGAAACCATTGGTTGACTGGGGGTACCACTATGTTGGCACATACCCAAATGATTAATAATAGGGCAATAATAGGGAATTATGACTGACAACAATGGTTAAACAACTGCCTGGTTGGTGGTTGTCAACATTTTACATTTTCACTTGGTTGACTCATGTTTTTCACAGGGGTGGTTCAACCACCAACCAAGAGTGTTTTTTCCCACCAGGGTTAAGGATTCAAGGATAGTTAACGATGGTGAAACTGGTGAAACTAATGGTCATTTAGTTCATGGTGTTTTTCGCCACTGACTGGGATGGTTGGTTGACAAGCATATTTTTCAGAGGATGGTTCAACCACCAACCAGATATAACCAGATCCCCCCGAACATTTCATGATAAACCACTGTGCAAATGGAGTCAGCCGGCACTCATCGACTTGTTCGGTGCAGCTTGTTGTAAAGGGTCATCCTGCAGCCCAGAAGTCAAGGGCCAGAGTGCCCCATCCCCAGCCCTCTCAGCATAGGTTTTGCGCACGGAAATAGTGTACCCAATGGGTTGCTTGGTATGAGAGTCAACCTACCACCAAGGCTATAGATTGACCTGTCCACTCTCAACTAACCAGTTTGACCCTGCAGTTGCATGGCTTTGCAGGGCATGGCGTCGAAACGTCTCATTGGTCACCTAAGCAGAGAGGCAGGGCCGCCGGCACGGCAAGCTACAGCAGGCCCCAAGGGGCCTTGTGATTTGACGTGTTTTGCTGTTTTGCTCCTTGCGTTTTGGTCCTCCCTTTGGCAAAACACCGGTAAGTCGCAGCACCAAGCTGTCGCCAGAGCATTTGATGCAAGGAAAGCTGAGTGATTAGGTAAAACATATGAAGGCTTTGAGGTCATTGCCCGCAGTATGTTGCATGTGGTTCAGTATTGTCCGTTGGAACGACTGCTTACGATTCTCAGTGGAAGCAGGTGTGATCTCCGCTTCATTGACCCATCAGCAAAAGTCTGAGCACTCTGAGGATGTTGGCCCGACCAAGCTGTAGGCAGCCTGAGACTTGTACGCCCCCGAAGGCGGGGCGCAAGTTGTGGAGTCTACTGCGCGTATGTTGGGTCAAAATCCAGCTGGTCTCAGCTGCATGAGGAGCCAATAGTAAGTAAGCCTGCAGTTTGGTGTCACATGGACTCACCACATACAGTGTGGGTATTTGGCAGCATCAAGTCTATGCAAAATGGTTGTTTCTCAAAATAGGGGATACTTCACCCAACCATTTATAGTAATTAATAATCCAACTTTGTGGTACCCCTCGATGCCTTGAGAAACCACCAAATGGGATGTAGGATTCTACTTCGGACATCTTCGGACATGAAGCCACAGCATTGCTTGAACGTCGAACCACCAGTGGCTGACCTGACAGTGGGTGCTTGGCTCATGACAGGGATGCGGCCGCAAAAGACGCGTATGGGGCGGGTGTGATGGCGGGTTCTCAAGCCATACAGACCCTCAGAAATGGTTGGTTTATCAATGTCTATTACTGTTGTTGTTAATATATGTTAATATAAAGGAAGATTTGGGGGTCCCCTAGTTTGAGAAACACCCACATGCGTTTCTCATGGTATGTGGGCAGTCTAGAAATAATGTTCAGAAGAGAAAATTTGCCCATCGAAGAACAATGACTCTAGGCATGGTGGCAATCTGCATGTCCATACCTTGCTCTTAGCCCAAGAAAATGATAACCAGTACTTCCGCTAGTTGGATTCGCAATGTCCGTCGCCAGCAAGTGGGTTATCGGCACCACCCAAGATGGTGACGGTTGGTCCCTGAGGATCCCAATTTTTTTTGTCCCATGAGGTTACCGACAAGAAAGTTGGATGGGTCAATGCTTTTGCTTCCAATGATTCATTGACCACCTTTTGTTGGAAAGCTCAAAGCAAATCTGGTTGGTGGTGTTAAACATTGCGATTTTTCCTAGTAATGATTAACGTATTGGTTGGTTGACTAACGTGTTTCAAAGGGGTGGCTCAACCACCAACCAGACATAGCTGTAACTGAAATAGTCCCTGGAGTTGCAAGATGAAGATTCACTCGGCCGCTCGTTGAGCCACGCGACAGCATCCGTGTGTTTGTTGGGTCAGTTCTTCCCATGGACCGCAACTGGCACCAGACCTGATAACTTGTGGCTGACCATCTCATCCAGCCGGTGCGTGCTGCGTTGTAGCCGGTGCTGCGTTTCTCACAGCTGAGTTGATCAAACAGTAATGATGGACATCCTCTCATGCAAAGCCACCCGATCAAATGAAGATGTTGATGGCAGGGACATGTCTATGATCATTTGGACAATCACCATTCATGAGCACCCAAATCACGGTGGTACCATAAGGTGGTTTCTAGTACATGGTGCGTTAGATGATGGGGACATTACCATCACAACACCATTCTTTGTTTGGGGAGATTACACGCTGTCTATGCACCACAGAATCAAATTCGAATTATATAATATGAACCAAATGACATGTTCACCAATGATCACCAGCGTACAAATATTTACAAATACAATCAGGTACAATTGCTGTATACATATATATATGATACCAACTAGTATAGACTAGAAATCAACTTGAACATACCTTTACATACCTGAACTATTCAAATATACAACTAGAGATGTACATGTATCTATATATATATATATATTTAAATATGAATATATATATATATATAGAAATAAATAAATATTTATATATATATATATATGAGGCAGGTTTCGATCTAGGCATATCGAGGTTAACCAACCAGCCAACCACCCACCCAACCACCGCGACGCGCTTTCTCCGGAGGTGGCTCTGGACGGTTTGCGCGATGTTGAGCTGAATGGACAGGACGCTGGTTGAAGCTGATCCATCACGTTTGGAATAGGTCATTGAAGGTGAATGGTGGTTTCTCAAAATGGGGGACCCGCAAAAATGGTTGGTTTACTACTTGAAATGACTATGAATGGATGATTAGGGGGTACCCTATTTTGAGAAACACCCGAATAAGGGGTGAAAAAGAGGTGAATGATATGTGAATCATGGGTGAATCAGGAGTGATTGAAGGTGAATAACGGCTGGTACGTGAAGAATGGTGAGCAATAAGTGAATAATGGCTGAAAAATGGCAATGAATTATCTATTATTCTGGCTAGCTGATCAATCGCATTGAAAATCCATGGCCTATAAGATGCCCGCGAGTTATAAGTTGGTTAGTTTAAAACATTTGATTGGATCGTTACATTTGACATGACTTGTAGGTTGCCTACTAATAGCTCGACTTAGCTATCTCAGGGGGCACCGTCTTGGATCAGGCTCACTGTTTCTTTGCTCAGGCTGACTGTCTTCCCTGTCAGTATACGTAGGTTTTGGTACCCAATATAGATGTGTATACAGAATACGGATGGATAGATAGATAGATAGATAGATAGACAGATAGATAGATAGACAGATAGATAGATAGACAGATAGACAGCTAGATAGATAGATAGACAGATAGATAGATAGATAGAAATAGATAGATAGACAGATAGATAGATAGATAGAAAGGTAGATAGATAGATAGACAGATAGATAGATAGATAGATAGATAGATAGAAAGGTAGATAGATAGATAGATAAGCAGGTAGATAATTTTTGTGCGTTATCATAGACGGCTCTGTCATCTTTATAGACTAGTCAATCAGTTTCACCTACGGATATATACAGTTAGTTGTTTTGTTTGGGTATATGGCTACAGCCGCTTGGCTTTTCCACGCTTAGAGGCGGCTGAGCATGGCCCGACACCCTGGAAGACTCACAACGGTTGCCAGCAGCGCTGTTTGATACATCAAAGTGCTCAGGTAAGCAATCATATGTATTGAAACTTTATTATTTAGAACATTGGCCTTGTCAGCAAAAGTTTGGCGGCTTTTTCGTTGGGCAACTTGGTAGCGAAACTTATGGATCCAGCATGAGTTGGATCCCTGAAACCAGTTTAGTGCCAGCAGTTTGTTCGATGGTTGGTGGATTAACCACTATTTTTCAGAGGGGTGGTTCAATCACCAACCAGTTGTCATGATCATTATCAACAATTATTAACCATTATCAACTACTAGTTAACCATGGGTGCTTCAATCACCAACCAGTTGATGATCATCATTGGCCATTATAATCACATTGGGAACCACTATTAACCACCAACCATAGGAGTGGTTCAGCCACCAACCAGTGATACATTCCCAGCAGCTTTATGCCTAGCAGATGGTGGTTTATTGCTGATCTCCAACCTTGGTTCCATGTTTCACCTCCTTCGCCGCCCTGCAACCGGTTCTTGGATCGACGGTGCGCTTGGGAGTGACATCGCTTTTCTCAGGCTGGGGAGGACGGCAAGTGTTGAGATTGTTGGCTGGTTGATGATGCTTAGATTTGCTTAGTGATTCATAAGTTTATCAGATTGATAATTCATATTTAGTAGTAATTCATAAAATCTTAGTAGTTATTCATAGATCCAGATTAATAAACCGCAACGAGTTTATCCGTGAGCTGTGAGAAAGACCATCGAATATAAGGCTTATTGAAAGCTGAGTATTGATAGGTCATGCACGGTTATATCGCATTACCAGTTACCAATTGTAACTGTAACTATATGATTGCGAGACTCCATTGATAACTAAGAACAGTCATCATTTCGAACAGAGGCTAGGTACTGGTCATAATCCCTGGATCGGCATTGGATAACGAACACAAATGTGGCAGCAAACTGTTGTGGACAGTCAATGTTGGACAAATGCGGAGATTATCTACAGTCAATCCTGGGGACATTGACCAAGTGACATGCCGGGGATATTTACCAAGTAAATCTATGAAACATTTGGTGGTTGCTTAAAATAGGAAGGGGTACCCCTGAATCATCCTTTAGCAATCAATTAGAGTCATGAGATGTCATAAGCCAATCGTTTTTGAGGCACCCCTATTTTGAGAAATCCCCATATACAAACGCCTAAACAATCACTAAGCTCAAGGTGTGAATCAATGCACAGGTTTTGCAACCAAAAACGGTTATTATGAATGTTGCAAGATTTTTTTGGAACACAGCTTCTGACCAGGAGTTGATAAATCAGGAGGAGTTGTGTTTCTTTTGATCTTTGCCTTGACCTTCAACCGCTCGTCTTCCTTGGGTGAATACAAAGACCGGCTAAGGATGGTTCGGCACCTTGAACAACCACACATCATTTGATTGAATTCGAAGCTGACGTTTTGGCCATGCTTCCCAAAAGTTGTGGACGAATCGTCAGTCAGGTCACAAAAAAATTATTGTCAACTGTTTCTTTCGTTTTTTGAACGCGGCTGCACCCCGAATATCTGCAGGAAACCAATGGTATCAGTGGGGAAACTAACTGGAACCATGCAGAAATCACTGAGAAACTGAGATGTAGGGGTTTCTTCGAATAGGAAACCACCCAAAACGGTGTGTTTATTTGTATACGTAAAAATGACTTGGATGATTTGGGGTCCTCCTAGTTTGAGAAACACCTGTATGGCGATCCGTAAATTGCCCGATTCTCAAAGAATTCTCATTGCACTCATACGCTTGGCATCAACCAGCAGAACATGAGAACATGCTCCCTGGCTGCGGCCCCTTACCGCCACGAAACCTAGCAGAGACCTGGCAGAGTTCAAACCGAGTCACAGTCACTGCGAGTTACTCAGCTCATCCCCATGGCAGGGAGTGAATGCTTGTCCAGTGCTTCGTTCATCATCGATTTTTCTGCGCTAATTCGTGCTGGCACCTAGTTATCTTCTCCCAGCACTGGGAATTTCAAGATAGGAATGTCCACTGACGACTAATGAAACTGAAATATAAGTGTCCCATCTAGACAACTCAAATGAATCTACCCTTAGCATCCAACTTTTGAACACAATTCTGAAGCAACAACCCCAAGTATTACAATGAGATCCACTTTGATTGTCACCAGAGTCCTAAATCCACTGTCCCCTGGCTCCCAGATTGCCAGAATCTTATAAATTCCGACTAAAAAGAAGTTGACCAGACACATCTGGCAGTGGGTCAGTTCACCCTTAGTCCCCCTGGTTCCCCTATCATTAACCAGACTGTTTTCCCTATCGTTTTGTTGGTTATCCACCATTACTGGTTGGTTAGTTTTGACCCATGGCCATCTTTTGCCTTTGATGGTCCTGTTGCGGAGTTGCCGATCGACTGCAACAAATCCTGGCTCCAGGTGAGCTGTGACTTTGGTGCAGCTCCAGTGGTGCGACGGGTCGGCCGATCGTGGGTTGCCACGTGGTGGACCATGACTTACTTACGGTGCTATGATTTACTAACACCTGGGGCCAAAAACCATGCGTGATATCTCCCCAATCCGGGAGCCTCTTTGGTATTGGGAAGCTTTGAAGAGAAACTGCGGGGGGCCATAGTCATCGGTGCAGGACGAAAGTTGGCTCCTGTCCAGGGTTTGGACCTTCGACACGACAGCGCCAGAATCACTGGATCTCAGGATCTCAGACTCCCAGTGCTGGGCCAGTTCTCACCATCGCAGGGCTCCGAGTTGGTCAAAAACGGGGCTTTTTTTGCGAGCGCCCCAAGTAGAAGCCCCGACCTTGTTGGACAACGCAAGATCTACTTGGGCTTCTTTTCAGGCGAAGTTTCATGCGTGTAGAAACTTGAAAAAAATGACCCTGTGATTATATTAACTAACCTGACAACGGAAAATCACAATTTTTAATGGAAAATCGTGGGAGATCAGCTATAAATGGTGGATTTTCCATTGCCATGTTCGTTTGTTTAGAACGCCCAGCATTGCGAGTTTGAGGAGGGATCTACCAGCAGCGGCAACTCCAGCCGTGCGCTTATAGAAAGTGAGGGGCCCTACTGACTTCATGGCACTCAATTGCGAATAATCATCCAGCAGTTTGGATCACCATCATTTACCATTGTCAACCAATATGATAAACATGATCCACCAGTATATTGCTTAACCACCAATTCACAAGACAATTATCTACCATGATGATACAACATCAACCATGGTAAACCAACACTCCAACCATCATGATTGATTAGCTGAACGATTCATCAATTATTCACCATATGCTGGTTTCTCATAATAGGGGACGCCCCTAAGCATCCACTTTCTGAACCATTTATAGTAAGCCATCCATGTTGATGGCTTTGAGAAACCAAAATATTGACCAACATGAACTAACTATGGTAAATCACCCCTCCAACCACCATGAACAGCTCATCAATCACCATGTGTGTGTTTCTCAAGTCAGTTTGGGGTACCCCTTGGCATCGTTCAACAGATATCATCATTAGTAAACCACCATATTGACAAACATGAATCATTGTCAACCCTACCATTCGCAACCGTTCTCATTCGCATGGTTTGCCCCACCATTCGCAGCCTCCTTTGATCATTCGTAGCCGAACAGCCTCCAGGTACCCATGAACTGGGGCCTCTTCGGTTCCGTTTGTTCCATCGACATCACCTTTGATGCTGAGCAGAATCGCAAGACTGCAGCCCTAGGCATGGCAACGGCATTGGAGCAACGGTCGTTGATGGGCACACAAGGGGTCATAGCAGGCATGACTGGTTGATAATAGGGATAAATAACCAACCATATTAGAACGACCAGTATTTTACCAACAACAATGATGAGAAAATAACCAACAGTAATGTCAAAATGCCAGTGGTTGATAATAACCAACCATAGTGATTAAAACAAGTTTGATTCACAGTGTTTGATTTTCCCGACTTTGGGATGGTTGATTGCGCGGTCAACCACCTGAGAACGGCCTCAGCCGGGAATTCCAACAGTCAAATTGGGAGCTTGCTTTGACAGGTATGTTTTTGATGTCCCTGGTTTGGGCAGGCTCAATTTCAGCAACAGCAAGGGGTTTTTTGGACATTGTTCAGACCTCACCAAGATGTAAGTTGAAACTAGCATAGGGGCAAACGTGGAGAAGCGTTCACATTATTCATTTGCATCTTGTGGTATCATTTGCAACCTGGTATTATTCAAATTGTACTGGAATACAAATCTTGTATTTGCGAAACTTGGGTTGATCTCTGAAAATACTTGAAACGTGTTGAAACGTGGTATCTAGTCCCATATACAATTTTTTATATGTATAGTATATGTGCATATATATTCATCCTGAAGTAGATAGAATATCCAACACCGGGGTCAGCAAAGACGACAATGATCGTCATGTCAGCAGCAAAGACAACAACAAGACGGCACCATCATTTGTTTTCTACATCTATAACCTGCCAAGTTGGTAGCCATTTCTGCTTTTGATAGAGTATAGACACAAAAATCAAGACGAAAATCAAACATCGCAAGGGACAGGGGAACCACCATTAACGGCCGCCCATTGTTTGAAGATGTGCCCCCAGGAGCATAGAACATTGTTCCTATTTGTGATGTTAGTATCACGCCGCTAAAGGCTGTTTCTAAAACAGGATTGAACATGTTGTTTGTCAGACTGTTCATTCTTTGAAAAATGTCCAGCCAACTTGCTGGTCTGGAGACGTATTGTTTTTTCTCTTTAAATCTATACTCAGCAAAAATCCCACTACTCTCAAGTTGTGTGCTGGCTGCAGGAGTCTTGTCGTTGGATCCATTAGTAGTGAGGAAATGATCCGAATCAGTCGATACAGAGACATGTACATGCGTTTTCAATTATTTTATTAGGCATCAGCATTCTTAAACACATATAGTGCATGCACATGTAATTATTTTCTACGTGTATATATGTGGTTTACAGATATATCTCTTTCTATATATATATATATGATTGTGTATAAATATATATATATAATATCAGCTATTTACATTACTATATATATATATATATACATATTTTTACATACATACCACTAAATAGGTTTGCAGACATATGTATATCTTTGCTTACACCAATTCATACATGCATATTTACACATACAAATCAACATTTGGCCTGAGTATACCAGGGTCTTCAAGACCCAGTCGTTATTTGTGCATTAAGAGGTACAACGACCATGGTGGCACAGGCAAAGACAAGAAGGGTGAGCGTGCCTTCATCTTCACGGATGGTGAGGTCACGGTCATGTTTAGGGCTCCGCACTGCTCCCTTTTGTACGGTTGTTGTTGGTTGGTGGATGAAACTGTTACGTCGTTGCACTCGAGCGTTTTGTTGGTTCGATTTTTGGGCATTGTGATGGTTTGGAAGAGTGGTTTGGAACCACTTGTTGTTCATGATGCTTTGGTTCCACATAGATCAGCGTCAGAAAATTTTTGATGATATAGGCATGATTGGGCATGGTTTGTTTCGAAATGGCTATGGGTCAAAACCCTGTACCCCTTGTTCCCCCATCATGAACCGTTTTTTTCCCTGGGTTGTTGGTTATGATCCACCACTAGTGATGGTCAATATTGACCCATGGGCAAGTAGCAAATACATGTATGTGCGTGCGTCGCCTCCCTTTCATTCAGAGACTTATCAACCATTATCACATAATCATTATTCACGATGAACACCGCAACTACTAGGACTGGTCAAACTAACCATCAGTGACTACCTCATGATGAGCCATGAGTAAATGTATATTCATTTTTTCTCAGGAACATCAGCAATAAACCAGTATCCATTAGTGATGCTTGGTAGCCAATAGAAACCATTAGCAGTCATCATCAGCTATCGCTAGCTATAACCATTGGTAGTAAGCATTAACCGGTAGCTATAATGCCAACCCTGGATTAATGAAGCCCTGGTTGATCAGTAGGGGGTATGCCCCAAAAGCCGGGGGGTCCCGTTAAAATGGTGCCCCCCAATTGATAAACCTACGGAAGTAACCATTATGGTTCATAATCATCCCTACAAACCAATGGTTATAACGCTTATTAACCACTAGAAACCCATGGAATTTATCGATCCAGGGTCAACATTGACCATTAGTAGTAACCCATCGTAACCATCATCAGGCACCGCCAGGATGTCATGGGCACGGCAGTGGTCAGCATGAGACCTGGCAAGAAGATGGATCACCAAGGCAGATGGGACCGAAGTCGAAGATGGCGTTGACCATGACGGTCACGGTGGTTGATGTAAGAAATGCGTAACACCAAGAATGGCTTGGTTTGATTTGGGGGTCACCCATATTGGTTAAGCCTATTGAGTGGTTGGTTTGATTTGGAAGTTAACCATTTATTGGACGATTTGGGAATCTATAAACTAGAAAGGATTGACATTGAATGATTTGGAGGGTCCCCTATTTGGAGACACCCGCATACGATGCGTCAATAGTTCACAATCAATCTCGTGAGGGACAAGTTCACAAACAACAGTAGTTGGAATACCATGGTTACCCTTTGGTAAAGTAATCTGGCAATGGAAAATAACTATAGTTTATTAGGGAAAACCACATATGTATATCTCAATATATATATATATATGTATGATGGATTCTCCATTGCCATGTTATTTTACCAGAGGGCAATGATAGTACACCAGGGGTACAGGTTTGTTGACTCCCAGCCATAACATACAACATGGTTCATGGTGATTAGTAGATGGCCAACAAATTGTCAATGGTGTCTCGATGATGGCTGAGAATCATCTAGTCATGGTCAACAATGATGGTTATTAACGGACAATTATTGTGAGACTGCTCAATAAGTGTTTGACATGGTCGAGAGTATTATCACTTAATACTCTACCATGATTGTGATAGCAAATGATAGTCCCAGAATAGACAACTTGCAAGAACAGATAGTGAGTTTATCCACATTAGTTTAACCCAAATGGATATAATCATCCTTCATTTATCATAGACTGCCTATTTAAAAAGGATTTCTTGGCAAATGTTCAGTAGAATGGGATCACTACTGATGCCTGCTTGATCATGAAGTAGTCTTGGCCAACAATGGTTCTGCCAATGTTGAACATTCCAATACTGTTAGATCCATACAATAACCCCCTATATTTGGGATAGATTACCAGCTATTCAAGGTAAACTGGGGGTGGTTTAATAATACTGATCTCCCATGAATCTCATTGTTTGACAGAAGTGAATCCTGAGCAAGAATGGCCTACCGGAATGGTTCACAGGGGCGGTCTGCACAGAAAATGCCTAATCGTGATTAACCATTCTTCATATGCACCTCTTGGAACTGGCAAATCATGATCGTGGTCGGTAATGCATAACAACCACCTACAGAGGTGCTGGCCTTTACCAAAGCAGAGATCTGAGAACGAAAGACAATATCCAGAAGCACTGGGTGTATTTTCTGAAAAACTAAAACGACGACGCACACACGCAATATTTGCACGGTCAGATGAAGATGTGGTTTCAAAAAGGAATGTATGAATATATATACATATATGTGTACATAGGAAGTGCTTCTTACATTTGATTACCGCAACAAGCCCCGCAACTCTCAAGTCGAGAACTTGACTCGGTAGATTGCTTCCCAAGATGCGCCACTGAAGGGAGCAGAACCTGCGTGGAAGCAGCTTCCAGCTGTAGCTTTGATCACCTTAAGATGTGGACGGTGTCCAGTGCCGAAGCAGCCAAAAGCTATCCATCCACCAACCAGGCACTACCAATTTGGATGGTCATTCATTTTTGAATATATAAATGACTATGGTCACGATTTTGTTGGAAGCGGATTTGCCAATATGAATCATTCTTGGGATGGTAATGTCTTTTGCACTCTTTCTATCTCTTTCCATCTCTTTGACCTTCAACACACCGCAAATAGGCTTCATCTTGCAAATGGTGAGGGCAATGCTTCGTTTGAATTGTTCAGGTAGGTGTTAAGCCCCATGTGTCACTAGATGCACATGCCAATGCATACACAAGCCGCCTTGCACTACGTTAGCGTTGCACTACTCCACACACCCACACATACATGCACATGTGCCCATGTGCCCCATCTTCGCATTGAGCAGGCATCAAGGTCGAGCTCATTGGTCAGGCACTGGCGCGATGGACCTGTCCAATCCTATCCTTCCCAAGTTGGAATTTTCTAAACTTCAAAGGATTGAATGATTGCCGCACCTTGGCTCTGGGCACCCCTCCAAGAACTCAACAACCATTCATGTGGCAGTGGGTCAAAACCCTTAGTCCCCCTGGTTCCCCATCATTGACCAGGCTGTTTTCCCTATAGATTTGTTGGTTATTAACCCCCATGAGTCATTGGTTGGTTAACTGCTTGACCCATGGCCATGTGAGGGCGCCTCTGCCCGGCCACCGGCCGTGGGGTCCCTGGCAGGTGGATATGCTCCACGACAAGTCACAGTCCTATGACTTCTTCTCCATTTGCAAGGTGCGGTCCGAGCGGCTGTTGATGCACCCGGCTCTGTTTGCGCTGGTACTTGCAGGGCTTCGATTCGGGTGTAGTTTCAAGAAAATGCATGAGTATTTGTGATATGTTAGGTTGTTGGTTTCCAAAATGGGCAACGATACAGGGGATGATTACCCAGTTGACTAATCTTCTTGGGATGGACTAGAAGCCCCCGAACAGATGTGCGTCTCATTCCTGTGGAATCTGAGGAATTCTTCAGCCATTCTTGTGGTGTTTGCTATTGCAGGGTTCCGTGCGCAGCAGAGCATGTCACGTGTTCAGGAACTATGGCTCATGAATGTTCCTGATGATTCAGGGAAGATAATTGCTGGTTACCGATGGTAAGTAGTGGTTAATGATAGCTAATGATGATGGTTGATAGTGGTTATATAATGACGAGTCATGAGGATCAATGACTGGTAATGCTGGTGAATACTCTAGATCATATGGATTTGCATATTTCATATTTTTGTTGTATGCAACCACCCATTTTGATCTACGGTACTTATCAACCAGTACCAGACATCGGGTTGCCATCATTGTCATAGTTGCTGCTGCTACTACAGTATTGGTTGATAATGATTGAAAAGGTGCAAGAACGGCCAAGACAGTGCATCTCTGATGCACAGAAATGTGTATCCTTGGCCGAGACTATGTATTCTTCCACGCTTATCACCTGCTGTTTTTCCTTTTTCCTGCCGCTGCTCCTGCTTCTCTTCCTGCTTCCTGCTGTGCGCTCCGCTATGTTAGTTAATGAGAATTATGGCGAGTCCAAGCTTGTCCTGTTTACATGGTTGGCAAATGTTGGCAAGGTGTGTTGGAAGCACCCAACATGTTGGAGCCTGTGCTCGATTGGAATGAAGGACAATTTGTTGCCTACATTGGTTGATCAGTCACCCAGAACCCCCGTTTTCCGGCGGGAAAGAACAGGGAATGCGGTTCCAGGGGTCCAGATGAAACAAGGGGGAGGAGAGTAGCCCTTACAGATCATGCGCTGAAGATCTTGGCTCATGATCATTTGGAAGTAATAGACATGCCATGCAAACGCCATTGTTGCTGCACCATCTTGCAACTTCCATCACACAAGCCACTGCTCGTAAAGTGTATCCTGCCCCAAAGCCATTTCCAAATCAGTCGAGAAGGCATCATCTTCTTGTATACCAAGCATTTCAGGACAACCTCACAGATGGTTTCGGTACTAGACTCATGAAATCATCAATTTCATCCATGTTCATCATTGTTGATATAGTCCTGGCACCTTTTTTCACCAACACCCCGGGCGACATGGACGTAAGCATTTCTTCATATATACTTCATCGGCCGTTTCTCCAGGCTAGCCCAAAATCATCCCATGTCACCTCTTCATAACAACAAACCAACCATTTTCCATGGTGTTCCATGGGGTTCCCCATGTCAAGAACCCCCCCGGCTGTGTGGTCATCCACCAGCGCCGCAAGGATTTGGAGCCTCCTGGGTCCCTTTATGAGTCGGGCGCCCGGCGGGCTGAGACCCGGAGATCGCCCTCAGGAGACAGGTTCGAAAAGTCATGGGGCGAGCTGGGTCAAGCAGTCAACCAACCAATTTCATGGTGGATCATAGCCAACAAACTATAGGGAAAACAGCCTGGTTAATGATAGGGAACCAGGGGACCTAAGGGTTTTGACGAACAGCCATGGGGGAAGCCCCGGTTCTCTCATCCTTTGTTCATCATTGATGGTAATAAACCAACAAATTTATATCAGTTATGTTATCTATATAGTACCAAACCGACCATTTTGGGGGTACCCCTATTCCATTCTGTTTAGAAACACCCATATCCTTTTGGTAAATGAGGGATTTGGGGGCAGGGTTCACCAGTTGCGCGTAAAGAATAAGTTCCAAGTGCGAGCAATGTGGAGCTTTCAGCTTTCGTATTGTAGAATTTTCCAGCAGGTGCATTTTTGCGGCTGGTGCAAACTAGGTTTTTTCAGCACTGGTGATTCAAGACTCGAGTTCTTTAAGGTGCTGAAGGGCCCCTGCTGGCTGGTGGTTTTAAACATGTGTTATTTTCCGTAGTATTGACAAATGGCTGGCTGGTTGCATAAAATTGTTCAGAGGGGTTGAAACCACCAAACCAGCCTGCCTTTGAAGATCAACCCGTTAGTTGCTTAGGTCCAAACAATACAAGTGGAAGTTCGGTGCCGTCACTGGGATGCAGTGGCAGAGATGGGTCAGGGCTGCCAGCAACACTGCCTGGAGCGCTGGGGTGTTTCCAGTTGGTTGGGGGTCCAAGAACTGAGATGCAGGGGCGCAGCTCTCCCAAACAGAAAGGCTCGGCTTTGGAATGCTGACGAGCCCAACCAACCTTTTGGATGCTTAGGACCCAACGTATAACGTGGCCAAACACCAATCCCACAGACCGAATGCAGTTCATCATGTCGCTAGGCGCATAGGGGCCTTGAGTTTCACCATTCTTTGCTGCGACCTGCACACACAGCCGATGGTGAATGATTGCTTATAAATCTTCATAATTGGTTTTCAGCAGAGATATTCATGATGGATTATAATCTAGTAACTTACGAATCTGCATAATGGTGGCTGATTGGTTAATTGTGATATTCATGATTGAATCATGCTTGATCATGGCTCATTATGATGGATATTGGCTTCAGAATGAACTACCTTTGACGATGGCTAATGGTGATACTTCTGTTAGGCTCGCATTATCCTGCTTGTTGGGCAGTTCATAATTGGTCGAACATATCTCAACATCCCTGGCTGGTGGTTTCAAACATGCTTGATTTCCCCAGTTGTATTACCCTAAATGGTTGGTTGGTTGATTTGCGCATTTTTTTCATGGCGGGGTGGTTCAACCACCAACCAGATAATCAACCCAAATCATCCAGTTTGTTCACGACCTATAGTAATAATCCAACCATTTTTAGGGGTGTCCCAACATTCGGAAACCACCAACCAGTGAGAAAGTAGCAAAAAAAAGGCGAATGATTGCGGATGATCACCAACAATATGGGTCAGACATACCTTAACACGGCTATTGGTCAATAGCAACCTAATAATTTGGGATGATAAGCAACAATAATAGGGAAAACAATAGTAAATGATGGGGGAACCAGGCGCATGGGGTTTTGACCCACTGGCACATCCTGTTTGTTGGGTTGCTCGTCGTCACTGGCACGGTCGGTGAGCTGTTGCCAGTCACTTCAGGTGGACAAACAGAATGAGACTTACAGCGGCATCAACGTGAGGTCTGGGGGCCTGGCCTCAGTTGTGGACGTCGCTAAGAGTGGTTGATCATAGAGGATCAAAAAAAAACAACAACCAGTCACTTCAATAATGGTTCAACTACTACTAGTTGGTCTTGTTCTATTTGGGATGGTTGATCGGTTGACCAATGATATTTTTCAGAGGGGTTGAGACCACCAACCAGACATGCTAGACAAAAAGCATACTTGGACATGTCATGATACCCAACTGTGGAAAACCGAAGACAGCCGTTCCTTGATGTCTTCAGTCATGACACACACCCGATTATGCCATCCACTCCGTGCCACCATGCTTGAACATCTTAAAAGTCGCAAAGCTCAACAAGTCAAGTCAACCAAAAAATTAAAACATAAACCTCAACCCCCCCAAAAAAAACAGAAAGCCCTGTTCGGAAATTAGTTGCGTGAAACCAGTCTCCTTTTTAAATCGATAAAAACGCGCTGCTCCAACACAATCTAAAACTTCGAATGTGGGAACAGCTTAATGTCGAATTCCTGGCTCTTTCATGGGTTTGTGGCTCATATTATATTGTGTAGAGATTTGATCATGGTGCATACTGGTTGGTTGATCAATGATAATGCTCTTAATAGTATTATTGACAATATGTCGTTGATTCACAATTATCTACAACATATACTTGATTTACAAATGTTAACAATGTATAGTTGGTTCATGACTACTGATAATGATTCAAAACTGCTCAAGGATTGTTGCAGAAACAATGATGAAGTATGGCCAAGAAGGGTCAACATCAACCCAACCACAAACTGAAACTCAGGTCTTCAACCCACCTGGAAGCTTATTTGGATGTGCATCTCCGCTGAACGAACCATGTTTATAGAGGTTCTAAGCTACCGTATCGGGTTTATAGCCATGGTTATATCCCAGCAAACTAACCCCAGCCGCACCGCCATAGCTTCGTTGAGGCTTCGATACTTTGTGCGCCTGGTGGTGCTCCGGAGCTATGCGGTGAACATTACCAAGGAGGTGGTGCTATGGGTGGGGAGGGCGGAAGCAGCGACGTATGACATCGGTGGTGAAAAATCACGAGCTGTCACTGAAACAATGTTTTATAATATTTTATAATCATTCTTTTTGTCATTGTTTATCATTCAAAACAGGGTGCAGCTAGTAATGACTGAGTCATCAAACACGAGTCAATCACCAGCAAAAAGAATGTATTTCATGTATTGTTGCATAGCATCAACAGCAGCCATGGCAACGATGGCATCGCTGGTTTTGATTTGGTCGCTATGCCGCATGGAATGGATAGTAGTTCCTTTGTTGAACTGCAGTCGAATTTTGAAGTCATGTTGTCCAGGGATTCCAGTCATAATGTTCACCAACAATGGTAGTAAATGGATGCAACCGAAACCAAGACGACTAAGCATCCAACCAACCTGTCAGGGGAAGGTTTCCATTCTGTCAAGCGTTGCTTGACCATGCTGAACCCAGCATGCTGGCGATGGCTGGTGGTTTCCAAGGACTTGGACGGCGGTTCAGCATGGTTTTTTGCCCCTGAGAGTGCAACCCCCAAGAGGCTACGAGTGCGGACAGGTTCTGTGAGCAGCATCCCAGTGGGCCCGAGCTGTGACGCTCCGAAATGCACCAAGGATGATCATGCCTCGTAATATCCAGGCTGTCAGGTAAGGTGTCCAGAACCCTGTTGCCAGAGCCTCCCAGAAACTGAACAGACTGGCTTTGGAGTTCTCTACTCACGGGGTTCCCATCGACCAGGTTCTGCTTGAAAGCATTCATATAGGTCAGGGGTGGATAGGGATCCGCTAGAACATCCTCCAACATATTTCACTTGGATAATTTTTCCCCAAGAACCACGAAAAAAATCCAATGAAAGCCCTTCTTACGCGCCTTCCAAGTTCCCAAGGACTGTCGTAGCGGCTTCAGCCATCATCCGCCATCCTCCGACCGCCTTGAACAGGTAGACATGGTGGTGCAGAACATTTATCCTCCCCCGGAGCTGAACAACAACATCAAGATGGAGGCCCGGTCAACGGATCCGATACCTCCCAGTTCGTTCTCAGGTGTCCAGGGACCCAAGGCTTGGAAGGTGTCACATGTATGGAATATATCATTCTATGAATATGCATAGATATGTTTCAACATGTAGATGATTCTATGAACATTGATATAACTTGATTGATTTATTTATAAATCGTATTCGCAAGGCTGTTTGAATCTTTCTTTCATGGCCCACCAAACCCTTGCCGCGTGCTGCGGATATGTTCAGCTACGGGCTCCACATGGTCCAGCGTCAGTTGGATGATGTGCCACTGGGGAAGGTTTCAGAACGGGACAACAAGAGGAATCTCACCTTCACTTCTGACCTGGATTTTTTAGAGTGATGTTTGTGCAGATCAACGACAGTAGTTATTTTGAGGCAAATGCTAGTTTAACTGGTCTCACTGATATTCCGTCTATACATTTAAATTGTATATATCATTTAAGCTTAGATTTCTATTACATAATTATCATACCGCATAATTTGATCAGAATTGGAAGGGGTTGAGTAGATATTTGCAGTGGGGCAAGGCAAAATGGCACCGCGCAGGTTTACTTACCAGTTGACAAAGGACATTGGTTCAACACTTTCTTCTCGGGAGTGTCCGTGCTAGGCAAAGGTCATATTGGGAGATCGATTTATATCATAATATACATCAGCACCAACGGTCAATGGTTGGTATGCAGAATGATGGTCTAGTTTTCATCCTCTTCATAGAGTCACATTGGAGACAGGATCAGACATCACAAAGAATGAGAATGACATCCCGGATTTAGCTCAATCTTTGGATGTTCACAAGGGTACCAGTTTGGTACCAGCTTTGATTAAAGCTCTGCAGAGAGTCAGTCATCGATCCTCAGGTTGGTATCGAGGATTGCCTCCACATTGAGTTCGAGTCGCTTGGTCGGCTGAGTGTCAACCCTTGACCTTGTTGATATTTGCAAGAACTGCTTGGATGATTGTTAGAGGAGGTTATGTGAGTTTGTTTTAAATGGACAGACGCTATTATAGATTTGTTATTGGATAATTAGCCACGGTTTATTTGTACTATTTTGTCCTATCCGAGATTATTTGTTAATTGTAATTGTTGTTGTTGTTGTTGTTGTTGTTGTTGTTGCTGTTGCTGTTGTTGTTGTTGCTGTTGCTGTTGCTGTTGCTGCTGCTGTTGTTGTTGTTGTTGTTGCTGTTGCTGTTGCTGTTGCTGCGGCTGTTGTTGTTGTTGTTGTTGGTGGTGGTGGTGGTGGTGGTGGTGTTGGTGTTGTTGATTGACAAACATATCTTCACATGGGTTATTTGCTGGGCATCGTGGTCTCTAATGGCGAACATCATCACCTCAGCCGAGGTATGACAAGTCGAAGTACCATATGAAAGACGTGATCGTTGGAAAGGCCAGGGTGCAACGGCTGCGCATCACCCAGTTTTCGTTCATCGTGTTGGAAAAAGCTATAGTCCCAAATGTGATAATAAAGGCCAAAAAGATCAGCAACCTCAACGACCAGATTTGCCACTCGAAGCAAAGTCAAGCTCATTTAAGAGGGGAGTAAATCAAGTTACTTAGGTTTTACTCTGAATGACTTAGTTAAGGTTATCACTGAAGTGATTACTTCAACAGAATTGCCGCATCAGCTTCGGGACTTGCAATTCGGGGTTCCTAAAAGATCCCCATGCCGCTGCACTCCATCGCATCGGCTGTATCTATCACGAGATCAGGGAAGCCACGGCAGGGGTCAAGGACACTCATGGAGGCAAAGGTCCCAGGCAGGAGCAGTTCATCATGGTGAATTCTGATGAATTCTGGCTCAGAATGGCCTTTAGGTGGTTTGAATCACAGAATCACTGGTGAATTCCAGAAAATCTCGCTTCAGGATGGTTACTAGTGAATGGTGAAAATGGCTAATAGCTATTGCTAATGAGTGTTCAAATGTTTCACTATTGATCGCTCATCACGATGAAAATCATGGTTCAGAATGGCTATTAGATTTTATGAGTATGTCTTTTTAACTTTACAACCATTAATGACCAGCGGAGTGGCTTAAGAAAGTTTGTGTTCACATCCCAAGGGCCCTGACATGAAGCCACAGAAACGTAGCCGACCGACATGCGCCGTTCATATCTCAACATTTTGGGACAATGTGACCCCAAGCAGACAGTGCCATGTTCAATCCATGGATGGTGGGTGGCCCCATGGCTGTCCAGGTGTATTTCTTGCTTGTACGAATAAAGATCAAGCACATGGAGCTGAACATTATTCGAAGGCCAGCCAGAGACTTCAGGAATCTTCAGGATTCAGCCGTGATAAGGGACCCCAAAGACGTCTAAACGGGTATAATCCGATAGACCCGGATACATGAAAAACACCACAAGTTCTTCCATACAGTGCTGACGTAACATAGATGGGGTGTTTATGAATATGCCTTTTCATGCAATTTCAATTGTCATGGAGCACGCAATGATATGACTTAACTTGACGCTGTGAAAAGTCAGATTATCAAACATCAACCATCCTGAGCCAACCGTGAATCAACCATGGCTGTAATGAATGGGATGAATGGATATGTTCTACGTACACATTGCCCATATGTGCAACATCACATCCACATAATGATGTACAGATAGTGGAACAACAGTTGTCAGAAGCATCACTGAACCATCAGCGCATGATTCTCTTGTTATCCGTGACCAGAGTCATGAAGGTTCTGGGTGGTTGGCGAATCGTGTCGACAGGAGCCAATCATTATCTAGAAATTCATACAGCTGCGTATCGGCAAGTGTTGCCCATCAACCATAGAATTGCTGGTTGAAGTGCATAGAAATGCTTTGGAAATGCACGATGTCTGATACCACTCCTTTATTTGATTGCATTGAAATCGTTTACCCCAAGACATCAAGCACCAGAAACGCTCTGCACGAGCCACCTGGTGGTGCCCTGGTGCCATTCAACAGCCTGTCAACACACGACAGGCAGCTGCAATAATGTTCGAAAGTCCATCAACGGACAGGCTCAGTTCGCACCAAAACCTGATTTGTCGGCTGGATCCGTTTAACCTAGGCCTGGCTCAAAACAAGCCCAACGGTTGTTTCGGATCATCCAAACGCTTATCGGAGCGATGTTTGACCAGATACTGTTTAACCATGAATAATGATAAATATTAGGGGATCATACCCAACAAAAATAGGGAATATACCAACTATTTGCTGGTTTCTCAAGCCAGAGGGGTAGCCCCAGTTATCATCCTTGTTGAACCATTTATAGTGATAGTCCAGCCATTTTAGGGGTTTTGTATGGCTTGAGAAACCACCATGTAGTTGTTTTTTCAGAACCTCAAATTCAGATACTGTAACATCCCTGTATTCTCAGCTGGATGGCCAATAGAACAACCAACGCTTAGTTATAGCTGGCAATAGATTCATTCAGGTTCATTCACCAGCAGTTACAGCTGGCAACCATCAATGGCGAATCACAAATAGAATTGATGCTGCCAGTTACAGCTAGTAACCATCAATGCCACTTGTAGCTAATAGCCAACAGTTGTAGCTGGCAGATTACATCGAAATACGCTTCCAACAGAATGCAAAGAGCGGGCAGTGGATCAAAACCCTTAGTCTCCCTGGTTCCCCTATCATTAACCATTGTTTTCCCTCTTGTTGGTGATTATCCACCATTATTGGTTGATTAATATTGACCCAGCTCGCCATATATAGCTGGTATATCCCTTCTATCCCCTACTATTGTTGGTTGTTATCCCCTATTATTAACCATTAACCAGCTAGAAGTCACCATTGGTTGGTTGGTTAAATATTGACCCAACTCGCCATATAGTTGGTATATCCACTACTGTTGTCAGTTAATATCCCCTATTATTAACCATTAACCATTTACTATCAACCAGCCAGGTTGGTTGGTTGTTATCCCCTATTATTAACTATTAACCATTGTTGTTGGTTGGTTAACTCCTCGACGCAGCTGCCGAATCTCGGTCGGCATCGCCGGCAGCTCCAGGGAGTCCACCGGTACCGGAGCGGCTTCTGCAGGCAATGGAACGGTTCCAAGGGTCAGGGGTATAACGCTTGGTGAAGCTCAGCCTGGTGGGACCGAAAAATGCTGGTGAAGCATTGGTGCATGATGATTGGATATGATTCGATTGGATATGATGATTGGATATGATTCGATTGGATATGATGATTGGATATGATGGGTCGATTTTCCTTTGGTTGGTTGTTTCAAACATGTTTTTTTTCTCGAGTAAGTATTCACAAATGGTGACTCATATTTTTCAAAGGGGTTGAAACCACCGACCAGGGATATCATTCGTAAGTTATCAATAATTATTGGTGAATCATCCATTATTGCTCAATTGCCATTGCTCGATTGTTGGTAATGAATTGTTTATTATTTTAATGATGAGTTGTTATTTGGAATTGCAATTGTGAGTGGCAATGGTTAATGGCAAGCAGTGGTTGATCGTTCATAGTTGATTATTGGCCCACCATGATATCAAGAATGGTTGACTCATAGTGTTAGTCCTTTTGTATTTGTAGCCGAGGGATGCTAATGGTGAAGAATCAGTAATCAAAGCAGGTGATAGTACATTTAAAATGATTATTGGTGATTGCCGATTAATCACACGAGCGAATAATGTAATCTCCCATGTTTCCGTGAACCAGCCCTGCTTTTTTTTGACACCATGTTTTTGTAGGACGATGGGATTCAACAGGTACGAAGGCTTGTTCTACAGCAATTTGTCACCGCTTCAATGGATTGCTGCCCAGAAATGGTCACCAATTTCTGGCTGCAGAAATGTTGCCAAAGATGCCCAAATTGGGTGACCTTTTGGAGTAACGCATTTCCATGGGTGGCTGGATTTTTCCATGCTTGGCTGCAAAAATGCCACGTGACCTTGAAAAGTAAGCGACCCTTGTAACCAATAAAAAAGGGCCATGGCATTTTGCCACCGACATTTTTTGCCATGGGCATGATGCCGAGGGCGGGGATGATGATCCGGTGATCGAAATCGTTGGATCGTGACAAGTTTTCGAGTTCATATGGTGGTGTCTCAAGCCATATGAGACCCCAAAAATGGTTGATTTGTTGCTATCAATGGTTAGTACTGGATGGTTGAGGGGATCCCCTATCCATATTAAAAGACGACATCATATCCTGCCAGTGGCAGGCTGCAAATTTCCTCAACAGTTTTCACGGCTGATGTTGATGGCGAAAGAGCCAGTAGGCCCCTTCTGAATAGAAAACCGAAAATATCAGAACATCACTTCCTGGAAACAAGTAGAGTTGGCTGGGACTCAAATGGGGGGGGCAAGATCAGCGTGGTTTAATGGTGCTGAAAGGTTGGGTATCCATGACTTGCCGACCACCTGCCTGCCTTCAGGACAGCAGACCGACAACGAGACGCTGACCAAGTTCGAAATCATGGTGCGGAGCCAGTTTTCAGGGTTCATTTGTTTGTCCGGATGTGCACAGCCGAGTCTTTCACGTGCGTTGGGGAAGGTCCGCGTTGAAGCTGATTCTTTGTGTGCGTTCCTTACGTATTTTCTGTATGGGTGTTTCTCAAAATAGGGGTACCATGGGGTACCCCTAATCATTCTTTGTTAACCAAGTTATAGCAATAAACATGATAAACCAACGATTTTGAGAAAGCACCATGTGTTTATTTCTACTATGATATATCATCAATTGTGAACCACCCATTATATATAACATGCTAGCCATATCATGTGTTTATTTCTATATTTCCACTGTAAACCAACTAATTGAGTGTATCTATGATATATCATCGATTTCATTTGATTTCTATATCTTTATTCTACCTACTGATTGCTACTTACTCAGATCTCCCCAGTGGCACGGGCTGTTTCTTAGGGCCAATCCCGCAGGCGGCGGGCCCAACTCGATGGGCCCAACTCGTGGAAAATGACGACTTTTACCAGTCAAATTCCGTTTATGTTAGCTCGATCTGTTTGGTATGTTTCTTGTCGAAATGAATGTTGGAAGAACAATATCTACAGTTGTAGATTTTGGAAGATATCGATATGTTGAAAGAGATTCTTGATAGTTGTAGATATTGGAAGAACCATGTTTTGACGATACCCATAACCATCATTGTTTTTCCAACGATCTTCTAAGATCATTCTTCCAATATCTACAACTTCCATCAACTTCCAATTTGTCCAATGGTGGTTTCTCAAAATAGGGGTACCCCCAAATCATCCATTATTAGTCATTTACAGTAATAAACCAACCATTTTTTGGGTCCCCTATTTTGAGAAACCACCAATGTTTACCCAAGATCAACAACTTCCAATCCAAAGTCGCATGCGATATGCGTCTCGACAGCCAGGATGGTGCACCGGTGAAGGATCAGTGCATCCCTGTCAGGCCAGGAGGGCGCCTGCGAATGGATGCGCTTTGTTGATGCGAGAGGTGCGTGGTTGCTTGAGGGTTCGTTACTGGTTCGTTGGTGCCTGGTTGATGATTAGTTGATGCCACAATTGATGGCTAATCGATGGCTAATTGATGGTTGATTGATGGTTAATTGATGATCAATTGATGGCTAATTGATGGTTGATTAATGGTTAATTGATGGTTAATTGATGGTTGTTTGCGATCACCCTGACGGGGTAAGAATGTTTTTTTTCGATACCCCGTAGGAGGCTGGGGATTGACTCAAAGCTCTGCTGCTGACGAAGTTGCCCTCAATTCGAGTCGATTTTCCATGACTTCCCAAGTGGTTTGTTTGTTTTATTCTTCACCACGTTAGGTGTTGTGCTTATTGATCATGATATGGTCATGGCTCTTGTGCTTCTCCTATAGTTATTTGCCTATTTCATTTCATGTCGTTTTATTCGATTTCATTTCGTTGCTTCTGTTGCTGCTCTTGGTGTTGTCCATGTTGTTGGTGATGGAAGGCTGCTATCACCTTAGTAAACAGTGTATGCCACCCCATTAGTCAATTACCAACTATTACCAACCATCCGTTAACCACGTTTCTGTTGGTGGTCAGTGCTCGACTTTCCACCCCGGCCCGCAAGTCGTCGCGAGGCTTTACTTGAATGGCTTCGATCTGACACCCACTTACAAGTCACTTGGCTCAATCGGAAGGCCCAAGAGTCAGGGGTCTGTTCCCCTCGGTTTTCCTCGGTTCCGATTTTTTCCGAGGATCTCAGGCGAAAGCCCATGCTTAGCCATCTCAAGGGCTGATTGTTGATGGTTATCCCCGATTGATGGCGAACCAACAGGTCTGTTGGGCAGTCCTCAACCTCCATGCGTTCACCAAGGAACGTGCAGAACAAGTTTTCAGTGAGGCCCTGTCGCGCCACTGGGCACCACCAGCGAGCGCGGTCAGAGAATCGAACACCCGCCACCGGCTCTGGATATCCGTCCTCAACTGACCACCCTGCAAGAAAATTGCGTTTCATATACATTTTAGTGGCAAAGATGATGCAAAATTGGTGCAGGGTTCTTAAAAGTTGGTGAGTGCCATTTTCACCAATCAGGCTGTGCAAACAGAGGAGTTGGAACAGAATCCCCAAGAAGTGTTTTGAAACGTAGCGTAGAGTGAATGGGTTCATCCAACTCCGACATTTTTTGTGGGAGCAGAATCAAGGAGGACAAAAAACACTTGATCGTGAGAAGTTGTACTGCCTTTTCTTCCCAGATGTCAAGAAAGGTGATTGTCATGAAGCATGACTGGCTGGAATCACAACATCAGAAAGCAGCAGTACAGGGGAAATTCCTGCACCATTTCCCTCTAGCACCTCAAAAACACACAGAGGCATAGGTACACAGAGGTAGAGATACATACAGATAAAGAAACGCAGATACATCTAGATACATACAGATCTGAATCATGACCCGGCAAGTGCTGACACGCAATGTGTTTTGTGGGGGGCTGGGAGGCCGTGTCATATGGGGATGGGCAGTTCTGCCTGGACAGGCACCTCTTTGCCGTCTTTTCCTTGTGCCTAAGGAGAAATGATGTCATGTTTACATATGTTTACATATGTTTACATATGTTTACATATTGACTTAGTATGTTTTCATGTGCATAGTGATAGGTTTGCATATAGGCTGTTGCTTTTAGTATTTACAGCTGGTTCTCAGCTGCTTCATTGCTGCTTTCTGTCAAGAATGCTTGAAATTGTTTCACGCACATAGTCATTTGTATGCTAGAGCGTTTGATCTCTAGAGATGCACATGTTTTATATCATTTTATTTTTGTTTGTGGGTTACATATAAATATATATATATGTACACATATTAGCATGCTGTCAGCAAGATATGAGAAATGCCGGCGTATGCTGAACAGCAATTGCCAAGCTTCGTATCCTGTCTCAGTTTGTTTTGTTACCCTCTTGATGGTCTGGAGTACATCTTTCTGCAACCCCCATTATGAAAAACCAGCGCTCAATACCTGTTACCATTATAGATCTCCTATATCTGTAACCCCCACTATGAATAAGGGGCTCATATAGAATAATTGTATATGTTAAAATGACGGGCTCATATTTATGCTATATATCATATTTATTTATATATATACCCAGTATATGTTATAAATAAAGGGCTCATATACAGGGCAAATAACTGTTCACCATCAAGCGTCAAGAGCCGAGCCTCTCCGCGCAGATATTTCCTGAATTTGGTTCTCGTGGATGAAGAGGATCGACGGTACTTCAAACAGCAAGAGGCGGAGCAGATGGGAGCAGCACCGTGTTTTGAAAGCGTTGTCTTTTATTCTTAACCGCAGTTTACCCTGGAATCAGATTATCTGCAGATACCCATAGCGTAACTTTTCTTCGCGGTTTCTCAAAATAGGGACCCCCAAAATGGATGGTTTGTTACTAGAATGGGTAAGAAAGAAAGGATGACTTGGGGGGTCCACTATTTGGAGAAACACCGACATGTCTATGTGAGAATCGCTTATGCTGCTTCATATTAAATTGTTTCATCATAATAATTATGTAGAATGATGTTAGATACAACTTTATGTGACGTAATTGATATTAGTTAATGTCATGTGTCATTGGTATGGTTTTTAGATACACTTATGTATAAGATTTATATATATGTAATACACACTGTATATGATAGCCAAATTAGATACCCAAAACTATTACATTATTCATACATGTTCATGCTTATTGGTATACACAAGTGTACTGGATAGATATACTGGTACATTATTTGTGTGTGTGCATATGTACAACATATCCACAATATGTGACAGTTCTCACGGCTACAAACACCTAGACCACACAGGTATGTTTGTAAAAAAGGTATAGTGTAGTACCCCAAAACCTGTAATTACTGCAGGAACTTCCACCGACATGCCGTTGGTTGCAATAGCAAGCCCTTGTCGCTTGGGTCCCAAGCGTTGCATCACTAGGAGTTGCCATGGATGTTCACCAGCCTTCAACAGGTCCCCTCTGGGGCAGGATTTCCAGCATCCAGGTCTTCCTGTGGCGGAAGAAGATTGGATGAGGATCAGTAGTGGGCCATTGGCAGTGAAATTGAAGCAGATAATTGGCTAAGTTGCCAACACCTGTCAACATTTAAGCAGTGAATTGAATTAGAATGACTTGCCAGTTGATAAAACTGAAGCAGAGAATTAAATGTAAGTTGCCAACTTAAGCAGAGAATTCGCTAAGTTGCCAACATTTGATGTCGAAATTCAATACAAAAAACGATCCAAGAGAGCCGTCAGCAGGATCCGCCGCGGCGGCGCAGAAGTTTCTACCCGACCGGACCATCAGTTGGTTCCGCCATCAGTTCAGCCGTTGATCCCGTCGAAGTTGAGGAAAAATCGTTGCTGCAGGGTGCCAGAAACGGGGGACGACCCTTGGATATCCAACATGGTGCTAGGAGCCCACCAGTGTTGCATCCTTGATCGCCTTGTGACGGCGGGTGAGGTTAGTGAAACCCCATGTTTGACACTTTCATCATAGGTTGTTCCCCTGACTTTTCGGTGCGGCAAGGAATTTCCTCCACTGCAGTCCATGTGCATGCCACCCCATATTTTATGGATTCTACTAAGAGTTGCTGCACAGGTTGGGAACCGATTGACTATGCCCAAAGTACTGGTTACTAAAAGGAAGTATATAAACATTCTTCAAAGCTGAAAGCTTACAGAATTCTCTTCAGGTTCGCTGCACCTACACCATTCATGCCAATTCATGCAGCCATCCTGGCTACATCGTTAAGAGGTATGCGTGCATTCTTCAATTTGTCTACACTTAAGCCCGAAATGACCAATCTTGGGAGCGAAATCGACCATTTGGAAGCACCATGTTAGGACACATCATCAACCACGCTTAAAGATGGCTACTAGCGGTTGATTCACAATAATGCTTGGTCATGCTTAGAATTGAATATGATGATCTGTCAGTAGTTGTGAACGATGAATAACAATCACTTTTTTACGCTTATCCCTTAGTGCAGCGCTGGCTACTGTACACCACCCCGACGACGTGTGAGTGATGGACAAAGATGAATAACAATCACTAAGCAAACATCGCCATCAACCAGGTAGAACAGTCATTAAATGTCAATAACCAATCAGACAACTACACTTTTGGATCTATCACAAGAACCATCAAGGCTCACTATTAACCCTCATACACAACCCCCAGGTCACTGCATCCCTTCTCCTTCATGTTGGCCGCCCCCCCGCTCCCTCGCTCGCACCAAAAGGATCCAAAGTTGATATCACAAGATCTCAAGGAAATGACAGCGATGGGTCATCGACATGTCGGCATCAGAAATGTGACCAGTAGCGACAGATGAGAACCCGTGAGAACTTTGCAAACTCAGCAGGAAATCAGACCTGGTTGCGCACCGACCCTGTGACCCTCGTAGCGACATGGCAATGGCGGCCGCCTTTGTGGCCAACAGGTGCAGGGCTCCGAGCCGTGCTGATGCTGGGCTCCGTGCTGATGTGTTGGCGCAAGGATCGAGTTGGTGGTTTGAAACAAATTTTAAACATGTTCACTAGTACTAACTATAAGTAGTTCTGACAAATCTATATTTAGTTGGTGGTTTTCATTAGTTACTGGATTCTTGAGTGAACTGATCTTGTTTTTTCGATGGGTAATTACCAAATGCTTGGTTGCTTGACAAGCATATTTCTCATAGAGGTTGAATTCACCAACCAGTGTTTCAGCGTATGGCATTTTTTGCAGCCGAGCGAGGTTTGCTGAAGCGGAAATTCCAAAGTGGTATGCACCAGTGGCGTGGAACCTACAGGATGAATCATGTTATGTCGCGTCAGTATCAGTGCATATTGTGCTCGTTGGATCTTGAAGACTCATGGAGCCGCAAACTAAATCGGGAGCATCTTTAGTGCCGAAGGCGTGGGTTTTTGGCTCAGAATGTGTGAACAAATGTATCAAGATATCACTTCGGGTGCCCAAATGCCATCCAACATCAGTATCTGAGAGTCGTTGCCATCAAACCAAGTTTGAAATCGTCAAAATGGGGGCCGCAAATCTACCAGGCTTTCCCTCGTGACTCAAGACCACTGCCTGGGAAACAAAGTCCCAAAGTCTGCAGGCCCTACACCTTGCCGGTGACGCCATATTCTACGCTTGCTCGAAGTTCTACTCTTGCAGGACGCAGCAACCACCCAGAGTGGCAGCTTTTCAAGCAGTTGATCCAACACTGACTACCATGCGGTGAGACCAACCCCCAGAGGGGGAAGGGAGCGACCTATGGGGATGCAATCAGTCGGTTCTGGTCCAACCTTGCAATCCTCCGGCATGCTTGGTATGTCATGATGACCCCTTGCGACATCAGTCATGGCACCGACGGGGTGTTTGGAAGCTTCGGGGCCAAGACTTTCGGATTTGTCCCACAGCAATTTGACATGATTAATGAGCAATATCCGATTGTTGCCTAAGCGAGAAAAAGACCAGCCACGTGTTCCAACATTTTGTGAATGATGGATCAATGGTTCCAAGAGCATCAATCCAATAATACTCATTAGTGGTTTTAAAAATTCTTATTTTCCCTAATGATTATTAACAAACGGTTGGTTGACTCATGTGTTTCGATTCATAGGGGTTTTAAAAGCCTTTGACCAATACGCATCATTCATTGCATATCCCATTTCGATGCTGTCAGCTGTCCTTCCCAAGAGTATACCTCCATATCGTCAGCCGCCAAGGTTCGTTCACCTCGGCAGAACAGTGGATCCTGTAACACTCACTAGATTCAACCATGAATCACCATCCACACCAACAAACGGTTGTTAACCATCATAGCAATCAACCATTCACAATTATCAAGCATCGGTTAATTGAGGTAGCTATAGGTAGCTGCATAACCTACCATTGATAGAAGCTTGTTAACCATCTACATTCCATCAACCATCAGATTCATCCACCATGCCTACCCACAGGGTAGCCTACCACTGGAACAACCCATCATTGGTTCCCACTTGGCGCAGGCTCCAATGATTTCCGCGGGCAGCGTACTGCCGGAGCTACGGCCGTGGCTTCCCTTGTGGCAATGGCTGCAGCACGCAGCTTGACCGAGGATTCGACCCGTGGATGTTGGTGGTTTCGACCGCTCGCCGGGCCAGTTTGGGGACCCCAAAAGGGATGGTTTATTACTATAAGTGGTGAACATTGGATGATAACTGGGGGCGTCTATTACTATAACTGCTTAACATTGATAATTGGGGGGTCCCCTATTTTCACAAACACCCCGATGGTTGATTGCTATGGTTGATAATGCTGAGTAATGGCTGATTATTTGTGATTTCTCTTTTTCAACTAATGGTTAGTATTGATTGATCAGGAATGGTCCATCATGGTGAAGGGATGATTTCTGTGTAGCGATGGTTAATCATGGTCGTTAATGGTTTACGGATCTGAATATTACGAATGATTACTATTGGGCTTGATGGATTGTCAATGTTTGTACCTTTTTGACTCTGATGTCAAAAGTGATAGTTTGTTGAGCCTCGTTTGGACGGCCTATAATTAATATATTTGGACTAGTACTGTACTAAACTAAAGCTCGTGGGGGCCAATGGGGGGTCAGCGGATGCCCTCTGCAATTTGTGATGTGTCTTGGCTTGGGAGGCCGGTCTTCAAACCTTTTGTGACATTCCAACAACTGCCAGTGACCTGGCTGGTGCCTTTGAACGGTTTTTTCCCTTTTATTACTAAATGATTGATTGGTTGACCAAGAGTTTGCATACAAGGTGGCTCAAGCACCAAACAGTCACTGTGGTTTTTGGTGGCCAGGTCAGCCCCGCAACGATCTGCAAGCTGCTAGCCATCTGCTAGCCATCTGCAGCCATCTGCCTGCCCCATGAACTTGGCAGCCTCAATGAACTGCGGCGAACGGCTCAGGTAAGTTGCAAAAGGGCACCTTGAAACCCGTGGAGCTGACGAAGTTGTGACCCTGCGCGTGGCACGATGGCCCGATCAACATGATGTCACCCGAAAGATTGGAAGGTTTTCGGGACCCTGAAACCTATAAACGCTAATAACCACATGAATTGAGGGATTGGTCGCCAAAAATTTTGATTGGTATCAATATGATGTTTCAATTGAATTTCATGACTTTGAAGCATACCAACTGGGATTTTGGCCCTGGTTGGAGTTGCTGGTTTCAATCATTTCAATTGATTTCGAAGCATACCAACTGGGATGATCCATTGGAGGGGCGAGCCAAAACCCTGGTGGCTGATGATCATGCCCAGAAAACCCGGGTTTCTGTTGTGGAGGGCACAGACATGGCTGTAGAAAGGCCAGCACTGAGTGAAAAATGTCCTAACTCTTGGATACACCTCATACATCCTCATACTGATTCATACTGTACATGTCTTTTTTGTTTTTCAGGTGGAATTGTGGTAATCTTCGTTTTCTCAACTGTTACACTCTGGTAAACTAACATAGCAGGCTGGAAAATCCATCATGGCTATTGGTGGTTTCCCAGGGTTTCAGGGGCTAAAATCCAGCTAGCCAGGTTAGTTGGTCAAAATCCTGTACCCCTGGTTCCACATCATTAACCATTGTTTTCCCCTATTGTTGTTGGTGAATCCTCCATTAGTTGGTTGATTAATATTGACTCACAGCCAACTGTTGACCTTGCTGGTAGACCTATGTTGTGACGCTGTGAAAACGGCGCCGCCAGGGTGGGAAGTTCAACTTGGCCGATGAGAAAAAGGTGAAGGTGGGGCCGGGCGGACGACGTGGTGGAGCCGATGCCGCAGACACTGCGACTGTATCTTAAGTGATATTTTAACATACATACTGTAGTTTGTGTTGGTTGCACATCTTTGAAATATATATATATATTTATATGTATTTAAATGTATATATATATTTATATTTATATATTTATTTATATATTTATATATTTATTTATTTAGTTATTATTATTTATATATATATTTGTGGTATACATATATGTATATGCATGAGCATGTAAGTATACATATTTTTTCCGCATACCCGAGAAGAATTAGAGATTTGACGAGCACAAACAAGAATTTTGTAGGTTCACTGTTAATGTCCATAGGGATGTGATAAACCAGAATGTTTGCTGACTGCCGGTGAACATGGTCGAGAACTGAATGATTTTGCATCAATTCGAAGATGGGCTTCAGGTATCAATCGATAATTAGCGGTTCAATGTACAAATCATCATTTGATGATTTTGTGGCTGCATGTTTTGCATAGACATGAAACCATATATGACAAACAGATTAATTACTCATGATCATTGCTGGTACACGCAAAGTGTGTAAGTGACGCTGTTTCTGAACCTTGTTCGTAGATGGATCATGGCTCTGCATATATGGATTCGGAGTGCACTTCGAATCATTTTCAGAGGAATCATCTTTAAGTGACTCCAAAACCATCACGGTCGTGCAATTCAGGAGGCCTTGCAAGTCACTGGCAGCGCGCTGCCTTCCGCCTTCCCACCTGAGGTTCAAAAGAAGAAGAAAGAAGTTTATGAGATGCAATACGAGGCGGGAGCCCCGCGGCCGGGGTCCCTGAAAATTCCTGGTGCAGAAACCTGGCTATCCGAGGCTGGAGGTGCGAGGAGGAATGCACACCCGACAAACTCAACGATGATCTGTGCTGAATAAGGAGAAGGGATGATGTCCACCATCACTGGATACCGGGGGTTTCTGGTTAGTGATTCTGCAAGTATCTTCCAGTTATGAAGGTATTCCATGCTAAGTATGTAGAGTCACATGGGTAATAGCGGACCCCCCAAATCATCCATGAAGATTCATTTGAAGTGATAAACCAACCAGAACTTTGGGGGGTCCCGATGGCTCGAGAAAGCCTCGGCAACCCCCCGCAAATCACTGTTGATCGCGACTTCAAGTGCCCAGGGCCGGCACCTGCCGATCCAATCATTCGGCAGCAGGAATCCGTTTGAAACGAAGCCACCCTGTATTCCAAGTAGCATTCAATCCACAACGAATCATCGCAAAGGAGCGGCTGGAATCATGCGCGATTTGTAAATGCTTGGGATGCTAGCTGATTAACCTGATGGGATGCTAGGCATTTATAAACTAACTAGCCAACTGTCGAAGAAGATTCTACTCCTGGATGAAACGATGATAAAACGACAAGTGTTGGAGCAGGATTTCTTCTACGAAGAGAATGGTAGCCACAACAGGTTTTTTTTGCGTGTGAATCTACCGGTATGGTTCATGGTCAGCAGAAAACGATTTTTAGCATATATTATCATATATAAATATATATACTGTATATGCAAATGCAAAATGATGCAAATATATAAAGATTTATATATATATATATAATGTAGGCACAACCAGCAAGGAGCGTCTGGCGAGAGAAGTTGCTCTTCCAAAGAACCATCAGCGTCGGCAAAAAGCTGACCAAAATGACCGCCAACTCATCGGTGAATCTCACCAGGGCAAGGGCAACGGCATGTCAGTGCAAGGTTCGTGCATCTCATGTCAGTGATTACACTCCGGTGATCTAACATAGCAATGACAAATCACCATTTTTCTAGGGAAACCCTGGGAAATCAGCCATAACTGGTGGATTTTCCATTGCTATGTTAGATCACCAGAGTGTAGTCCCCACAGTTGGAAATGTTTGTCTGGCAGAAGTACAAACAGCCTCAAAATCAAGATTCATCATCCAACATCTATCAATCAACCTCTGTGAATATCTTTCAATCACCGAACTGTACAATCATACTTGGTATAAATGTATTGCTTAAAAAGATAGATTTGCAAGGCATATATTTTCCATATATATATATATACGACATTTTGGTGTCAGGGTAGCACCAAAGCAGCCGCTGGACATATCGTATTTTTCAACTGACCCACCAGGGAATGAGGCGATTGGTGCACCCACGTAGACCACTGGCAGCTGATACCTTTGTTCGGGATCCGCAATCAAAGCGAGGCTAAAGGGATCTCATGGTCAGCCACATTGGCCAATGACATTTGCGATTGTGGCTAGTAAATGCTTGGCAAATGTCCAAGGATGATTTTCTTTAGTAAACATGGCAATGGAAGATCCATATGATTCATTACATGGAAGATCCCATGGGAAAGTGATGATGAACTTAGCCGTTGCTCCCTAAGTATTTTGATTCCCGTAGCTGGTTGCTTAGTGATGATTTTGACCAGCAGTTGGTTGCTTATATTGATTCCCTTAGCTGGTTGCTTAGTATTTGATTCCCTCAGTGGTTTGGTTCCCTTAGCTGGTTACTCACATTGCTCGGTAAACCATCCACCAGCAGTAAGGTTAGTTAACTCAGCGCCATGAATATTGATTAATCAACCATCCCTAAGTAATCCTAAGTACAATTGATTCCCGGGCTGAACCAGGCTGTTCCCAAACCGTAGCCACCATCAAGCAGCTGCTTGTGAGAATCAACCATCCCTTAGGGAACCATCAACCATCAACCATCCCTTAACCATTGCTCCCTTAGTAAAACCTTAGGTAACCATCAACCCTTAGTAAACCATCAACCATTGGAATCGTTGACCGAGGAACTGAAGTCAGCTGCGCTGCCAGGCCGGAGCCATTGCTCCCTTGTATGCCTGGGACCCGCTGGGCTTCGTGCAGAAGGCCGACACCACACGACACCGGCAAGTAGCCATGGTGACGCGTTACAACGACCGGGGATGAACAGCAACAATGATAGGAAATATACATGGATATATAGGGGATATACATGGATAAAAAGGGGATATACATGAATATACCAACTAGATGGTTTCTCAAGCTAGAGAAGCCAAGAAATGATTGGATGATTATAAAGAAATGATTGATGATTGTTCATGGATGATCAATGGGGGGGTCCCTGATTTCCAGAAACACCCAGTTGGTTTGTGAGCAATTTTAGGCATAGTGTAGTGGTAAGCTCCAGTTAACATTTTGGGGGGATGGTTTACAAGCACCAAGCAGGTAACAATGGGGAAGTATCAACGGAATGGTTGTTATTGATTGATTTGATTCTTGGGAGTGCGAAGGATGGGCAACTTGTTGGCTTGTAACTTCACGAAGGAGTGTTACTTCCGGGAAACAGTTTGGCTCGAATCATCGCTTAACCATGATTGTTAACCATGAGGGGCCCTGATAACTTGTGGATCGTACAGTTGACATCAACCCTGACATCAACCAACCACAAACCACGGCCGCGTGCTGCTGCCTGTGCCCCAAAATCCTGTGCCCAGGGGCCCAGCCAGACGGACAGTTTCTACCGACTGCGGCAGGCGATGGGAAAGGGATAGGATGACATGGGATGGGCATATTGTATGACTACTGGTTCAGAAGGGCTATTCAGAATGGTTCATGATAGCGATGATGATGATGATGATGATGATGATGATGATGATGATGATGATGATGATGAATGACAATAGTGAGAGAGGGCCATGATGGCTGATGATGGTAAAGCTCTGAATGGTCACAAAACGCCAACATCTGGCTGGAATCGGAAGGGTTGAGAAATGCAAAGGTAGAGACACGATTATGTACGGCTTACAGCCACCAACTTAGATTCTGAGTGCTTTCGGGGATGGGTTTACACACTAAGATAGCAAAGTTTTAGCACCTGATCTCGTTGCGGCACCATACAAAGACTCCTCCAACTTTGACATTGCTCTCCCAAGGAGAATGTCGGCGCCCCAGGGAACAGAGATCCTTCCGCGCTCTTTGATTCTACACTTAATTTTGCTGGAATAGCAACCTAAGAGTCAAAAAATCGCGCCATCCAATTCTGGTCACTTCTGATGGTTCACATTGATTGTTCTGAGATGCTAACGGTAACGCAGCATACCACTTTCTTCATGACGTCGCAGTGGTCGAAGCGCCTGCTGTTGGTTGGTTACACGGAGATATTGGTACAAAGAGAAGTCAGCATGACGGACAACCCATGTTATCGGACAGCCTGTTTGTCAATCACTGATAGCCACTGAAGGTTGGTTGTAATGTTGTCATGCCTTCATGATCATGGCGCCCCTCGCACTATCAGTTGCGATCCAAATGCCAAGCAAGCGCTCCAGATTCGAGTCACTGAAGCGGTGGAGTATGGGCCGTGGTAAGATCTAGAGGAATGCGTGAGCTACTCGTAGCATTACCCTTTGGTAAACCAACCTGGAAGCTCACAAATCACATGAGAAGTAAACCAGCTATTTCGATGGTGGATCTTCCATGCAACCTTGTGAATTTGCAAGAGAAAACTTGTGATTGTTTGATGATGTTTTGATGATGATTGATGATTTGATGATTTTTTGATGATTATTTGATTCCTATTTGATGATTTTTTGATGTTAAACTTGTCTATCTGTGGTGGCACGTGCCACGCTTGCGCGTGGCAATTTCCAGAGATGGATCATGGCTCAGCGCTGCACAGCGGATGATCAGACTGATCCCGTGGCGATCCCGTGGCACGGGGGTTGTAGGTTTCAATGCCAGGTTTCCATTCACTGAGTTGACAAAGCAATGCAAGTGCAGACTGTCCACTTTTCTGTTCCTTTTTTATGTGACCTGGATGAGAAGCGCCAACAGCCGCTCACACCAACTCAGATTCATCCACATCCTTACGCCGACATGGGTTTCATACTGCGTTCGATATGTGCACCACACGTATTAGCACACCGGAGTGGTGTTGCTCACGTTCATATCTGCCACATTCAGAAAACAATCTCGGGGGAGGGCTGTCCAAGATGACTTACTACATAATCATTATCCCAATAACAAAACCGATGACCAATAATAGCAGCCATCATTGTTGTTGTAAGCAATCAAGAATGACTGCACTAGGATTCATCATACTCCCACCCGGGGATTGTTAGTCATTGACTCCAACAGAAGTCATTCTTAGCCACCTGGAATGATGACTACACTTGGAGTCATCCTATTGCGAAGGACTTGATTTTCTACTTGGTAGTGTGATTGACATTTTTATTTTTCCCTAGTAACGATTCAGAAATGGTTGGTTGACTTGCGCATATGTTTCATGACGGGGTGGTTCAACCACCAACCAGTTAATGATTATAATCATATACCAATACAGTCAGTTCACCAAACAACCAATGGTGAATTCTAGTTGGTGAATAGTAGTTTCTATTGGCTAATTAATGGTTAGTACCTGATCAGGTTGAGTATTAGCGACCTATTAATTTTAAAACCCGATTGGCTAAATCATTAACGACCTAATCAGGTATTAACTATTAATATAGGCAATCAGGTATTAACTATTTGCTCAATAACTATTGATAAATAGTAATACCTATTAACTATCAATTGGTTAATACCTATTAAATAGGCCATAACTAGTCGTGATTGAATGATTCACCACAGCCATCGTCTTGATTTTTCGATGCTTGGACCTATCGCGACCGGTTTGCCAGGCGGAGCTGAAACATGGCAGGGTGGCCATGTTGGCTTTAGCACCTTGGCGCCACCGTAGCCGTTTCACGCCGTGATGGGACCCGTTTTGGAGATGTTTGGAATGCCATGATGACAGACAGATGGGATGGTTGAAACATGACGTAAACCATGAGATTTTTCATATGTTTCGGCTCAAGGAAACCATTCACTACTGCATCACCTATGCTTACTTGTGTTCATGCTTTTATCCAGACACCTAATACATAGATAAGTATTCATAGCCTAGACATTCATATATATCAATGTATATGTGTACATATCTTTACATATATATATATAGTTATTTATTTATTTATTTGTTTGTTTATTTCGACTTGAATTCTGGAAGCCCAAAGCGCGCTGGCTTTTGTGGCACCCATTTTTGCCCCCGAGCGTTGCACAGAAGTCCACGATGCGTGGTTGGACCGTGGTTTTGTGGTGCCACGGTGCAAGCAGGCTTGGCAAACCAACCATGGCTGACTGTGGTTGAACATGTGGTTAAGTATGGGGGAAAACCACCATGAATGCCTGGTGTGTGGTTTGATTGACATTTTCCTAAAAAATATGTGGTATCGTTGATTGACTTATATGTTTGGGGTGGGTGCACCAACCACCAACTAGATTTGGCTGGTACAGGATCATTCATGCAGTATTATTGCCATCCCACTGTGGAGCATTGCTGGTTCACCATTTGCTGTGCTGAGCAAACCTGCTGGGATGCCCGATCGGAAGTGCTACTGGTCCCTTCAGTTGAGCAGGTCACAACTGCGTTGAAGAATTCAGCATTGTACCAAGCAACACTGGATACATTTACATATATAACATCATCTACATATATGCACCTGTATTTATATATATATATGAATATTATATATGTAAATATCTTTTTATATACATCTATATATATATATATATGGTCCTTATGTATCCTACAGGGTACTTGTTCAGTATCAAGAGTCCATTATACAGGTATTTGATAAGCAGGACTCTTGATACTGATCACTACCACTGAAATGATAACGAGAAGGTTGACATGCGTTTCTGTTGCTTGAGAACAGCCCTTCACCAACAGCCCAAAGAGAATCGCTCAGTACTGGTTTTTACTTCCACTGATCTGTTACTTAATAAGGATATCGCGCCGCGCCTTGGAGTTTTTGGAAGGCTACCTTGGGGTGATGTCCAGTACCAGGACTGGTCGAAAAGCTACGGGTGCAACATGATATCCTCGTCTATGACTGGCTTCTGCCAACTGGGCCTTCTTCCCATGCCCGCGATTTCACATAGAAAACGACATCCGCCAACGGTGGGTCCATGCTCATAGACATATGAACTCCAATTGCGCGATGAATTTGGCGAGAGACTTCACTGATGCTCGCTGTCCTAGGTGGGCGAAGTTGTGCAGCACTACGTGTATTTACCCTTTTTTGATGGTGTTGGAAAAGGCAGGGCGGCCAGTTCTTGTGGTTTTGCACACGGTGCGCCTGTCTCAATGTCGCTGGACGGATCGCGTCGCATAGCTACTGGAGCTCCAGCTCCCCAAGTTTCACTGAATCAATTGAGCAAAGCCTTGGCCGCTGGTTGCGCTGGTTGAAGTTCTGGGGTGGACTCTGTGGGCATGTTTTTGTTGTCGTTCTTACTACATGCTGACATATGCTGACTAATATTGCTTCTGATTGATTGTTGTCGTACTTCTTGCTTCTCGAAGTGAAGTGGAGCAAACGAAAGAGTCGGAAAACGCTCGTCCGTAGTGATTGAATACGAATGTGGGATGTAACTTCCGCATGTTGCAAGCTTGCGGGATGGTGTTCTCAAAATAGGGATACCCCCAGATCATCCACTTTATGAACTATTGATAATAGTAATAAACCATCTATAATTTTGGGGTCCACGAATGGAAGCCATTAGTTGACTGGAGGTACCACTATGGCTTGGCACATACCATATAGTAGTTGTTTATCCATTTTGGTTGATGATTATCCCCTACAAGCAGTATTAACCAACTATCCCTATGACACCATGCTGGAATTTGAATGGCAGCCAACTCATAATGTCTCATAATTATATTTTTCAGTAAAGCCAATAAATCCTATATTTCAAGCCTACTAAACCCTAGAATTGTTCAATAAACCACGGGCAATGCTGGACGTTTCTGAACAGAACCCAGGGAGATGACCATCTGCTGAATCAGCAGTGACGGATCGAGCAGTTACGGATCGAGCTGTGCTGAGATCGGCGTTTGGGGCGTTGGTTGGTTGGTTTGTTCGTTTGTTTTGGGGGGGAATATGGATTCATGTAGGAAGCAGCACACACACAGATATGTATATATATTATATACGTATATATATATATATATATTTATTTATATCTTTATTTATGTACACATTCAAAGCATTTTCAAGTAGCCTGATCTTAGCTAGATGATTTCCAAAGTTGATATCCACATTGAAATGAGAAATTGCACAAAGTCACCGGGTTCGGGGGGTCCCTTCTTTGTTCCCCCAGCGCCGCGCAGGCCTTGATGTTCGGAAGCTCAGCTGGTTGACACGGTCACAGGGTCCTGTTCGCGTAGTAGCCCCTGCCCCTTTCCCGGTTGGTCATCCAGGTCGCCATGTCATGGTCACCTTGTGACGGGGCAGTTGGGGACCTTTCCAAGACAGCTTGGCTCGAAGCGGGACCTCCGGGAAGCCCGGGAACGGTGCCACGGTGCCATGGAGTCCGAAAGCTTTTGGGAGCTGCACCGGCGGTTGGGAGAGCGCTATTCCTTGGATCTGAAGGCGCCCCTGACACGCTATCCCCCCCTTGCTGCGAGTTGAGGCGTCAAGGTGTTGAGTCAACGCGTTCGCCCGGATGAACAGGGGTTATAACCAACCGGGATATACGGGGATGATGGGGGATGATAACCATAGAAATAATAAGAGGATAGGAGGAGAGTCAACGTTTTTGGTGGTTGACAAGGCTTAGAACCGTTGTAGTACCGGGTTCTTCAGAAAAAGCAGGCATCCACAAAATTCCAACGTTCACGTTTCTGACGCCCCCGTACCCCCTTCATCAATGTTGGGATGGATTTTGCTGTGTTGCCAGCCTTCAAAAAACAACAGCAATTTCTGTTCAGCATTCTCAACACATGTCTGGCCAACATTGAAGTGGAGGTATGAGGGGGTAGCATAGACATGTCGTACACATTACTTCGATGGCTGTTTTGTTGGAAGAACCCGGTAATAAGGGAATTTAAGGGACAATCACCTGTACTAATAGTCGACCATTTGTTTATTACTTGCGGAGTACCATTACAATGGAAAACCAAGGCTTTTGGGGGATACCCCCTATTGATAATTGGGTATTTATTTACCCTATCCTCAGGCTCTGCAGAAAGAAACATGGGCAAAAATGAAAGGAACACATGGCATCCAGATTTGCATGTGCTCACTGATGCTTGCCCTCTCCTAGATTTATCAACCTGGCAATCGAAAATCACCCAATTACGCAGGATTGAAGGGATTTTCATGAAAACATGTGGTCTTTGTTCAGTTCCAGCTCAATTTGTTGTCAGATTACGTGTCAGATTTTTTCAGGAAAGGCATTTGGGAGTCGCAAGTCGTGATGGTCAGTGTGTAGATGTCTCCTTGGATCAGAATATCACGGTCTATCTCAACGTGATCGTGGAGCTGGAAGCAATCACACGTGAATTCATGTTTTAGAATACCATCATTTACAGTATATATATGTATATATGTATATAGAAATGAATAAATTGAATACATAAGTTACATAAGTATGAATCAAGTTATATCCACACATCTCTTTTCATGTATACATATTCAAAAGGCCATATGTTTTGTCTCATTCTTCAACATGCTTGCTGCAAAGAAATTGCAGCTTTGATGTTTGACATTTTGTTTGGTTCAAAGATCATTTCTAGGTTTGATTTGCTATGCTTGGTATTTGGTTGCAACAATGGTATGCCCGGAACATGTGTGGTGCCACTTAAAATGGCCCTTTTGGGGGGCAGCTTTCCCCAGAGTGCCCTTGGGAGAGGGCAGATGTTGGGGATGGTCCCACCTGCTCAAATAAAAAAGACCACTTACGTTTCTTTTGGTGTATTATAGCTATGAGGCTATGGGTCAAAATTAACCACCCAATGACGAGGGATAATCAACAAAACTATAGGGAAAACAATGGTTAATGAGGGGGGAACCAGGGGTACGGGGTTTTGACCCACAGCCATGATGGGACCATCCTCTTCAGCTTGACCAAACCATCATCAACCACGACTAGCCGTCATCAACCATCAAACATCATGATGAATTAACATTATGTATCATCATTTTTTGCCAAGGTTTTGGCCACTATTGACAGTGATGTTATTATTGACCATGGTTCACACTATATTACTAACCACTATCAGCCCTCAGAAATCACTATCATTATCAATCATTAATCAGTACTATTTATTGATTAATGAACCGTTGTGAACCATCGTTCCCCAATATGATAAATTATCACTATCACCACTGTCAACAATCATTCACAATTGTGAAGAGTTATGATTGACCATTATCAAGCAGCATCAACGATTATTGTGAACCATCACTATAAGCCAGTATGAGTAAACATGCTGATGAACCATTACTAGCCATTATCCGTAACCATCATTAACCAGTACAATCAGCTTCATTCACCATTATGAGTAAGCATGAGTAGCCGTTGCCATTATTAAGTACTGTTCTTAAACAGCATTCACAATTATTGTCCACCATCATTAAGCATCATTGAGCATTATTTACCATCATTGGCCATTATTCTTTACCATCATGAACCTTTCTCAAGCAGGCATTAGGCATTGACCATGATTCTTTACCATCAGAGCCATTCTAATTATCACATTGACCATCATTAATCATGATTTACCATCAAATAATTGATAATCATAAATGATTATGATCATTTATAAATCACGTTTACCATTAAACATTCACATGAATATGAACCACATTTATGTGAACCAATGGTAAATCATTAATTAAGTGAACCAATGAATCACATACAATTAAATGGTCAATCATTTACCATCATCATATGAACCCTGGTTCACCCTCATGAACCCACGATTAATCAGGGTGAAGCATCATTTGTTATTGTTTCATGGGTGACCATTATGAATCATTATATGAACATGTATGATAAATCACATTTACCATGAATCATTCGCACAAACCCTCATTATACTTGGATGTGCACCCCGACTTAGTAAGTGGTCACCAACCATAGTTTCTAGGGCTCATAAGACACCTTATAGGGCTTAACTGACCATTCTTATAACCCCAGCGGCACATCCAACTATGAACCCTCATGAACCCTGGTTCACCCTTGATGGCCTCACCTCAGCACCTGTGCTAGGGCCCCGTTCCGCCGCCCGCGAACCGGACGCCCACGCCACCCGGGCGGACAACCACACCACCCACACTGTGGGACAGCCACTCGGCCACCAGCACCAGTGGTCTTAGTGGTCAATAGGAGCTGATAACAGTTCTATACCAATAGTAAGGTATACACCAGTTATAGGTGTATAATAGTGGTCAATAGTTGATAATAGTTGTATATACCAAGGGTTATATACCAATCGTTTTGTTTGGTTTCATCAATGGTTGATACATGATTCGTAGGCCATAACTAGTGGTTAGCTAGCTGGTTTATATTGGTTACTGATATTTTTTTCCGGCAGCTCAAGTGCTGTGGCCGCCCCCCCTCACTCAACCAGATAGTAAAGCAGCTAGAGTGAGGGGGGGCTTTTGATAGTGTACTGGTATAGAACTATCATCATTAGCTAAAAGCACATTTAATGATGATAGTTCTATACCAATACAGTTCACCAACCAAACAATGGTGAATTCTAGCTGGTAAATAGGAGTTAGCATTGGTGAATTCCATTTCAATGATTAATAAGCCAGAGGTCAACCAACCAACTAATGGGTGAACCAACCAAGGTTGATGGGGATTACTGATTACAATAAGATGAGTCATGGCCAACTATAGTGAGTTGTAAGCAACCCAGAATAGGGGAAATGCCGTTTCCTTAGGGTTGTTTCGAAACCAATTAAGCACCCAATGGTGAGTTCTGGTTGGTTGAGCTGGTTACTGATAGGGGATGAGAAGGAACAATAATTGGAGGGAATATACGACTTAGCCATTCATAATGGTTCTAATAATAGAGGTTATAGCCATTAATAATGGTTAATAATAGAGGTTATAGCCATTAATATACCAACAAAAGTGGTTAATATATGGTGAACAGGGGCGAATTGTAGCCTACCAACCAGCACCCATGGTCTTAGTGGTCAGTAGGAGTTTGTAATGGTCAATGATAACATTTGTAAAGTTATACCAATATAGTCAAGCAGGAAACCAACCAATGGTGAATTCTAGCTGGTAAATAGTTGTCAATATTGGCTAATTAATGGTGAATACATGAATAATAGATATTAATAGGCCATAACTAGTGGTTAGCTAGCTGCTTTAGCTGATTGATAAAGATGGTGATAACAACTCCAAGAGATCTATAGGGGATATACCGACTATACATGGCGAGCTGGGTCAATATGAACCAACAGCCATGGGTAAGTGAACCCGATAAAGACTATAGTGACCGGTCAATTGACGGATGTGAGAAGCAAGGGGTACAGGGTTTTGACCCACAGCCACTTTCGTGTGTTGCGAAAAGCGGCTGCTGATGGCTGCTGAAAACAGGTCAATAACATGTGGTGAAAACGTATGGTGAAAACAACTGATTTCACATACGAAAGAACTTCAGATATTCAGGCTTTGACGTGCTACATGACAGCAAGTTGTGATGTTTTGCAAACTGGGTAGCACTGCAGTTGACGGAATTTCCTTACAAGTTAAGGTCATATCGGATGGTTTCAAGAAAGTTTCTGGGGGGATCTCTTCTTCAACGTCCGTTTTTGGGGCCACCAATGGTGTGTAGAAGTGGATACACCAAGGAGGTACCCGGGTGCACTGTTAGGGCACCCTTTGAAAACGCCAGCAATGCCGGGGTGAACTGATTGGGGGAAGGCCGTCAATGGTTGAGCAGCCTGGTGTCATGAAGAACAAGGACCCATCGATTCTCAATTCTTGTGCTCAGCAGCTCACGATTGAGCCTAGATTAGCAACTGTGAAGTGAGCTAAGCCTCCCGCAAACCGTTCCAAGAACCAATAGGTACACCCCAAGATTCTTCAAGGGAACCTCCACCAATTTGGAGATACCACCCCTGGTGCAGTAGCCACGGGCCTGCTGCGAACGATCAACCAGCATTAACGTTCGAACGTTGCTGAAGTGTCAGCTGTAAAACATGGTGAAACTGGTGAAGCTCGTTGGGAGTTTCAGGAAGGACAAAGTAACGACCATGATTGGTACCCTCCGGTAAACTAACATAGCAATGGATTTTGACCATATTTTATAGTGAAACCCAGGGAAAACATCAATTAATGGTGGATTTTCCATTGCCAGGTTAGTTTACCAGAGGGTAGATGATGGTGACAAATTGACAAATAGTGGTTGATGATGATGCTACGGAATTCTAGGCAACCAATGTGGAGAGGTACAGCCATTTTCCAAGGGGAGTCTTTGGAGGGGTTCCGCAGTCATGGCTTTTTGATGTTGTCCCACAACCATATTTGCCAAGGCTGGTTGTGGCTAGGTAATGTCCCCACCAGGCTACTGATTTGGCAGTCAAAGCCCTACTGTTTCAATCCAGTTTGATCACAGGGGGCCTGTCGTCAACCTGTTGCAGCACCTGACCACCTAGGCTCACCATACAGGATTCCGAGGCACAGCATCTCTGTGCCTTCGCCGGCTGGCTTAATTGGAACCAAAATGCCCAGCAGCCAGCAGCTGTTGAACCAAAGCGTGATGAGATCTGGAAGCAAACCTCTGGCTCCTAACACTCCAGCAGCTCCCAACGTTGGGGAAGAGATGCCGGTCATGTTTCTGGACAGCCCAGATGCTCTGTGGCAATCTGAAGCATTCTTGGAAGATCTGCAGGTGGGACAGGGACCAACGACTTGAAAGCCAAGGGCGTTGGTGTTTGGATTGGTCTCAAGCCAACAGCCTCATCATTGGATCCCTTTCCCAAATGATATCTCCATCCATCCATGCCTTCCAGAAACCCACTTCAAAGGCTGTACAAAGCGTCAAATATTTATTGCATGCGACGGACTGTGATCCAGATGCAAAACAAGGACTTGCTTTGTCTGTTTGGTTTCACACATGGAGGACCTTTTCTCAAGAGTTGAAACAGTGCCACAGAAGTAAGACCGAAATCTACTCTCATTTGTTTGTGGAGGTGTGGGATTCTCCTGACATTTGAACCCATCGCAGATAGGTTGTGCGTTGCTGCTGTTGCCTTTGTTTTTGAGGCATAATGATGCATAATGCATGTGGTAGTGGGGCAGAAGTCCTTGAATGGAATTTACTATTCTACAGCCTTTTGTGTTATGAAGCTATAGTTCGCTGAAGTGTTTCTGTGGTTCGAACTCGCGAAAGGAAATCAATTTCTGGCGAACGTGTTTGCGAAACTTCATTGCGCAACGCATTTTAGGAACAAATGTCTTTTAGTGCCAGCATACATACATTGTCATTGTATGTAATTCAGGGCAGTATATATATATAATTTGTGTAGTTGTGCCGTAACGCAGAGCAATGCAATGCAATGTAATTAACGTAAAAATTGATAAAACTTATTAGTGTATTGTACTGTACTTTTATTGCATATCATGTCATATTGAATTTGTGATTTCAGTAGTTGTGTATATTCAACTTCTCATGTGGACATGTATAATACAAATTTGAATTCTGCTTATGCATCTTGCAAGTGTGACCCATTGACCATTCCCGCACTCAACACTGATTGCTGGTCCCCATGGGTTGAGTTTCACGGATATGGTGGTTTCTCAAACTAGCGGTGCCCCCCAAATCATCCACTATCAATCATTTATAGTAATAAACTTTGGATAGTTCGATAACCCCCAAATCATCCACTATCATTTATACTAATAAACTTATGGTGGATATAAACTCCAACCCCATAACTGTTGGTGCTCCCAATGGCTAGGTCGAAACCACCAGGCATGGGCAGATCCGCCGTCGGCCTTGTCAGGTGCTCCAAAAGCAACAAGGCGACACCCTCGGTGCAGGAGGATCGCCCACCGAGAAGAGTCAGACCGAGGGGGACACATCTGAGAAGGGCGAGGAAGCTTGGGGAAAACGACTGGGGGGATCTTGTGTTCAGAAAAATATATATACATGTATATACATATTTATATATATATACATATATGTTGAACAAATCTTTGTTTCAGATTGTCTTCCGATTTTTTCAAGACGATCTGGTCGTCGGACTTCGCGTGGTTCAACTGGGATGTCGTTCGCTGCCACCAAACCGTTACCGCTCGCTTCTGCAACCATCAACGGCGTTTGTGATGATTTTTTCCCTGTGAACCGGAGCAGTGTCACAAACTGTCCATTTGCCAACAGGATTTCTTTTGAGGCCTAGAGAAGGCAGGAATGGCTTATGTTTTGTTTGCCTTGGTCTATTACAAATTTCAAACTATTCCTGGAATATTTTGTCTACCTTAGTCTATTGTAAGTTTATAACCACTGCGGGAACATTTGTTGACCAAGTAGAACTGCGACTTGATTTTGTCGAAGGAAGTTTGGAAGTCAAACGTCCGAGTTATGAAATGTTGAAGCAGTTAGTCAGTCAGGCTCCAAAAGGTAGGGTCGTCAAGCGGGCGGGTTCAGAGGTCAGTTGGGAAAGCGATCTGCAAAAATTGTCTCAAATTGTGCCATGATGTGGCGATTGCATTTGCAAGTCAAGATCGCAAAAACAGCTGACATGTTTGAGGCACTTTTGGAAAATCAAATCTGCAAAAAGTGCAAAATGGGGTGGCATGCTGTGGCGAAATGCACACTTGCAAGTCAAAATCGCAAAGAACTGACGGCGTGGCGACGTGTTTGGATGTTCCAACAGCGTAGGGCAACATCATCATCATCATCATCATCATCATCATCATCATCATCATCATCATCATCGGCATCGACACCGAAATTGACATCGACATCCCATCAAACATCCAACTTCCACCCAACCAACCAATCAGAACCCTTAAACTTGTATCAGTGTTGAAGGGCGTCAAAGCGGCCTAGACCGTTGTATAGACTTTTCTCAGCGGGGGTGCAAGACAAGTCTCGCATGTCAGAGATCTTTACGCACAAGGTGTTGTTTGTGTTCAAATGTGTTCTTGTAGTACAAGGGCTTGAAAGGACCCACATCCAGCTCATCATTGAAAGCGTTGCTTGCATTAAGTAAACTCAGTTGCCGGGGGAACTTTGAGAGGGTTGGCAGAAGCCTGGTTTGCAAGCAATGGGTGGCCAACAGCGCCCATGATGATGCCCACATGAGTGTACACTATGGGTTGGTCATGAGGTGTACCAATTCAATCAACTCCAACATGGTAGTTTTGTTTCTGAACATCATTTTGACTCAGAGAAAGAATTCATTTTGGAAAAATTGAATCATCATTTTCTCAAACTCCAAGGCTTCCAAGGCTGTAGCTCTCATCCAAGCTTGACTCAGAAATTTCCAAGCTGGGACCGTGCCCAGGATGGCGAGGTTCCTCGTCTCTTCTTTCCACGCGCCTTTTGGTCCAAGTCGGTGGAGCGTCAAGCCTCGACCTCACAAGAGCTACGCACCAGCGCCAGCAAGATGGTTACGTCCAAGTCTCGACGGGTCCCCCGGCATCCCCACACGGGGTCCCCTGGGGCATCCCCTGATACCATCCCCTGGCGTCCTGTTGTCTCAGCAAGATGGTCATGTCCGGCAGGCGCAGGTCGGGGCTGCGAGCCACAAGAAACGGTTTTAAAAAGACCAAACGTGGGAGGAAAGAAACACAGGAAAGATCTTCACGCTGGGTTTCTGTTCGGGCTTCGGATTGGCCACAGCTCTTTGGGCAGACAAGATTGAGCAAGATGCTGTTTAGGGATCCATTTACGGACCCAAAGTTCCAATGTGATTTGTGTTTGCAAAGTTAGGTTTTGCTGTGTACGGCGGTGAGTTGTTTTTGGAGCAGCGCCCTGAATAGCAACAGCTCCTCAACCGCGGGTCCAGTTTAGGTCAAGGGAGGGCGTTTAGGTCGTCCAGTTGAGTCGTAGACCGCCAAAGCTTGGGTTAAGATGCACCGCTTTCCCCGTCCAGTTCTTGTTGTTCTTTTTAACGTCTTTGTGATATTGTTCAGATCGACTTGGTTTTATTTCCGTTTAGTTTTAGGTACACTTTTTTCTGCCAGGGTTTAGGGGTTGTAGTTTGTAGTTGGAATGTTGGAGAACTCGATTCTAGAGTTCAGGACCAACGTATAATTCAATGATTTTTTGAGGCAGTACTCTTGGTGTCAAAATTGGTACCCGATTCAAAGCTCCAGAAGGCATTCTGGCGAATGTTTGGACATGAACAGTGATAATTCGCCCGCAGAAACCTATCGCGTTCCAGGGCAGCTGTGGCATCCGAATCCTTGGCCAAGGCTTTACCAACCCTCCCACGTGAGTTACTACTACAGCACCGTGCACGAGAAAAGTCCACCCAGTGCTTTCACACTCTGCAGAGACTTGGCTCCGGCAGTTCCTGTTGAGCATGTGATCAGGGTACTGTGGATGGGTGGGACCTTGTGTACAGGGTTTGTCCATTTCTTCCCTAGTCATTTCACTATCAGTAGATTAGATGTTCAAAGCAGGCTAAGCGAGGTCAGAGTTCAGGATGATTTGGGTGTTTCCATGAGACAAGTATGATCTGCATGTATGATTGCTTCTTTGTTCAAATTCATTACCTACTTTGGTTCCCGCTTGTTGCTTTGCCACACAGTCTTTTGCAATTTTACGGACTACAAACGTTCTTGATATGCTGGTTTCTTAAAATACGGGGACCCCTGAATCACTTAATATTTACTATTTATACGAATAAACCATTGATTTTTAAGTTTCCCTATATTGAGAAACCCCCCATTTGGTCACCATTGCTTTTGACAAAAGCACTTTCTACTCAACAATGGGTGAGTTTTGCGCACCCAAACAATTCCATGCGGCCGCTTGAAAACTCGCTGCACCCAGTTCTTGCCTTGTGTGTGTGTGGACCAGACTAGTTCCAAGATGACTCATAAATCAAGGTGACTGCAGAATACATTCCAGTTTTCATATTGCAGTAGTTCAGCAACGACAGGTTTTGAAAAGGCATTTGATCTATGCCTTAGAAAGTCATTGTGGCCAAAAATGGGAGAAGGAGATCTGAAACACTTGTGATGAAGCTTGTGCCAGTGGAACTGTTTCACCCCTCCAAGCGTGACTGCAATATCATGAGTAAACCCCTTAGGGTCCGGCCATCTCGCTGGCCCTTAAATGGCCTGAGGGCTGAGTTGCTCTAGAGCTTGTGCGGCTTAGTGTGCTTGAAAATGAGCCTGATGTAAATAGCTTTGCTGTAAAAGTGTGCCAGCGCAATAATATATTTGGGGAAAAGTTTGTTGCTGTACCAACGTTGTTGGTGCAAGAGTCTCTTGGTATAGATTCATGTTGGTGTAGAATGGTGTCAGGGCTTGTTGCTGTTCCGATTTTACTGGCAAGATATGGCAAGAAATGTTTCTTTGTGTACAAGCCTGTTGGTGTAAATGTGTCTATAAGAGTTTCTTGGTGTAAAAGCTGGTTGATGTTTTACAACTACGTGAATGCTGCCAACATCGGGCCCTGAAAAAACATGCTGCAAAACGCTCCAAAGCATCGAGCAATGGCCCAAGAGAAGCTCAAGAGAAGCCGAGGAAAGCCACAGGAGGCGAGGCGAGGAGAATAGATGAGACCACCAACCCATTGCGAGCGAAGTTTCTAGGGATCCAAGGAAGGGGGGGTTAGTCCTTTCAGACCAAACAGAAAAACAGAACATCACTAAGCACCTTCCATTGGACATAAATTAGACATGCTGGCAACGCACGTGGATTCCAACCATGGTGGTTTTTGTGACGTTGTTTGTTGTTGTTTTCGTCGTCGCAGTGGTGGTGTTGTAAGAGTAGTCGCCGCAGTAGCAGTGGAAGCAGTAGCAGCGGTAATATTTACAGTATTTGCAGTTGTTCTTGTTGGTTTGGTTTGTGTTGTTCTTCTTGTTGTTGTTGCTGTTGTTGTTGGTGGTGGTGGTGTCCTGGGTGTTGCTGTTGGTCGCTGCGAGGAATCCCAACAGCACCTTCACCGCGTGGTGGGGCACCATTGGCGTCATGCTGCTGTCCTACGATTTCGTGGTGATCCCTCTACGCGCTGTGGGACTGGAAGACTCTCACCCGTTGACCATTATGTTTTGGATTGCCCATTTGTGCCTTGGCGAAATGGATGAACTGTCCCAATGTTATGGTTTCTCAAGCCATAGGAAATCAATCTGATATTCATCTTTTATATCAATAAACCAACCATTTTGGGGGCTCGCTATTTTCTGAAATCTCCATATGTCCCATTTGCATCCAATTGTCTAAGTGGAAGAGTTTCACCTCCAGTTCTTCTCGTTCAGGTACTGGAACGCAGCTATTCCATTGTCGTTCATCACAGGAGACGGTGAGTTGCACTTCTTTGCGAAGGTGTTTCTAGTGCTGTTGTTTGGTCTACCTAGAAGTACCTCCACTCAGGCGGTTACCAAGAGCTCATAGGCTTGTCTTCTTGGTAGCGAGACTAGTCATCCAAGTTTTATCCACTTGGCTGTGGATATTTCGTGTTGACGTTTCTAGACCAGGAGGTGCATCATTTGCCATTGTAAAGCGATCAAAAAGCACAAATGACATGGTGACGGCGCCAAAATATATATTGTCACAATAAAGGATTGTCAGAAACAAGTTTCTATTCCAGCGATCAAAAACATTGTGATGACGCCCAATGGAGGCCGGGCGTTCGCGCACATTTTTAGGAAGGTGCAAAATATGAATGTGTCAGAGACTGTTTTTTGCCACATTGCATTGAAACTTTGCTGAAAGATGATGCAAAAACGTGGAACTGTCGCCCCAAGTCAGTGGTTTTTGACAACCCTTACAGCACTTTCACTCTGTTTTGGCTTCTCTTTTTCGCGTGCTGAAAGTTATCAAACAATAATCAAGCAACGGGTGCCAACCATGACCCATCATCGTGAATCATCCATCCAAACTTCCGGATACCTTGGCGTGAAAGAACTCTCAGACGTCTACAGAAGTAGCACCGAGAAAACTAGATCCCAACGAACATCCATCGGTTGAAAAATGGTTGCTTGCTTAAGAACTACCCGTCATTAACCCATACATCACCATTGGTTATACAGTAAGGTAAGTTACTGGATTAACCATGCGTGATAGGTAATCCCCAAGCCCTCCAGACGCATCACCTTTACCGAACGCTAACATGTCCCCACCCTCCCAAACCCTCCAAGACGAAGCACCTCCACCGAACGCTAACCTGTCCCCACCCCCCCAACCCTCCCTCAAGACTTAGAACTTCAAAAAGTGCCTAAAGGCCCGGCCTCCATTAGGCGCCGCCATTAAAAACATGTTTCCAAAGAAGATCTTGTGCTTGCAAAACCACTGTGCCAAGTTCTGTCCTTTGTCAGCTTGTTCAATAATTATTTGATGTTTGAGTGCAATTTTTGACTTTAGCGTTTCAACACCTTGGTCACTACATATTTCCCATTCACAATCATTACATCATTACTGTGAAAGTCAGCCATACTCTTACATGGTGACGAGGTAGTTGATCCCTCTACCTAGAGCATCTCGAAAGTCACAGCAGTAATCAATATAATCCTTCTTCCAGGCATCCTTCCAGTCATCCAGTCATCCAGTCATCCAGTCATCCTTCCATGCATCCTTTCAGTCATCCAGTCATCCTTCCAGTCCTCCATTGATCCTTCCGCGGCTGCACCAGGATATGATGAAGATGGGAAGTTGGTTCGAGACTTGAGGAAGACTTGCAAGTCCTACGCGCAGCTCGGCGAATGTAGATCCGAAACCGTGGTCAATGAAGGTGAGGAACCAGCCGTGGCTACAGGTCAAAATTCGCCAACCAATAGTGAGGGATAACAACCAACAACTTTATAGGGAAAACAATGGTTAATGATAAGGAAACCAGGGGTACAAGGTTTTGACCCACAGCTATATGGATTCAGAGTGCTTCTATAGTTGATCGTCTCTTTTAATCAACAATAATCAACCAGAATAAGAAAATTAGCAATGATGGTTTCTTGAAATAGGGAACCAACAGTGATGCTTAATAATAGGGGTCATAGTGGTTGATAATAGGGGATATGATATAGGGGTTTCACCCACCCACGAGTTTATGATTGGCAATTGGTGGTTGATGATGATAGATAGATAGATAGATAGATAGATAGATAGATAGATGGATGGATGGATGGATGGATGGATGGATGGATGGATGGATAGGTAGATAGATAGATAGATAGACAGACAGACAGACAGACAGATAGATAGATAGATAAATAGATAGATAGATGGATAGATCCAGCCGTTCATCAAACCCAGGGCAGGAACCAGCTCAGCCGGGGATTTCCCTTCGAAGATTGGGCGGTATAGATCGCTTCTCCCTGTATCTTGCTTGTCTTTGGAAAAAAATGCCCTCAACAACCCGTGAAGAGGAAGGCATGACGAGGAGTCGTCGCTGTTGCATTGCGGCAGTGTCAACTGTGCACCTGTCGAGGCCCTGCCTGTCTGAAATGCAGCGAATGACCCACGAGGGGTGTAGATCTGGTGTACTCTCAGTGCTATCGTTCAAGAGTAATCATATGAAGCAACAAATGGGTCAGTGAACAAGCCTGGCGCCAGACTAGCAACAGGGACTGATCATTTCTAGGAAGTAAGCCTAGCCCCACATTGAGTAAAATCATCATCCATTCCTTCGGATGAGGAATCGATGATTACCAATGCTTCTGAGTTCACCCCATCAGTGCTGCATGGTGGGCGTTGCTGAACCAATGCCGACCCAGGAGGAGTTGGTTTATCTTGGATGTGGCTCTGGTGAGTCGCTTGGAGCCAGGTCAGTGCTTGATGACTGTTATCTTACACGGAAGTCACTCAGCATATCAGAATAATACGTCTACATGTATATGGTTATATGGGTGTTTCTCAATATAGGGGACACCCAAATCATCCATCAATAATCACTTCCACTATTAAGCCAACCATTTTTGGGTAGCTCTATTTTGAGAAGCCATTTATAAGATTTATCCCTATGAATTAGATGAATATATATATATATATATACACACTTATTCACTACCAGTTTTATTGACCAAGTGTACAAACTTTAGCCATTCATGTTCTTTTTGTTGGCTTTGCACTATTATCTTTATATATTACTGGCCATTACTAGCCATTATTGACCATTGGTAGCCATTGCAAAATCTTCATCAATCCTACCATTATTAGCCAAATGCAATCAAATTTATTGATCAAATGTATTTTTATATGTTATTAGCCATTATTGACTATTACTAGCCATCAATCCTACTACCATTCAGCTATCCATTTGTTTCATGTCGTTGTGTGGTCGGTTAGGCCTCGACTGGATCATTCTGGCTCTGGACTCGGATGGTGATTCTGCTGGTGTGGCTCGATTGTCACGTACCATACGGAGCTTGCGCTTTCTACGGCTCCTACGGCTTGGGCGTGTGGTGAGATTAGGCGCGTGATGTCGTTCATCACTGTCAGATTTTGCGTGTTGAATTGTCGAAAGACGAAGTTTAGGAAAGAAGTTCAAACAAGAGCCGCCTGTTCTGATAACTGGTTTGCTAAGGTTTGCTAAGATTTTACTGAGATCAATTCAAACAAGAGCCTACCTTTGAGTTACTGGGATGCTTGTCCGCCTTTTGGCGACATTTGGTTCAAGCCCATGATGGTGAGCGGTCAGGTGCAAAGACCAAACAAGGTTAGCACTCGGCTAGAAAACTGCCCCTTCCCACTGGCTGACCCTAAAGGTAGTTGCTTGGCATGTTCGCACTTCCAGCCCTCGCAAGCCTTCCATTGGCAAGTCCTTGGCATGATTTGTTCAGACCCTCTCCCAACATCCAAAACTCTTTTTTAACTGTGTGCACCTTTGCTCCCGAGCTCCGCAAAGAACCCAACAATTCATCACGGAAAGATTGATAAACAACTCAAGAAACAACCCAAGAATCCATCACCGAAAGATTGATCCAGTTTCTCATAGCCTCCAGACCTCAAGATTTGGTCCATCTGAAGTCTGAGTTCGCTGGGTGCAGGCTCAATCATCGAGGCCCTGAAGGATCAGCTCAGTTCCCGGATGGCCAACATCCAATACAGCATCTTCGTGGCAGGTGACATCCTGGTGTCGGCCCTGTCGACTATTCCAGTGAGCAAAGTATGATAGAAACGTAGTGGTGAAGTAGACACTATACGCAAATGGAGCATCAATCAACCCTGATTATGGATCCTTGTGGCCAAACTTCTATGGCAGGGGGTTGCAGAATGAAACCCCATTCCGCATTCCGGTCACTTTACCACCACACAGTGCCTGGTGATGAGCACCCCGGTGCCCGTAAGCTCTGTTTGTTGATGGTCATGTGCATGACTTCCGCAGATCATCGACATCCAATTCCTGGCACTTCCCTTGGAGAGGAAAAAACTCACCAAGTTGGCATTTTTTAAAGATGATTTATTTTTTTGTTGGGATATTTGATTGATATTTTTGGAGGGCTTGCAACCACCAACCAGTCACGTTTTGACGTTACTTCTCAGCACCATACCAAAAAAGACCGCGTTTGTTCGGAGGGAGAATTGTGAATTCTTAGGTGGGCAAGATGGCTGAAGATCCCCAGTATAATGTTGGGTCCGGGCCATTGCACGTCAAAGTATTCAAGCAATGTATACATATTGTAGCATATAGTGTGCATAATTTGTAATTATACACTACGGATACGCATATTTAGCTACTAGTAGCTAGTATAGAAATATGCTAATGTTTACCAAGTACATTTGCATATGTGCATATTCACATAGAAACATACTGTATTTATATGTATTTACTTACATATATCAAATGCATACACGGTATACACATACATGTATATGTAAGTAGTTATACATAGATACATTTATGTAGTAACATGTTTTTATGTGCATGTCTTCATTGTGTGCGTGATATCCTCTAATGTTGCCTATCTAGATTCGTACACAAGCGCGTTCCCCGCAATGCAGTCATGATCAATGATGCAGTTGCCGACCATGAAACCCATTGTGATCGCCGAATCGAGGTATTTTGAAGATCATTTTTCAACTGCTGATCTACAACCACATCGTCGCCCCTCGTTCACAAACAGCGTGCGCGTGCGCGCTAACTGAACTGCCGTTACGTGACGACGGGGGATGCCGTTGGCTAAGGCTTGCTTGTGGTATGGCATTGGGGCAGAAGGTGCTCCAGACGAAGGTAGTTGGATTGAGGACTTGCAGCTGAAGGAGCGTTCGGTGGCAGTCCGATATGTTACCAGTGCCTTGCCTCACCGGAGGAAAGGGATGAGGCATGAGCAGCGCCAATATGAGCAGCCCAAATCACCCCTTGTTTTGATGGGCGCGACAGCGACTGTGTTTTGCTGTCGCGTCAAAGGATGGCTGGCGTTATGGTGTTCAAAGCTGGTGCGAATGGCCTGAAAACAATCATTTCTTAGGGACACTTGGGGACGATCATTGTCCCATCTCCTATCCGCGTTACCACCGCATGGCCAAACTTCTGCGGTGGAACTCCGCAACTTGAAATTCCTGTCACTTGATTTTGGGTGAAACAAACGGGCTGGTCAGCCATGGCCAAATTGACCACCAATGGCACTCGTTCCGCTCCAAGCACCTGTTCTCTTTCAAATCTAGTGCCGTTGGTTACCTGATTCAACCAGGTACCTGTTGATTCACCAGCGGCAAGCCTTTTAAAAAGCCAATGATCCGCTTGTCAACCACTTGGCTCGCGAGACAAGAATGCAGGAAACTACCACAAATCATGTTACAAAAATGATAAGCCTCTGAAACCTAGAGATTTCTTCCCCAAATCCCATGATCCACTTGGGTATGTGCCAAGTCATAGTGGTACCCCCAGTCAACCAATGGTTTCCAATCGTCAAACGATCATTACTTTTTTAGGTGACTTATTGGTTCCCCTATGGCTTGGCACATACCCACCTGGCAGTGGGTCAAAACCCTGTACCCCTGGTTCCCCTGGTTCCCCCATCATCAACCCTTGTTTTCCCTGTAGTTTTGTCAGTTATCATCCACCATATTGGTTGGTTAATATTGATCCATAGCCACCTGTCCAAACGTATACCCAAGCGGGTAGCATGATTCTACTCCTCCGTCACAGCATAGGCCTTCACTGGGCCTATGCCCAGCTGGGCGTTGGCAGTACAGAGATCGAAGCCGTGAACCTCAACGAGCGTCGCCGGGCACTGGGAAGGTTGGCGACACTGGTGGTGGGTAAAGGTTCACCAACCAATGATGGTTGAAAACGGTTTGCCAACCAATGGTGGTTGAAAGGTTAACCAACCAATGTTGGCTACAGAGCTGGGAATGTTAACCAACCAATGGTGGTTGAAAACGGTTTGCCAGTTGATTGCTTTTAGATTTTTTTGTTCGACCCAATAATGGTTGATATGGAATAGGGGGTAATAATGGTTGGTTTTTAATCCATAGGTCACAACAATTCGTCAGGTTGATAAGAGGGGGTGAGAACCGACCATGATGGTTAAACAACTACTAGTTGCTAGTTTGATTGACATTTGTTATGTTCCCCAAAAATTGGGATGGTTAATTGACCTTTTTTTCAAAGAGGTTGAAATTGAAACCACCAACCTTTGTTGCTTGGTAACGGTCGGTAGCTGTTGGAAAGATTGAGTAATTTGGGTTTTCTATGTCTCGGCATGGCAATGGCTAACAGATGTAGCGATGAGCACCTATTTGTACCGGTTAGATTTGGTTCAATGTCTTGTAATGGTTGTTAATGGGTAGAAATGGTTCGTACTTGTTTGTAATGACAACCATAATGGTTGATGATGGTTAGTAATGGTTCGTACTGGACAGTAATGCTTGGCAATCCTTACAAACCAGTACCAACCACTAACCAAAACTAGCAATTGCTGGTTTGTGACGCTTGGTAACGGCAAGGGTTTGAAATGCTGAATAGTGCTATAGTATGGATTGGAATATGTGTGCAATGGTTTGAAATGCTTGGCATTGGAATGACCAGTAGAACGCTCAGTACTGCTTACAATTGCCTTGTAGTGGTTCCAATTACTAAGGAATGATCAGTAGTGGTCAATCGTGGTTTATAGTGTTTGGTCGTGGTGAATAGTGGTTAGTAGCGGTTAATAGGGGTGAGTAGTGGGTAGTGTCAGTAGTGACGAGTATTGCTTAGCAGCAGTTGGTACTGGAAAGCAGTGGCTAGCTGGTTGGCGGCCGTTGCTGGTGGCTAGTAGAGGGTTTGGTAGTGGCTGGTTAGTAGTGTTCCGTAGTGGTTAGTAAGGGTCAGTAGATGTCAGTAGCAGTTTTTTGCTCAGTACACTGTTGTCTTGTTGGTTCTGAGCCATGAATTACTCCGATCCAACTGACTGTTTGATAGGAGCTATAATCAAATTGGCCCATATCCCGCAGATGACTCATGGTTGATACTGGTTGATTCATGGTTAACAAGCGTGAATTGATTCGTCGTTAAAGGATGCTAAATGGCTTCTAGGAAATTTTCAATCGGAAATCTTGTTTGGTTCAACATAAGTTGTCCTATCAATCTGCTAACCACAGACTGGCGGAATCATCAATCACTGAACCTTCAACCCTGGACAGAATTGTGCATTAGTTGACTCATCGATTTCATTCGTTTAAAAAGCCTGTTCTGGTTGTGTGAACTTTGAAGCTTCAGGGCTGCCAGAAGCAAATTCTAAAAATCTGGTGTTGCCTAGCTGTTCGAAAGGGCTGAAGGCTCTGTCAGGCTCTATTTTCTGTAAGTTTCCCGCCGAAGTAAAGTGAACAATCGATTCGAACCTTTTGGTCTAATGTAGACTGATGTAGACTGTTGCAGATTAACACCCAGTGCTTGCTCCCTAGAAATCCTCATTCGGAATACCACATTTTATCATGCTACCGATTGTGCCACAAACTTCGGTAGCTGAGCATCACCGTGTAATTCGTACCAGTTCGGTTGGCAGGTGAGCCATCAGATGCCCGTGCCAGCATTTCCCAAGGCATTTTCTCGGTGGTTGTGAGTTTCATGGCGTTGCTCAGTTTCTCTTCCGTCATTAGTTCCATGACATCTCTACTGGCGGCACTGCAAAAGATGAAGAACGAGACATGGCAGCAAGGGTATGTCCAGGCCACGGGTCAATATGAATTGACCAATTAATGGGGGATAACCACCAATACTGGATGGCTTATACCCACTAACTTAGGTTTTTAGTGTTTTTGGGATATGATTGATTTACCATATAACCACTAAAAATATATTTTTAGCAAGGGATCTATAAGCCACCAAGATAATAGTGAAAATAATGGATAATGATGGGGAAACGGGGGGACGGGTTTTTGACCCATAGCCGATTGTATTCAGCAAGATGCTAAGAATGATTTCACGTAGCCCAAAGTGGAGGGTGATGCCAACATTGAACGAGAAATTGGAATGAGTCCAAAACCTGCGAAAGTACAAGAAAATGACCAGGCCATGTGTGAAATTCTGCAGGTCTCTTTCGGGATAGCCACTGAGTTCTCGTGTTCAGAGTTGCAATTCTCAGATGGTGGTGTCCCAAAATAGGGGTACCCCAAATCATCCATTACTAGACATTTATAGTAATAAACCAGCCTTTTTTGGGTCCCCCATTTTGAGAAACTACCAGATGCTGAAATTTCGGTTGAGAATTGGTCACAGCAGATCCTAGGATGCGCGAGCTGGCCCGATTAGATATGGGACTGACAGACTACATTTGGGCGTTTCTCAGAATGGGAGTACCCCCAGTCATCATCCTTTATTGGTCATTGATAGTAATAAACCAGCCATAACTTGGGGGTACCCTATTTTGAGAAACACCCATTTGGTTGGTGGTTTCAAACATTTGTTTAAATTCCTAGCGATTATTAACAATTGGTTGGTTGACTAATACTTCTCGTAGGAGTTGAAACAACCAACGAGACATTCTCAAGTGACCTTTTCTTGCATCCTTGACCTACATCAGCGTTCTTCAACTAAAAATGCCCTCACAATTCTTGCTGACCATATGCCAGCGCCGCACTCCATGAATTTATTGCATGTTCGAAAGGACAGTTTTTTCCAGGTGGTACTGATGTTGATGGGGCCCGATGATCCATTCAAACTGTTGGGTACTGTGGGATGGTTCCTGTTGACCAAGATTTCCCTCAATCTTGGCAGCTGTGGACAGCACTCGCCCAGGATGAAATCGAGCAATTCACCGGGCTCCGTAAGTATTTGATGCACAACAATATTGATCCCGATCTGTCCATTCGAGTCACGCGTTTCCTAAAGCACAGCTATGGCATGAAGCACAAGGCCCTGTCCAGGGACGGAAATGTGGCGATTTTGGATATGCTTTCGAAGTCCTTGCACGAGGAACTTCAGCTTCAACGGCATTCTGAGTGCTTGCAGGAGAGTGATTTCTTGCAGATGCTCTCGTTTCCCGGTGGCAGACCTTGGCAATCCTGAAAAATACTTGCGTTGCACACGAGTGGTTTGCAATAGTACTGCTGGGAACCTTGTCATGTCGGATTTTTCTACCTTTTTGAAATGTATACACGTATGCTCATGTACAGCGCGCATGTATAATATGTAAGTAATTTTTCATACATATATTATATGTATCTGTAATTCTCAGCTTCCCTTCTCCCAAAAGCCGGTGGCGATCAATTGTGATCGTCACGTACTGGCAACGCATGGCACGCAACGGAAATGGGTTTCGTCCGTGGCTTAGTCCAAGATTAGGAATGGAAGGTCCAACAATATCTTGCCAGTCCTAAGTATATCATAATAACCAGTAGCTACTGGCATTAATCATGGTGAGTATTGTCCTGCCATGGTCAACCAGTTGTACCCCGTGATTGGTCGCTATCAATCACTATGCAAATGTAATTGAATTGTTCAATTAACAATTCGACATAATGATCACCAGTGATTAAATTAGGATATTTACTACCATGATCATGGTAATCACCGTATTGGTTATTATAGCTACCATGATCACTAGTGACTATTCAAGCACTGATTCACCATGGCTGACCATCTCACTGTCCTGCCTTTGGGGAGTCGGGAAAGACGTCGTGACGGGCGAAGTCCATGACCAATCAACCATTCGAATCATGGTAGCAAGCACTGTTTGCTCGTTGAGAAATCTTAGATAGTCATAGGTATCATTTGCTTAACTTTCAAACAATCTTGGTTAGTAACCCGTATTTGCTAGTGATCATTTACTGACCTAGATAATCTTAGAAATCAATGTTACTGGGCATTATATAGGCAGTAGCACTGTCTAATTGTCAGTTATTTGCTGGTTGGTGGTTTTGATTGACATTTTGCTGATTTCCCCAAATGTAATCATTCACAAACATGGTTGGTTGACTTGCGCATATTTTTCATGAAGGGGTGACCAACCACCAAGCAGTAATGATCATTATCAACCAGTGGGTTACCACTATTAACCACTAGTAATCATAGTTGGTTCACACTCGTATCATGCTGGCAAATCCTTGTGGACTTACTTCCATCCAGGGGAGGGTACTATTCAACGTAGTTGCCATGGTCCATGGAGCATCTATAAAGGCTAGCTTGTTGTCGCCGGTTGCTCGTTAGCCATCATTGTTTGTTATATCACCATGCATGCAGCAACAGCGCAGCCTGGTGTACAAAAAAGGTGCTTTGGGTACGTCAAGCTGACCCTTAGCATAGCCGTTGAATGGCGCTCATCCGCAAAGACCAAAAACCACTAGTAATCATTATATAAACCACGAAGTAACCATGGCTATGGCTCAAAACCCTGTACCCTTGGTTCCCCTACCATTTACCATTGTTTTCCCTATAGTTTTGTTGGTCATTATCCCTACTATTGGTTGGTTCATATTGACCCATAGCCCCATGACCATGGTGGTTCAACCCCAAGCGCAGTTTGGTGTGACTCCAAAGGTTGGATCCTTCGTCCGATGTCTTTCAAGTGCTTTGCACCCTGGTGACGAGATGTCTGCAACATGGAGTTTGTGCGCTGGACGATGTCGTTTTCGCACAGGGAACGGTTGCTTGGCACGGTCAGAGGATTGATTCATGTTGATCCATGTACTGTACTGATAGATGGCTGTACCTATGGCACTGTTGTTGAGTCATGTTGATTGCCTTGTGTTTGCTCGTTTGCACGATTCATCCTCAACTTGCTTACACAGTAGGACAGGAGCCCTCGTTTCATGGGACAATTCCTGGTTCAGTGGGCGCAAGTGATCATGGGAATTGATCAGCATCAACTGTCAACCAATCACCCAAGCAGAGCCATCGGCCCGGTGGATGCCCGGGAGACCTTTCACCTATGGTGACCGTAGAGGCAGCATTGGCCGCAGAGATCCGCCGTCCCAACACACGAAATCCCAAGCGTCACGGTGGGTCGCAGAAATTTGAGAACTGACGAAGTCATCCAACTCCCAGCTGGTTGACTTGGATTCGCTGCCTTGCTGATGAATGAATTGGATACCCTGATCCATTACGGCTGATCACCAGGTTGTTGACCAGGTTAATAGTGTTTACACTGGTTGATACACCAAACTGCTTGGGGTTGAACCACCATGGTCATGGTTACTTCGTGGTTTATGTGATGATTGCTAGTGGTTACTATTGAATTTGCCGAATCTCCAGGTGGCTACTGCTTGCTTTTTCATCTCGGATGGTCGTTGTCGCTATGAGCACCCAGCATTGGAAGGTTCGATGCTCGCAGCCTCACGGCTTAGCCATGTTCCTGGGCGCTAAGCCATGCATGGCCGGTGTGGACCAAAGCCGGGTGACTTTCAACCGTTTTCAGAGAAACTACGGGGGAATCAGGATTAATAAACCCCAGGTTGATTAATAGGGGGTATCCCCTAAAAGCCTTAGTTTTCCATTAGAATGGTAACCCCCCAATTAATCAACCAGGGGTTTATTAGTCCGGGGTAGCCATTACTGGGGATTCAGGAACTAGAAAGGTAGTTGGATACTCAACATTCAGACCTGAGATTCTCTCGTGAGCCGTGCTCGTGAGCCGTGCTCGCGAAGTAAAGAAGGATACCAATCAAAGCACACCTCGGGAGGTTGCCCTAGAACATCATATGCTGGTGCACGAAAGCATTTTCCAACACTCCTGGAGCGGTTTTGCCCAGGTTTTCCTTGAGCATAGTTGCACAATCCAGTGCTCTTTGGGGACAAGTGTTTTGGATTGTTTGGAATCAGATATATTATGCCCCATGTTGCGATGTTTTTTCTGAGACTTTGGTGCTTGTTTGGAGTTTTAGTTTTCTGATGGCAGTGGGCAGTGGGCGCAGCATTCCCAAACAAGTGATGGTTTTCTGTAGCCGCGTTGCCTGAAACAGCGGAGCAACAGAGGGATTTTGCAGCTCAATTGGTGGGTTTTAGGGATGTATGTATGGGACCATGATGGGAGTTTGATGAATTAGTGATGAATTGGTGATGGATTAGTGATGAATTGGTGATGGATTGGGCTTGTGAGCCTTTGCTCTCGGCAAATGATCACCATTCACTAGCAGCTCGAGTGGTGTTGTGTCCCCATCTTTGCCTCCTGATCTAGCCCTGAAATTTGCGGTGCCCTGTACTACTCAGCAGGGCAGAAATTTGGACAGGGGTGGCGGTGTGCCGTACAAAATCAAGACGAAAATCATTTGCAAAAACCCATTTGTTTGGAATGTTTGGACATATCCACCTATCATCCACATATCCATTTGTCTCTTTGTTTTCCTTTGTTCTCCATTTGTCCATTTTAGCTGTTCATGTATCCATCTATGTACCTGTCTACTTCTTCGTTTTTCCAGCCGTTTGTTTGTTTTTTTTGTTTGTTCATTTGTCTAGCGTGTTTGTTTCTCTCCGTTTAACTGTGTTTGTTTGTTTGTCCATGTATCTATCACTCAACCAATCATTCTATCTATGTGTGTGATAATCGCCATGTATCTCTTTGCATATCGATGTAGATATTATGATTTATCAAAACTATGTATCGATGTTCATTCATGTCTATCTATATCTACCTATGTTTTTGTCTATCTAATGTGTTGATACTTGTTTGCATATGTGTATACATGTATATATGTATGTATGTGTAAATGTATCATGCATGCATGCATGCATGCATGCATGCATGCATGCAGGAAGGATGGATGGATGGATGGATGGATGGATGGATGGATGGATGGATGGATGGATG
>VSDK01001200.1:267503-287987 GCA_009767595.1 Symbiodinium kawagutii
TCCGCCATTGCTTCTCGCGTGTGGGCAGAAGGGGATGCCACTCCCGCTCCCCGTTTGGGGCATTTGCTGCCCTGCGGCGAAGCTCAGGCGGGAGGTTTCGGAAAAAAAAGTCGAAATTGTTTTTTTGCAATTCTTTCTGATCCCTTTTTTCATGCCTGGCACTTTCTCTGGAACTATGTGCCCGACATCGTGGTCGATATCATGTTCAACGACGAGGTCCAGGTTGTCTGGCTGAGAGGCGGCATGTTTGGCCTCGTCGACGAGCTCGGAGCCGTAGCCACCCTGCCGGGGGGAATCCATTTTATCTTCCATATCATGGTTATCGCCCCTGTGCCAGCACCACCTCCACCACAGGTGCAGGTGATCGAAATCGATTAAAGTCGAGCCATTTAGAGGGGTGACGTTTTCAAGGTGATTTGTTTTTTCTCGGCGAGCCTACACACGGCCGCCGCACCATCAGCGAGCGCAAAAAACCAGCACAACACTTGTGCCGAAGTCGGTGGACTGGTGTTTCTGCGTTTGTTGTGCTCTCCTTTTTTTTTGTTGCTTTTGTGTTGCGCCGTCTTCTGGCCAGGTGGAATGAAAGCTATGGAAAGCTATGCAGTCGCAATCTCAGTCCCGGTGGGGGTCCGGGTTACCAACCTCCCCCTGTCCACGACGGAGGCCCGGGCCGGCTCATGTACTGTACTGCAATGTAATGTAATGTAATGTAATGTAATTATGTATGTACGTACGTACGTAGGTAGGTTGGTAGGTTGGTAGGTTGGTATGTATGTGTGTGTATACTTATATCTGGGATGTTCAAAACTAATCTGCAATCCTTTGGCGGATTCCCGGATTGATCCGACACGGAATGAACGAATTAGCGGATTAAATTTGGCTAATAGACAGTCCCAGGTAGCTCATATAATCCTCAATCTTTGCACTTATGATGATTCTGGGCATCACGTGGAAGAACAAACTGTAAATAGTCTTTCCTGAGCTGTACAATGTTGGCAAGTATTGTGTTCGCACATGTCTGGCAATTACTAGATACATATGTGTGTACGTGCTTTTTTAGGTCTTATATAGTTATCCCTATTTCTTTCCAAGTCTGCCCGCAGCGGTGGCGCCGACGCTGCGTAGAGACGGAGGCCAGGTGGCAGAGGGCCGTGGGATTGCGAGCCAGGCTGCAGCGGTTTTTCAATATCTTTGGACCCACACAATTGAATTAGTCCCCCAACCACCGGATATTGCGCGATTTAGGCTTTTGCTAAGGTGGTTTTCTCTTCACCCTTGTCTTGGTCCACAAATTTATAGTCTTAGCGGTTTCCGCTAATTTGATTTTGTTTGCGGCTTGACCTCCCAATGAACAAAATGCATACCTCGACCCAAGGAAGGTTGTCTCCGTTCCTTCCTGACCGTCTGGAACCAAGGCTCTAAGAACTTTCTACCATGACGGCAGCTTTGACCCTCGCTGCTTTGGGACTTGTCTCCCAGGCCTGGTTTGAGACCTTGGAGGACACCACCACAAGGGCAATCCGCTTCGCCCCGCACGTGGCCTGTGCGCTGGGGGCTATGGCTGCACAGATGGTCCACGACACCGTGGGTTGGTGGGTGGACGGAAAATACCGGGTGAGCTTGGACGTCCTCGGGTGCCGGGTCTTCACCCGAGGGCACATGGTGGAGCCGGACGAAGCCTGGAACCAGGTTTCGGCCTTCCTGGCTCCGCGGGTCCTTGAAGTGCTCTTTTGGGGAGAGGCCGCAGCCATGTGGCACTGGTTCCGGCGCAACGCCACGGAGGAGAGAGATCGAAGTTGAGCCCTTCCACTGGGAGCCTGTGGACTAGATCGAAGCGGCACTCTGGCACAAAAAAGCGCGAACAACACAGCAGAACAGAGTCAAAACAAACAAGAAAACAATTGTGTTTGTCCGTTTCGCCAGGTGAGAACAAGAGCAAAGTGTCGTGATCTCAGTCCCGGTTTGGGGGGCGCCGGGTTACGAATGCCCCCTCCCTGTGCAAGACGGGGGCCCGGGCCGGGAGGCCCGGGCAGCATCCTAGCCGCTTCGGCGGCATGGGGGGCTGACCAACCACGTCCCGGCGGCTTAGGTTGCCGCGCTTCCGCCATCAATTTTTTTTTAATTTAATGGCTTCCGCTAATTTGATTTTGCATTCTGCTTGGCTTACCCTGCCGGAAAAGGAGAGTTGCGTCGAAGGAAGGTTCAGGGGCTCGATTCCTCCAGCTTCCGCCATCGGCGTCTTTTGGTTTTAGTGGCTTCCGCTAATTTGATTTTGTGTTCTGCTTGGCCGCCCTTGCTGGAAAAGGAGGTTTGTATCCCAAGGAAGGTTCCAGGATTCTATTTCTCCCAAGTTCCGGGCTGGCTTCCCTGATCGACGGTGTTTTGTTTTAGTGGCTTCCGCTAATTTGATTTTGTTCTTTGCTTGGCCCCCTTTTCCGGAAAAGGAGATTTGTACCCGAAGGAAAATTCAGGAGCTCAATTCCTCCCAGGTTCCGGGCAGCTTGCGCCTGTTTTTTTGTTTATTGAATGACTTCTGCTAATTTGATTTTGTTTTCTGCCTGGCCGCGTTTGCCGGAAAAGGAGGTTTGTGTCCCAAGGAAGGTTCTGGGGTTCTATTTCTCCCAAGTGCCGGGCTGGCTTCCCCGATCAACGGTGTTTTGTTTTAGTGGCTTCCGCTAATTTGTTCTTTGCTTGGCCCTCCTTGCCGGAAAAGGAGGTTTGTATCCGAAGGAAGGTTCAGGGGCTCGATTCCTCCCAGGTTCCGGGCAGCTTCCACCGTCGACGTTTTTTACTTTTAGTGGTTTCCGCTACTTTGATTTTGTTTTCTGCTTGGCCCCCCATGCCGGAAAAGGAAATTTGTATCCGAAGGAAGGTTCAGGGGCTCGATTCCGTCCACCGTAAAAGTTTTTTGGTTTTAGTGGTTTCAGCTAATTTGATTTTGTTTTCTGTTTGGCCCCCTTTACCGGAAAAAGGAGATTTGTGTTCGGAGGAAGGTCCAAAGGCTGGATTCCTCCCAGGTTCCGGGCAGCTTCCGCCATGGATGTTTTTTTGTTTTACTGGCTTCCGCTAATGTGATTTTGTTCACCGCCCTGCTTTTCTCTTTCTTATGAAAAGCTTTTAGTGAACAATAGAAATTGAAGGGGTCGATCCGACACAGGCCGGCGGGATTCAGCCATTCTCAATTTATTTTCCAATTGGCGTCGCTTATTCGACCTAAAATTGATTATGGGCTGTTTTAGCAATTGAGGATGTTACAATTTAGTCAAGGGCAGATAGGGGGTTGAGTGAGTGAGCATTGATCAAGGGGTCATGGAAGTTTTGCAGGAACAATTGGATAAATATTCATCAAGGACTGGCAAGAGAGCAAGGCTTCAGGCAACAGCTGGCCAACAATAGAGTCACAGGCAGCCCAAAGTTCAAGCTGGTCATGGATTTCGAATTTCCGCCGTTTCGGCTTCGCACGAAGTCTGTGGCTCCAGTCTTTCCGGTCAACGCACGAAGCTGTTTCCTAACCGAACCTCAAGAATGATAGGGCACACATGCGTTTTTTTCATCGGTTGGCCATCGGCCAAGCCTAGGACACTCAACTGACAAGTGTTCAGTTATAGGAGTCATAAAGCAAACATCACAAAGCCGGTATGTTTCGCTTGTATGTCGTGAGTCACCGGGCTGCCGTGCAGAAGTACGATCTGTCCGGAGATGACACGTTTTGGCCAAAACTGATTGCATACTGTTCCGCTCTGGGCTATGAATCGGTGACAGATCTGCGATTCACTCCGTTGCTTGGCTCATACATTTTTTTGTTGTATCCAGCAGCTGCATCTGATGACCCGGTTCAGGTTTCTTCGAGCAATTTCTGCGCAGGCAACATCTCTGTTTGGGACGCATTGGTGATCAACAAAGACCATAGCCTTTCAAAAATAGCAGGTTAATAGTTGACTTTGGGTGGTCAGGTCATATTTTCTTTGGCCTTTGCGCAATGCTGATCATGCCTGCGGCCGTTTTTGAGCTCAGTGGCTTGCTGGTTTTGTTTTGGCCATCCGTGGGCTGCGCCACATTCAACCTTCCGCGTTGACAGTTTTGGCATTAGCGGCTTCCATTAAGCTTTTTTTGATCGGTAGTGAATTGTACAGCCACTGATCATCACCGTGGCCGGCTTTTGGCATTAGTGGCTTGCGCTAACTTTGTTTTCACCCGGCGAAACCTTCGCAGCTTGTGTAAGGTGTTGAGAATGCCCGTGGCCGGTTTTAACATTACTGGCTTCCACCAATGCTTTCTTGATGTTTAACCACAAGTTGAACCCTGCAATTCAGACGGGCATTCGGTCAGTCATGGCAGTCATGGCTGGAGTTCTGTGGCTCACCCTGGCCTGCTCTGCATGGTTCAGCTGGGCGTGGCTTCCAGTCACCATTTTTTGCCTTCGGTGCAAGGCTGGTCTATGTGATTGCGTTCAGCGCTTTCGGCTGGCGGTCAGGGAGAATTAGAGGTTGGGTCAGCTGCCCAACCGCCAATCAATATATTTGTTCTATATGGCTTGCCGGGCCGGCAGAGGTTTTTTTGCAGTTTCGTGGATGACCCCCACCGCCCTTCCGCCGGCAATGCGCGATACGGATTACGGATTGTATGCTCGGATTACGGATTGCGGCGCGGATTACGGAATGTCCGGATTGACTGCGGCAACGCAGATTGTGCGGATAACGGATCGTGATTAGCCCCACGCTCATTTTGAACCATTCAGCTTATATATTTATGTATAAGCATCTATATAGGTATGTTCAGTATTGCTATATATGTATCTATGTGTGTATGTTTTCAAGAATGCTTGTTTACGCGTTACATATGTGTATATGTTTAAAAGTAATATATGTAGTATTTGCTATCTATGTAGATTTGCTGAATCACATTTGAATATGTATACATGAATAAATGTATTTTTGTGCTTTTAATTTAATTATATCTTTATATTTATCTTTTCAAATATGTAAATATGTGTATTTGAACTTATTTGCATTTTTTTGGTTTTGGGTTTTTTCTTTGCATGTAAACATGTATGTATGTTTGTATGTATGTATGTATGTATGTATGTATGTTTGTATGTATGTATGTATGTGCGTATGTATGTATGTATGTATGTATGTATGTATGTATGTATGTATGTATGTATCTTTGTTTGTATCTATGTATGTATGTATGTATGTATGTATGTATCTTTGTTTGTATCTATGTATGTATGTATGTATGTATGTATGTATCTTTGTATGTATCTATGTATGTATGCATGTATGTATGTATTTATGTATGTACAGTACGCATGTATGCAGGTGTACATTTACATGTACATGTATGTGTTTTTGTTGATTTTTGTAGGTATTCGTGTATGTATATGTATGTGTATATGTATGTGTATTTGCGGGTGCATATGTTTGCGTGCACTATATGATGTGAATCTGTTTTGTGTAAACGTGTTTTTGTATCTAGTTGTTTTATATTTATTTATGTTTGAATCTTTTATTGGTTCATATCATGTTTGCATTTGCTGGATTTGTTGGTCTATTTCTAAATCGATCATGCGATCCATAGGTCGCATCTTTTATTTACGTGTCTTTTGGTTTTTGTATTTCATCCACCGTGTTGATATCTATTTTAAATCATCTTACCTGCTTTGTGTTGTTCAATTTTTGTACCTAGTCCAAAGTTTCACGACATCATGTTATTCCACTGTATCCCGCCGGTCTATCTATTTGTCAATCAATCCAATCTTTGTCGTCTAATCGAATCGTTCCAAGCTATCTCTTTTATCGTATCTATCTCATCGTCTATCTAATCTAACTAATCTACTTAGTCAAGATGTATCTATCTACTCACCCATTTACCTATTTATCTATTCGATATGTGTGTAGGTCTATTTCTGCGTTTATTTATTTATTTACCACTCTATCTACCTATTCATTCCTATTCATCTATCTTCCTATCCAACAGTTTGCCTGCCACAAATTCTGCTAATCACTCTGCAGGAAGTGACACCGATGATTTGCTATTAAGCTGACCCCTGACAATGGTGCAACGGTGATGGTCAGATACTACAAGTGTCCAACCGCGATTTTCAAAGGTATGGTCCAGTCATAGTATGCTAATCGAGCCGGGTTTGGTTGGCATGCAATGTCAGATCCATATGAGCAAACTCCCCAAACGTGATGGATTTTGATGGCAAGTCACCAGCTACTAAAGGTCAACCGCGGATTTATTATGATTGATTGCCATGCATCCAGAACCACAGCGACAGATTCGAGTCGTCACCACTCAGCTTTCATCATCCGGTCGTGCCGCAAGCTTCCAGTCCTCAGGTCTGGGTTGCAGAGATGTGCCTTTGGACCCCATGGCTCCATGCCGGAGATCTCGTAGCCCAGGAGTGGCTGGTGGGGGAGTGGCTGGAGCTGGGTCAGGAGCAAGGGTGCCTTTCTGACCTGGAGCAAGGCCTAGGATGGTCATACGTAGTGATCTGGTTGGTGGTTTCAAACATTTTTTTGGTATTTTCCCTTGTATTTATTAACAAATGGTTGGTTGACTAGCTTCTGGTCCAAGCTCCTTCCAGAGGTGAAGCGGCCCAGGCTAATGGCTTGGGCGTAGTTGTTCCCACCATGGTAGCATTCAGCAATGGCATCGGTCTTGAGTATCAGCTCAAGTCACTGACATCATTGAGCAGAACATCGGTCAAGGCCACGGTCATCTTTTGCAGTCCTGGTAGACATTTGTGCAAGACTTACATTCATCAGCAGTTCTTCACGACTAATGCTGAATTGAGTCCTGGGGAGTTGTTCACAATTGTCGGAGGGATTGTACATCAGAAGACTGGACCTCACCTGGAAGTTGATCAAGATTCGCATGTCCTGCATCTCAAGGAACATTCCACTGCAGGATTGTCATCATCGATCGAAGTTTGCGCAGGTTTGGGAGCAGCGGGAAGAGGTTTCGAATGCGCTGGTACTGAAACAAAGGTGTATGCAGAAATCAATCCGAAGTATGCTGAATGGTTGCGACAACAGACCAGGGTACCAGTTATCCAGGGCAACATTGCAGATCATCATGTCATGGCGAAAATTCACGAAGTTTTCGATGAGCAACACATCATGTTTGGCGGAGTATCCTGCCAGCCATTTTCTCGGCTGGGCGACCAAGGCGGGTTCAATGACGACCGATCGCAATCCTTTGTGGGGTTGCTTCACTGTGGATACTTTTTGCATTCGTTGAGCATCGTTGCGGAGTGCACCCAAGAAGCACTCTCCTCCGGAGATGTACAGGAACTCCTTAGCATTTTCGCCAAGGAAACAAACATGGAAGTACACCAGAAAGTTTTGCACCTCCACAACACTTGGGCATCCAAACGTACCAGATGGTGGGCTATCATTTCCCCAAAATGGTTGAAAGTGGATGGGATTCCTGAGTTACCAGAACTCCGGTTTTGTCCAACACCTATCCATGTCACACCGAGCTTGATTTCCAAACAAGATGAATACATGAAGCAATTGCATTTGGACATCGAGGAATTACGGGTGTTCTACAATGCAAAGAAACCAGTTTCTGCATTCGCCATCGATGTCAACCGCACCCTTCCGACAGCCACCCATTCCTTTGGATCACAGGCCAAAGGTTGCATGTGTGGATGCAGAGCTGAAGGGTTCCATCCTCAACGGATCCAAGACAAAGGGCTCCATGCGCTCCTTATCCCCACGGGAGAGGTTTGTAGACAGGGGGAAGAGTACTACGATGGTTTTCGTCATCCTCACCCCCAAGAGCTTTCTTTGTTCAATGGGCTTCAACCATCATGGATTTCACCAGAGGTATCCAACAATGCACGTTTGGATCTGTCAGGAGTAGGACAGTTGGCATCCCCACTCCAGGCAGGCTGGGTCATTGCACAATTGCACGCAGCAGCAGAGAAGGCAGGATTCGTGCATTCGACCAAGCATCCGAGGTGTGTAGTCGCAGATTTGTGCAGAGAGTTGATCCAAGAGAGAAAACAGATTTTCTCAGACAGAGACACTGACCTGACCTTAAGATTGGAGCATGCAATCGAAGCATTGGATCGACCCCGCATTTTCTATCCATTCCATGAATTCCCGGTTGAAGCAGTTGACCTGGATGGTGCAGCAACACAAGCCATTCGAAAATGGTGTGAATCGCATGACCGCCCACCAGCCAAGAAGCCCAGAAGCACACCGAGCATTGCACCACATTTGCAGCAGAAAGTTGACAGCAGGCAGGTTGAATCATCCAATCATTCGCTCAAGATCACCCATCATGCAGACCATACATATGCACCCACAGGCGGAGTGAGTTTCTTTGCATCGAAATCACAAACGCATATCCAGCCAGCGAATCCAGACAATGCAGAGACCAAGCAGCCAGAGCAAACAGATAGAGCATCCCATGAAGACACTTCAGCCAAGCCAACTGAGTTGGAAGTCACACCCACCATCCCTTGGAAGATCGAAGAGCCAGTTGAGCCGAGTGAATCACCCGCACATGCATCCGATTCATTGAGCAGAGTTTGGATAGGCATTGCTGGTCAAGAGCTGTACTCAGTCAGCTTCACAGGCACAAAAACAGTTGGAGAGATCGCGCAGTCACAAGCCAAGACCCAAGGGTTGGATCCAGACACGGTGACCACCATGACCATCATGGGTTTGTACCTGCCAATCAACACGCCTGTTTATCACGACCAGATGATCTTGCTTAGACCATGCGAAGAGGCCACAATGCATTGCCCACTGACATGCGACCAACTGCATGCGCCAGATGTTGCAGGCCTCCCACGACGGACTGCACTCTGGAATCAGTGAGGATGGGTAGCTATGGATGAGATGACCATTTACCTAGAGAGGAATGGCATTGCGCGCACAACGGCCCCCATCATGCTTGCAGACACGCCAGCTGGGAGTGTGGAACTCGGACAATGGATCTACAAAGTGAGCAGACAAGCTTTTGTCCCGCAAGGCACCAAGATCTTCACAGCAGCACTGATTTCCCACCACTGGGTGCCATTGATGATTGATACAACCCAATCCGAGTTGACGCTTGCAACATCCACTGCCAGCCATAGCTTAATAGAGAAGCTAGTGAACAAAGCCTTCATTCCCAGTGAGATTTCATTGAAGATCACACACCAGCTGTCGAGGAAACAATTCCCAGCAGATTGTGGCTTCCAAGTTCTCGCTTGGATCATGGATGCATCCGGCATGTACCAACCACCAACCAAGATGACCTCAGATGCGGCAATGAAATGGAGAGCGATGTATCATCAGTACATTTGTGACATGGGCCTTGCAGACCATGTAGTTGGTCATCTGCCTTTGGGGGGTAGTCCAGAGAAACAAGCCATGACAACTTTGGAACAACTCTTGATTGAGCATGGAGTCCAGCCATCACGCCTCCAAGAACTGACAAAACAGTTGGTCTCTACAATGGGACTTGCAAAGATTGTCGCATCGATGCAATCACCAAAGCCTTGGGCAGATCTCAAGGCACGTGCAAATGCTTGCTCTCCGCCAGTACAGCTTGTGCTTGCATCCGAACTGAAAGCCAAAGTCCTTGCAAGAATTGAAACAGGAGAATCATTCGGTAGAAAGCAAAACAAGAAGACCAAAACAGCTGGCCCACGCAAAGAGACATCATTGCGGATTCAATCCAACGAGGTGACTGTTCCCAAGGGCATTTTCGTGCAACAAGATGGCAAACCACTTAGCCAATTGCAGCCGTCACAAATCCAGCAGTCTACCAATGGCATTGTTGTCATGAACATTGAAGAGGCGCTGCCTTTTCTGCAGCTGAATCAGTATTTCAGCAATGAAGGCCTAGCACTTTTGATCCTTGAGCACCATGACACACGGATCCCAGCGGAACATGAGCTGGTCCGATTTCCTGCGACGTGCACATCAACAGAGGAGCCAATGTTGATCACCTGTGCCCTGCTGCAAACAGGAAAAATGAAAGTTACACGTGCAGTGCCCAGTGATTGTGTCACCATTGACCAAGTGCCAACTGCTGTAGTCAGAGTAACGGTTTGGAAAGACCAGTATGAATCTTCGTGGACTGACTTTCTATCGTCCCCAGTGAAACAATTGCTGGAGCTGGAAGAATTCCAATGCTTCCCCAAGGATCACTTGCTTGACGTGTGGGACAGACAGTACCTCACAAAGCAATACCAGAAAGCGCCACCTAAGAACAGTGAGCTTTTTTCGGTGATCTTTCGACTGCATTCGGATGATGCTGATACATTGATCAATGCAGCGCTGCCAAGAGGAGTTTACCTCGAACCCAGGTCAGACAATGGCAGAGCACCAGACCAGAAATATCAAGTTCTGTGGCTTCCTCGGCGAAGCTATGCGGAGGTCATGGCAGCAAAGCAGATTTCTCCTCAGCAGACATGGATCATCCGAGCAGGAGAGAGGTTTGGACTTCGATCCAAAGCAGAACACATGGCTGAGCTACACAAGCTCCACCGACCTGAGCTCACCTTTCTGCAAGGTGCAACGTTGGCCACATACAAAGTTGGACCTCTCCCATTCGGCACAACGAGAGCAGCGCTGCTCAAAGCATGCAAAGCATGGGAGTGGGAAATTCGCCCAGGCCAACCAGCAGGCCAAGCAAAGGACAGAAGCGGAGTTTACTGGACGGTCCAGTCAGCTTCGGACCCGAGCCATTGGGTCTACACAACAGCACATGGAGACGTGCTGATATCCAAAGTCACCCATGAGAAGGAGCCAAATCCAGAACGTAAGGCAGAACCAGTTGCCTCGGCAAGAACGCTCCGGCATTTGGCCGCAGCGAGCAATCCGGCCAAGCCCAGCAGTGCTCCCAGCACAGACAAACAAGCAGATCCACTTCAGACACATGATCCATGGGCCAAGCCATCATCTGCCGCGTCCTCAAAGGGAGTGTCAGTTCATCAAATTGCATCCATTGAGGCCAGTTTGGAAAAGAAGATCATGGCCAATTTGCAAAGCAAACCAAGTAATGCCATGGAGGTAGATGATCAGCCGGAGAAAATCAAGAGCCTTGAGCAGCAGGTTGCGCAACTTCAAGAAGGATTCCAAAACCTTCACACTGATGTTCAGAAGGTGCACAACAATCAGCAGCAGATTACCCAGCAAGTTGCCAACCAACTGCGAACCATGCAATCCCAGGTCGACAAGGGACATGCTAAGGTTCAGACCATGCTCGACACCAAGTTGAGTGAACAAATGGCCAGAATCGAGGAGCTGATGGCGCAACGTGACAAGCGCGCCAAGCTGAGCCACGAGCATGAACATGAATGACTGGACACTGCCAGTCTCCTTAATTACGACCGCCCGGGTCGTGTTGCAACCGTCCTGGTATGGACACAGCTATGGGGCGTTGGTGAAGCATCTAATCCAGGACCGAGTAAAGCATCCCCTGGACTCACACTAGGTGCCATCAACCCAACTGGCATTTTGTATAAGGGGCACACACTAGCACAGATCCCGAGGCGTCAGCATGCCATCTTGGGTATTAGTGAGAGCCACTTAACCAATCTCGGAATTAGGAGGTTTCAAGAAGAACTTCATTGCATTGATAAAAGCCAGAGCTTTCTTGCAGGAGCGCCAGCACCGTACCAATCCAGAGCGCTTACATCCATTTCAGGCAAATATGTTGGCACCGGGTTCATCTCAGATTTGTCTTGTAGGAAACTTCAACCGTCTTGGACCCCGCAGCAATGGGAGGAGAGCAGATTCACGATGGCAGCTTTTCTCGCAGGGTCCAATTGGATTCACGGAGCAGTACTATATGGACACGCACACAGAGCAGACACCCAAGAAGTAGCAGACAAAACAGACTCGCTTTTGAGCTTGGCCACAGAGCGGCTGGTTTATCAAACTAGAGGATACAGGTTCATTTGTGGAGATTTCAATCAGGAGTATGGTGTTCTTCATCAACCCCAGATATGGGAAAGTTTGGGCTGGCGGGAGATTCAACAGCTCAACCTGAGTCTACATGGAGTGGAAGTCAAACCAACTTGCAAGTCCACCACGACTAAGGATTTTGTTTACGTAAGCCCCGAGCTAGCCAAACTATTCACACATGCGCAGGTTGTTGAACATATCTATCCTGATCATGGAATTTTGCTAGGACACTTCAAATTCCCCACTCAACCCGAACTTGTGCACTTATGGCGTAAACCAAAAACTTTTGAAGACCAAGACTTAGAAGACCTTGAAGACAGTGATACAGAGCAGATGTTCACAGGTTCCCCAGAAGAGCAGATGAAAGGCATTGCCATTGCCTTTGAGCAGCGAGTCGATGCACTCAAGAGGAAAAAGACAGGCAGAGGTATCTTGGAATGTCAGCGAGGGTGCTCACACACTAGTGAGGTCACCAAAATGGCCCCACATGATGCCCCACTAAAGCCGAGCCGCCACGGCTCCTTTAACCCGGAGTACCACAAGCAGAATTTGAGCTATCAACGGTGGGTCACGCAATTAAGGAGATGTGAATCCTTGTTTCGACTCATCCAAAAACAAGCCACATGGAAAGTCTCACAAGTTAGACATGCATATGGAGAATGGCGAGCCATTTGCACAGCACCGTGTGCCTTTCCAGATTTTGCAACCTGGTGGGCCTATCACCCAGATAAGATAGGAGTTCCCTTTGTATTGCAAATTTCCCAGCTGCCGACACTTGCGGAACTACATTCCTTGAAGCTCACTCTCACCCAGCATGTGCGCCAATTGGAAAAAGTCCTGCAGCGCACAGCAAGGAAAATTGCAGAACATAACCGAATCCAAGATCCACATAAGATCTTTCGTGACTTTGCTCGACCAGCAGTCAACCCAGTCAAAATGTTAGATCTAACAGCCACAGCCATCGTTCTAGAGCAGGACCCAGAGGAACACGCAGTCATAGTGGATAACCAGAACCGCCCCTTCTCACCAGGAATGATCCAGACAGAAGTAGGCAGCGCAGAAATCATTCACAGTAGTGAAGGAAAAATTTGGTTAGGCCCACTTCCCCGACTCCCATCACCTCACACAACACTAATCCAAGAAAATTTGATTGGGAGCGTTCACACCATGTTTGATATGTTCATACAGGAATGGTCTCGCAGGTGGGACCGTCACTGTAACGTACCCCTGGAAACATGGGCTCCTTTGACAGATTTCTTCCGAGCAGCTTTCCCACCACAGGCAGTCATGCCACTGGAAGCTATTACTATTAGTGTTTGGCGTAGAGCTCTTAAAAAGAAAAAGAAGCATGCAGCATGTGGCCCCGATGGTTGGACACGAGCTGAATTGCTCAAGCTACCGGACGACTTGACAGCAGCCATTCTCACTTTCTTAGCGCAGATTGAAGCAGGGGCGCCCTGGCCCCCCCAAATCACTTTGGGTATGGTTCAATCACTAGAAAAAGTAGAAAATGCATCGCTGGTGACCCAATATCGACCGATAACCATTTTTAGCATTCTTTATCGTACCTGGTCATCAATCAGGTCCAAGCAGTGCCTGATCCACCTTTCCAACATAGCACCCCCCAGGTGTTTCGGAAATTTGCCAGGTAAGTCCTCCACCCACCTTTGGATGGCAATCCAATCTAGCATCGAAGAAGCACAGGACCATACCACCTACAATGGAGCGGTTTTAGATATCTGTAAGTGTTTCAACCATCTTCCACGTCTACCCGTACTGGAAATGAGTATCCACTTAGGACTAGCCACCCCCATTGTTCGAGCATGGGCAGCTGCACTTGAGACACTGGAGAGACGTTTTGTCATCAAAGGCTCAGCTTCATCACCGGTCAGAAGCACTACAGGCCTTGCAGAAGGCTGCGGCCTTTCAGTGGTCGGAATGCTAGTCATAAACATCTTTGTTGACACTTGGTTGCGGCTGAAAGAACCAAGTATATACATGTGGAGCTATGTGGACAATTGGGAAATCACTTCCACCAATGTTCACAATACCTTGAGTGGACTTGAAGAACTTTTGCGCCTCTCCACATTACTTGACCTTCAAATCGACTCCCAAAAAACTTACACTTGGGCAAATACTACCCCAGACAGAACTGTCTTGCGGGAACTAGGACAACAAGTTAAACTGTATGAGAGAGATTTAGGCGGTCATGTCCAATACTCTAGACAACTCACCAATAGTGTAATTGTAGGAAAGTTTGCGATCTTCCGGCCACGATGGAAGCAACTGGCCCGATCAGCAGCACCCTATAAACAAAAACTACATGCTATCAGCTCGGCAGCATGGCCCAGCATCCTTCACGGGGTAGGGTCGGTGCACTTGGGAGACACTAACTACGATGACTTAAGATCCCTAGCAGTCAAAGCACTAGGTGAAAGCTCGTATGGCACTTCCCCCATAATCCACCTTTCCCTGGTTGAATATCCTAGTCATGACCCAGGTTTTTATGCACTTTGGACCACGGTGAGTAACTTCCGCACCATCATTGCCTATGAGGTAGCCCAACCTTTGCTAACCCAAAGTAGTATGCCTCACATTCGAACAAGGCCAATTCCTGGCCCATGCAATGTGCTGCTCCACAGGTTGAATCAAATCCAGTGGCATTGGAATGCTGACACATTCATTGATCACTTTGGAATGCCGATCGACCTTTGGAATTGTAGCATTCAAGAACTTCGATTGCGAGTGATCGAAGGCTGGCAAATACGGGTAGCACAGCAGGTCAGTGAGCGGAAGTCTTTTCATGGTATGGAACACACCCATGCAAAACTTACCATGGAAAAACATTGTCGATTGCAACCTATTGACAAGAGTATCATGAGATGTTATCACAATGGCACATTCTACACAGCAGATCACAATAAGTATCGAGCAGTGGAAGAAAGCACAAACTGCATCTACTGCCAACAACCAGACAGTGTGGAACACAGATTCTGGGACTGCGAAGCACTTGCACAGCACAGGCATGTGTCCCCAGAGTGTCACACATGGGCATCGGATAAGCCTGCTACCAAGAATCACGGGTGGATTCCCTACCCCACCACCTTGTTGCAGCACCGGAAAGTACTTTTGGAGAGAACCTATCCTGAACATCACCCGGAGCACCCGGGTTTCCACACCCCAGTAATGGATTTCTTCACAGATGGGTCATGCTTAGATCCCAAAGACAAAATCTGCCGACTTGCGAGCTGGGCTGTTGTGGCCTCACATCCAGAGAATCCTTATGAGTTTGTGCCAGTCAACTCAAGCCATTTGGAAGGATTTGTGCAGACCATTTCTAGAGCTGAACTCACAGCAGTCATTGCAGTGTGCTATGCGGCCAAGCGGTGGCAACAGAAGTTCCGCATATGGACAGATAGCCAGTTCGTAATCAACATAGTTTCTAAGATCTTAGCAGGCACATTGGTCCCCAACCAGGAGAGGAAAACCAATCATGACCTTGTTAATGAGTTGAGAGTGTCTTTTTCCCAGGTTCAACACCTTTTTCAAGACATTGTCAAGGTTGCCTCCCACCAGGATCACTCCACAGCGAGCGAGGCAGAGTGCTGGGCATTTCGAGGTAATGAGGCGGCTGATGCGTTAGCCCGTCAGGTTTTCCGCTTGGATACACCATGCATGCGCACTTGGCGCAACTTGATCGCAGAAGTTACTCAATTGCGTAGGTATCGTGATGAAATTCATGATATGGTACTAGCCATAAGCAAAGCATGTCTAGTCACTCGAGCCGCACCCACCCCCGGACCGGTGGGCGAAATTGTCTTCAAAACCACAACAATGGACCCTTGGGAATTTCCAGATCCACTACCAGCTGAAGCACATCACTACCAGATCTCCACATGGCCAGAGATTGCAGGATGGGTGCGATCTTTGCATGATTCTAGTGGTACTGTTTTCAGATGGAATTGGATGCAGCTGGTGATTGATTACCAAAACCAACTCCAGTGCGACATTCCCAGCTTTCAGAAAAGGATCAACGGTTGGGATCCCGTCCAGCCGCACAGGACAGACATTTCTAAGCAAGCCAAAAACTTAGGCTTGTTTCTTCAGAGGCTGGCCACATGCCTGAACAGACCCTTGCCTGCACGGCTGGGGTATCCACATAGCGCCATCATAGGGTACAAAGCAATGACCTTGACAGTCTCTGTGCCGCCGCGCCGACAAGAAGCAGTCGAACAGTTCCTTGCCACGATGGGAGCCCAGATCAAGGGCGCACTTGATTTCAAGGGCATCTATCGCTAGCATCCTTTCGTTCCGTTGTCGAGACCTATCGCATCCGCTGGGGCCGTTGCGTTGGGAGCAGGTGGAAAAGTCCGAGGAAAAGTGGTTGGTTGACTAATATTTTTCATAGGGGCTGAATTGAAACCACCAGCCAGTGATGATTTAGAATCATGATGGAGAAAATGTCATACATTTTGGAGGTTTCATGTCGACAGGTTTATGCATACAGTAGGTTTGGGGAGCTAAGATTGCTAAGTTCGTTAAGTTCAGTGCGAAGAACAGGCAATGTGCCCTCTGGATCGTGTGGGGCACCCACTTAATCATTCTGTTGGTCTTGTGATGGTGTTTACATGTGTTTACTGTCATTGGATGAAACAGTGCTGCAAATGTGCAAGTGATCGGTTGGCAAGATCAGGGACCCTGAATTGTTTGACAAGCAAAACTCACCCGAATGGTAGTTTCTCAAAACAGGAAATCCCTAAAACATGGTTGGCTCATTACGGTAAATGACTATGGATGATTTAGGGATACCCATATGACTTGAGAAACCACGGACTGGGCATTGTCGGTGTGCAGGGACTTTTGGACCGCTCCCTACACCTAGCTGCCACTGAAGCCGTTGTGACCCACTGATCTGTCGTGAACAGCTTCCCTGCGCGCTGGACAGATCATCCGCCTCTCGAATGTGCTATAAAAAATTTGGTTCTGATGCCTCAATGGACAGAACAATTAATTGTTTTAATGAGGCAAAACTCAGGTGCCAAATGACTGATTCAACTATTCTGATGTCTAAATGAGTGCGTGATGGCATTTGGTTCTTGATTTGGTTGATAATGAACAGTTCTTTCACAAAACATTGAGCGAAGTTGGATGCTTCAAGAGTATTGTGGGGGTTTTCCAGAACCTCAGAAGTCGTTGGATGTGCATACATACGCATGTACATGTATATATATATATATATAGATATATCTGTATACAACAATCCTTGAGTAGACAGAATATTTCCCATGTTCAAAATTCAAAGCACTTACCTGACGTCCAATTTGATATGATATCTACTCCAGGAACCACAAAATATATCAAAATATCACAAAATGTATTGACAGTACATATCCATATATGTTATTATTTGTTGGCTTACAAGTGTTTATACCGGTTCGCGGTGGTTTAGAATGATTAGTTCTTCTCCATGGTCGGCCAATTGCTGTAGTTTAGAAGGTCATCAAGGCAAACAGAGAGAGAGTGAGAAAAAAAATATTCCGATATTCCCTTTGTACGACAGTATCCCGCTAAAAAACAACGATCTTGGGGGCATATGAGACAGCATCGTATCCCTCCAAGGAAATATCGGTCCCTTTGTTTGGCGAGGGCAGTTTAGGCGTATTTCAAAGGCCAATACCGAAGCCAGGTCAATGGCTCAACATGCTATTCCTTGAAGGCCAATTGTTCATAAGTTTCTTCACCAAAAAAAGTGGTGTCAAAGTGACTCAGAGGATGTGTGTACGTACTTCAGTTGCAATAGAGTTTCTTCTGAGTGCACTCTCTTCTTCGTGGTTTTGTCGGTTCTTGTAACGTTCGCTGAAGCGACCGTTCTTGGCACAGTGCTCCCGAAGGGCGACAAGGAAAATGTTCACAGCTCCGTCCACAACTTTCTTTGGTGAGAAATCACTTTCCCACTGTATCAGTGGACAGCTTGTCATGCCGCAGTCGGGTTTGGAGATGTTTTTCATCCACGGGATGCAGTGAGCCACCTGCCAGGCAACGACCACACCAGTCGCCTTAGGATCCTTAGACATTTTTCATCGGCTTTGCAGCTTTGCCATAGCTGGCAGACCCGTGGCTGTCCAGGACATTTCCCGGGTGATCTCGGTGGAAGTTGCAACCTTTTGCGACATCATGGGCAGCAATCAACGAGTCCGCAAGATTGCATCAGGATATGCTATGGACTTTGCAACTTGGTTAGAGCAGTGCAGCGATGATCAATGCATTTAGCCATGTCCATGCTGCAATGCCGACAGAGAATCACACTATGAAACTCAGAATTCTCAGATGTTTTCTGTAAATGTTGCATTTAGCAGTTCGACTCAGGTGTACACTTTGAATGAGGCGCAGCAGTGGTCGGACCTGAATCTGGCGAATCTGATAGAGCGAGATCAACGCTCAGCAAGCTTTCATTTGCCTTCCCCTGGCACCAGACGGTGCTGTGGGGGAAGAATCTTCAAGAAAATCGTGCCATCCGGTTAAGCCGGCTAAGCCGGGCAAGATTGATGCATGTACAGGAAACAGGAGGATTGGAACGTATTCAATCTGTCATGTGAATCGTCGAAGAAACATCTGAGGTGGTCATGTACTAAAAGACTGGATTCTTTTCCAACTGTTCTTCAATAGCTGTTCGACAGATGAAACTAAATCCAACTGAAAAACTGCTGTTCAACAAATTTCTATACCAGTACAACATCATTTTCTAAGCGCTGTATTTCGTTACGCAGAGGATCCAGGCCTCGGGTCTTCATGACTTTTGGGCGGCCCGGATCGCCTCAGAGGTTGACTTTGAGTCAGGGTGCTGATTTGCACCTGCGCAGGATGTGCGTGTTAAGCAGTTTCCAAACCGCAAGGGTTGATGATGGTGAAGGGTGCTGTTCTATGTTGTTCTTCAATGGTGACTCCCTCACAGTGTAGGACGGTGAAATGTGAACAGTGTTGTTCTTCAATGGTGAGAATTCTGGATAACCAGGTAGGATTGGTACGCTGCACTTATGATTTTGATTGTACGCTATTCAATCTGGTAAGCCAGTTTAGGTTAAGCCTATTCAGGTTTTGACAAGTATGAAGTGTATGCGGCCAATCTTTTGATTACAGTATACTAATCCAACATGTCCCACTCTTGGAATTGGTTGAAGAAACTGCGCCTTCGTATTCCGTTGAGCACAGTTCTTTGAACCTCACCTTCGAGTCTTGCCATGATCTTGGGGACTTGAAAAGAAGCCCCACAGTTCTAATTTGCTTGCATTGCGTTATTTGAACCTTGGGCCCTTCCACATACTGTAGCCACAAGACTATTTTTTGATTTGTTTTCTTCATTGTCTTTGCGGTGCACCAATAGGAAGCTTCATTTTTCCAGGGTGACAAAGGCAATGCAGAGCTGCGTTTCTTTTCCCGCAATGGCTCGCCTATACTGTAACCGTTGAACGGTGTGCGGTGTGCGGTGTATTTCTGTCAGGACAACGATTGGAAAGGATGAATTGCATTGCGGCGCTGATGATGCAAGAACTTGGATCAGTCTGGGTCGAGAGAAAGAAACCATTTAATCATTCCTAGTGGTGAACATCACGGCTGTACTAACGGTCATGGGTGAACATGATAGCTACGAATGATGATATCACTGGACTCTTGGCCATGCTGCACTGGTAGTATCACTTTGCCACACTGCTGTCAAGGTGCCACGTTGCAATCTTTTCGGTAGTCTGATTCTGAAGATCTCACAGCTTCCTGGTCAATACTCGAGAATGACCCATTGCATTCGTAAGAGTTTTCTGCATTTCGTGAGCTGCATGTTTTGGATCATCAAAATGTCGCATCAAAACTTTCAATCCTTTGTGTGACATAGCTCCTAACCATAGCTCCTGTCTGAGGCCATCCAGTGACATAACTCCCCCTCATGTTTGGTCATGTCTTCCATCCAGCTCTTCGCTCCTCCGGTGAGGCCTTAAGCATCTCAGCAGGGCAGTTTGGTTTCTCTCTGGTGGTCATCTTCAGCCAGAGACCACAATCCAGGGCGTGGCTGGCAGGGTGTCGTTGTCGCGTACATGGTCGTTGTCATTGCCATGCTTGCTGCTGTTGCATTTATGTTGGTTGTTGCCATTGCGCTTATTGGTGTTCTCGATCTTCGTGCTGTTGTTGTTGTTGTTGTTGTTGTTGCCGTCGTCGTGGTTGTTGTTGTTGTGGTTGTTGTTGTTGTTGTTGTTGCTGTTGTTGTGGTTGTCGTTGTCGTCGTCGTCGTCGTTGTGGTTGTGGTTGTGGTTGTGGTTGTGGTTGTGGTTGTGGTTGTTGTTGTTGTTGTTGTTGTTGTCGTTGTCGTTGTCGTTGTCGTTGTCGTTGTCGTTGTCGTGGTTGTTGTTGTGGTTGTGGTTGTCGTTGTCGTCGTCGTCGTCGTCGTCGTCGTTGTGGTTGTGGTTGTGGTTGTGGTTGTGGTTGCGGTTGTGGTTGTCGTTGTTGTTGTTGTTGTTGTTGTTGTTGTTGTTGTTGTTGTTGTTGTTGTTGCCGTCGTCGTGGTTGTTGTTGTTGT
>VSDK01001200.1:294543-345818 GCA_009767595.1 Symbiodinium kawagutii
TCTTTCCCAATAGGATCATCACACACACACGCACAGGTGGGGAGTTCATGGCAAAACCGATGCGGGGTTCCTCATCAAGGGTATGAGTTCGTGCTGCAGGAAAGGATTCCAGAACAATACCGGTTGGTGGTTTTGAACACCTTTTGTTTTCCCTAGTAATTATGAACAAATGGATACAAATAGTTGGTTGACAAGCATTGCATTTTTAATGACGAAGTGGCTCAACTACCAACCAGAATACATCAAAAATTGGCAGATGGGGCCGAGAACTACATATGCCTGGCTAATTTTCCGTTGCTGGGTGACATGTCTGTTGACTGTCCGGTTGAGGAAGTAGCAGCCAGCAACTCATCACGACTTTGCCCACTGAGTTCGCAGAGCGGGCTGGTTTTTGGTGACCTCGCCATGAGGAACTGTAATGGTCAATGATTCTAAACTTCTCATCTAGTTCATACTACTCGTAGTTTGATTAAATCAATTATTGGCTCATACTGGTTCAACAATTAAATTGAGAATATAGATTATATATTGCGTAATTAGACCGAATCGAAGATACTATTTCTATTTCTGCCATAGTTGTCAACTATTGTCTCCCTGTCTTGATCTATTCAGGCAGCGGCAAGAAATGACTGCCATTGGTAAGTTGCAAGTGAAGCTTCCGGTTGACGATAGCTGCAAGCAATCTCCGAAAACCGTACTATGGGATGGTTGTTGATTGGGAGGGAGTTACCAACCAGGAGCTGCCAAGAGTGTTCTAACCCAATGGTCGTGGGTTGATTGTATACTTCAGGTGCTTGTCTCACTTAAAGGTACTGATCTTCGGTTGAAACTGCCGACCGCTTGTCTCAATAGTTGACTCAATGGTCGACCCAGCTCAGATGGCTGGTGATTCACCCAAGATTTGGGATTCAAAAGCTGGTCCCACTTGGATGTGCACACGAAGAGAAGTTTGTTCCTGACCGTCCACTGGGATCTTTCCGCCCACCTCACAAGGTGTTTTTTTACCATGGTTATAGGCATATAGGAATCTTTCCGTCCACCTCACAAAGTCAGGTTATTTCCAGTTCTAAGTTATTATAAATTTATAAGTTATAAGCTAAACTTTTCCAGTTATAAGTTATATAAGCCAACCTGCACATCCATGTCGTATCAATCGGTTTCCCATGGCGTTGCAGGAGGGCGTTGTTGTGGCCTTCGATTCTGCCACTGGGCGGTACCATGTTCGCTTGGCCGATGGCGGAGTAAGGCAGGCGGCGGTCCGCGGGTGCAACATCTAACAGCTGATAGTGACTAAACCTGAACACTGGACATGCTTTGATCACCATTTATCATCATAAATCGCACAACATTGAGTTTGAAATCCACAACTCGTGGCAAATATAGGACATCTAGACGTGGCAAGAGAGCAAATCTGCGATGTTCGCTTTTTGCTCCTGCTGGTGTGCGGAATGCAGGTTCACAGAATTTGAAATTGCAAAACTTGTGATTTGCAGGTCAGTCTCAGGTGTTTCCTGAGATGCTGATTCATCGTTGATGTTGGATACACCCTTGTGGATGTTTGCTTTTGAGAGACCACCTGGTTGAAAGCATTGGTGGTGGAAGGCACAAGAAGCCATCACTCGCCCAGTGACCCTGGTGAGATTAGCTACCCCGAGAGTTGAAAACATTGTGTGCCATAAGGTGGGATGCCCAGCTACTGTATTGGCTAAATTGCTTAAGATTCGCCAACAAGCTAGTTACTGTACATCTACCATTTGCCTGGTAGTTGCCAAGCTGCTAAGCCTAGTTGACTTAGCTAAAAGCTGGGCAGGACCTCCTTCCTTGCAGAATGCTCACATTTTGGGATGGCCGGAGGAGTTGGTCCCATGCCCTGCCCTCACAGGGCCATTCGACCACCGCACTTGGTGGCTCGGAAGCCTCCGAAGCAGCAGGACTGAGCAGCTGGTCACTTGGGGGCGCTCAGGGCCCACTCGCCACCGCAACGCGGAAAGCTTTCGCTTTGGAAATCTGCGGCTGAGATTCATCAGGTGCTCCTCGTACTTTGTTTGAGAGAAGTTTGAAAATCATAATATAAAATCATAAATCACCATAGCCAACATGTGTGTAAACAGATCTATGATGAGTGAATGTGGACTTTCGTACCCCCCTGTCAGGTGGTTTATGACCCACCTACCCTGAAACTGACGTATTACTAGACGTAGAAAACCTCCATTTCTTCTCCCAAAAAAGTGATGCTTTAAACACGTCGGTTCAACCAGGGTAGGTGGATTCACGATATTCCTAGCAGACTGATACTGACGAGGTTGGTGTTTTCGAACAATTGTTATTTATCCCATGTTTGTCCCAAAAATATTTGGGGATGCTTGATGAACTTGCGCGTTCCTTTTTGGAAAAACGAAAATCACCGCAGTGACCATGGCTTTTGACCAAACCACTGCAGTTCCCATTTCCCCGGTTACCACTTCAGCTCCCTGGGGGTGGGCACCAGGCCCACCTTCATCCCCGAGCTGCAGAGGAATTCAGCCGCTGGGCGAAGCCGGTAGAAGAGTCCGGAACTCCCAGGGTCTATGGAGGTAAGGAGGGGCCCGCAGCTGGAATAGCTGGGTCTCAAGCCAGTGACTGGGGTACCCCCAAGTTGTGGTTGGAGTTTCTGACAATTTTGCGACTAATTTTATGTTTAATGAACTGGATGATTATTGGGGTATCCCTACTTTGAGGACACCCAGCGGGGGATTTATCAGGCCAGCTTTTGGGGTCCGCAGCGTGAATTTGTTTGGTCGTTCAAAGTTCCATTCATCCTCTCCAAGGGTACACTGTGCGTAATTAAACAAAATGCATCTATAGATAGACAAGGAATTGTACAGATAGATAATGCATAGAACTAGATAAATACACATGCGTAACAATGCGTATCTAAATACGTGTCTACTAAGCAAGCAACTGCGCAACAACTGCTCATGTGCTTGTCCTGTATATATTTGTAGATTATACCATATATCCTATATCATACATCCTCATTGGTTTACGAGCGACCGTCATAGTTTTTCGATGCGCTGGATATGGGTGTTTCTCAAGTCATAAGGGTACCCCCAGTTATCATCCTTCACACTAACCATTTATGGTAGTAAGCCATTCATCATAGTTCGCATATCTCTTGTTATTGTTTAGAATCCCTCTATCATTGACCATGCATCAACCAAACATAACACCCAGAACCCAGTTTATAGCAATAAGCCAACCATTTTTGGGGTACCCCTGTGGCCCTATGGCTTAAGGAAAGACCCTATGCCGTTCGCATCCGCGGACGTACGTGTTCGTTGCGGGAGCCTAGGCCAAGCTTTGTGGATGAACCCGATCCGCCAGAGGAGGCCGAAACGTTGCTGGTTTGTTGTGGTTCAGATTGTTTTTGCATGGCCAATATGAGCGAAACCAATGCAGTATCCAAAAATAATAGTTGATTAACAATGGTTTCTTGTGGTTCAGGGCATGTTTTTTTGAAAATAGTACTTAATAGTATGATGGCCAATGATTTGTAGTGGGTCAGAAAATCTTTTTGAAACAATACAGTAGCTGGCTGGTGGTTTGATTGACATTCCGTAACTTTCCCAAATGTATTGACGTAAATGGTTGGTTGACGAATATTCTTCATAGGGGCGGTTCAACCACCAACCAGACAGTGCTAAATCATGGTTACTTGGGTCATATCAATGAGGTGGAGCTCAACACCGACAACATTGAGCATGACGACATCAAGCGGAACGTTGAAGTGCTAACAATGGCAGCAAACAAGCTTGGGCTCAGGGTGGGTGTGAAAGCCCTCAGTGTCCACGTCCAAGCCCTTTATGACTACATGAAAATCCCATGCCCAAGAGATATTGGCCCATGTTTTGGTAAATATTGGTAATGAAAAGCTTCAGTTGGGTGTACGCTGTTTGGGGACTTGTCCCCATTGTGCGCATGTAGAAGGTGCTTACATCCATGGAATGCAATAGAAAAATGTGCGCTATTTGGGTTGCATACAATTTGGACCCCCTTACAATACCATACCATACATTACATTGTAGTTGTACTACTGCATAATCATATTGCAGAACATAAAATGCAATACATGCCCTAAACAAAATGTACTTGATACACTACGTTGTTCTACGTTATTTTCTGCCGCATAACAATGACACAATATTACGGGTACATGGCATCGGATCACATCACATCCAGTACATCTTTACAATGCATCAACTATGTACGACATATGCATTCCATTCATGATGTGCAAATATGCATGCATACTCATACGCATATAGAGACATGCATTTAGAGACATGCAGCGATGCACACATATGTCTGCTTCCACCCTTGACACTCTCATGTTGTCTAATTGAAGGCCGCCCTTTTCTCACAAGAGCCGACCTCGTAAGCCACGCAACCTACGCATGGCACAGATTTCCACCCATGTACGTGATATACCTTTGCCTGTCCTGGGGATTCCAAGTTATGACAATGTCGAAGTCGATGGTATGTAAATCATTCATTGTTGTTGATCGCATCTCAGATATCTCTTGGCGCCAAGTATGAAAAATGCTTGATTGCATTCTAGAAGTTCATCCTTATTGTAATCATATTGACCGCAGTGAGTCCCATGTTATCCCATGTTGTCATGCAATGCTATCTATATATAATTAATGATAAATTTATATATGTTAGCATCTACCATTTTATAGTATGATTAACATGTATTAAACCGCATCAATAAACCATTACTAACCATTATTAACCATTATCAACCAATCAATTTGATTATTCCAAGAAGCACATCCTATTGACTCATTTTGTTCATATCTTTGATGCGGGCCCCCGCAGCTTTGATCGCAGGCCAGTCTGGACAATGAGGATGACTTCGATCGTGTGGCGGAGGTTGGGAGAGATCTGGTGAGCCACCCATTTTGGGTTGGTGAATGAGCACCAGAATGAATATGGTTAATTACAGTGAACAGTAAGAGCTAGTTGATAAGCTATATGGGTTGGTGAATGATATAGCAGTGAGCAGCTTATAGTTTATGGGTTGGTGAACAACAGTGAATGATATAGCAGTTAAGAACAGTAAGTCACAGTTAATAAGAGCTAGTAAAAGCTACTTAGTGCAACGTAAAACGGTGTTTTTGGAGTTTTCAGACGTAAACAAAACCAGCAACAAGACCCCTGGTCAGAAGCCGTGTTTGTCTTGCTGGCTGACTATCATATGGTATGGGACTGTGCATACTTCGCTACTTGGTACATAGCGGAACGCCATTATCCTGAGGATCAGAGTGAAAATTGCCGTCGTCGTCATCGACTTGTCATCACCACCATCATCATCATCACCATCATCATCATCATCATCGTCATCGTCATCGTTATCATTATTATTATTGTTATCATTTATTGTGACGTCATTATCGGCAAGTGAGCATTGGGCGGAAGACAAGAGTTCCAACTATTACTCAAACGACCAAGTCAACCCTCAACAGTCATGTGTTTGTCTATGTTGTAGATTCCCCTTGAATCTCGAGGATACACAGTACAGGTATCTCAAGCTGAGTACAATTCCCAGCACCAGGAGAAGACCCAGGCTTTCATCAAGTTTTTGTTGATTTCACTTTTCTCTAAAGTCCAAAGGTCTGGAAAACTGCAGAAAGTTGGTACCTCCTTCCATCCGGAGAATGATCCTGAACGATCATTTCTGATTCGAGGGATGGCCAATTATAGCAGCATAGCACCATCTATCATCGTTAACAACTGCCAGTAAGCACCATTCACCATCACCCACTTGAACCATTATAGACCATCATCAACCTGTCAGTAAACCAACATTCACCCATCATTGTCCCATCGTTCACCATCAACCAGCTTGCACCTTATAAGCCAGCATTCACCATGAAGACGGAAGAAACCAAATATGATGAAACCACGTGATTCCCCTTAAAACATATTATAAGCCATCATTCACCATATGATTGTTAAAGTGATCATTCATCTTGCTTATTATAACCATATTATAGGCGCCATCATTCACCATTATAAACTGTTATTATTCACCATATGATTCACCTTAATTAAAACATGTTGTAAACCATCATTCACGATTATAAACCTTTGCTGTTGACCATATGATTCACCATCCCCAACCCTTTCCATCACCATGCCACCGAACGATCACTGCGGAAGTCAGGCGTTGGATGATCGCTTGCGCCTTCGGAAGGATGTGGAGGCCGAACAATCAGCCTCCGGTGGCGCAATGGCAGAGATGTTTCCCAAGGGCCTAGGTTGTCCTAATCATAGGTCCCAGGAAGCGTGTCAATGTGTTTGGATCAATGCTAAGACCAATCAGCTTGATTCGGTGGTTTCTCCAGATAGGTTTGGTAACTTTAATTTCAATAAACTAACCATTTGGGGGGTTTCCTATTTTGAGAGCCCCCCCCATTTGTGCTGAATGGTTTGGATTTACTCAGCTACTGATATCAGCTTAATAAACTGTTGAATCTGCCTAATAAATCAGAAGGTTATTGCAGGTTCACAAGCTTGGATTCTGATGTTTGGTTTGCAGATGTTTGCAGTGTAGACTGCTTGCTAAGGGTTTCAACCCCTATGAAAATATGAGTCAACCAACCAACCAACCATTTGTTGACACTGGGGAAAATAGAAAATGTTTAAAACCGCCAACCAGCTTAGTAAGCATTTAGTGCTTACCGATTATTGTTGATGGTTTGGTTGAAAATGGCTGATGGTCTAAGGGAGAGCAACAACAAAGGCAAACAGCAACTATTTGAAGTATTGAGCAAGGCACCTCAGATGTGAATTTGAATAAACCATTGGCCTATTAATACATTCATTACATTCATGCCATAGATCTTTGCGTTCAAACATGGTTTGTCCGGCTGGTTTCGTTGCCCCACCCACCTGTTTGCAGACTCATGATGAAAACAAACCTCTGTTGGTGATGACTTCCTTTCACAAGGAGTGGGTCGGGATGACTCCACTAAGCGACTGATTCTGGATGACTTGCCAGAAACAGGTACCAAATTGCGTAGCTGTCCCAAAACTGGAGAACTGCCTAACCAAAGCTTGACGATTCAGCATGTCATTTCCTGCCCCATCGCCATGTCCCCGGGCCATGGCGGTGCCCTGAAGGCTGCTGACAAACGTTGGGTTCTACGTCGTGGGTTTGGAAGACCTGGTTGTAGATTGCGCAGGTTGCGAAAACTGACAACAACAAGGGGCGTCCAGATGGACTATCAAGATAAGTGGTTGGTGGTTTGATTGACATTTTTCCTAGTAAACTGCAAACTGATTGGTGGTTTGATTGACAGTTTCCTAGTATTAACCAATGGTCGGTTGGTTGAGTGATATTTTTCATAGGGGTTGAAACCACAGACCAGATAAGTGTGCGCTACTCTGGAGATGAGACTCAGATCAGTAGCATGTTTGACCGCTTGTCACACTTTCTTCCCAGTTTAGTAATCCGTGATCCACATGGTTCTGGCATGTTCTGGCTGGGTAGAATCACTAAGGAGACGAGACGTCGCTGTTTTCTTTCTCATTGCCAAGATTGCCCTCCTGTAGATCATGCTGGCCATGGAAATAATCCTTTTTTAGATGGGTTTACTTGCAACATTTAGTGATTTTCCATTGCTCAATATATGTTTTGGAGGTTGCTTTTTTCACCCTGGTTCATAATGCATGAGATAGCGTCCACTGAAGAAAGTGAACAAGGTAAGCCTGGGTCGGATGGCTGCACCCTTGATTTAAGGAGCCAAACTCAACTTGCTTTCCACCTGCGGGTTGGAGCAGGCCGACACGTAGAGAGACTCTAAGGGCCAGTGGCGTGCACACGCTGTCGCCCGCGCGCGGTTCATTGCACAGCACTCACTGGCACGCTTGGCATACTGTGCGCGATCACGTTTGTGCGTGCGGTTCATGTGGAGGTTTTGCCATATTGATCGGGTTTGTTTCTAAGATATGTTTCCCCATGCGTTTCCAATGTGTTTGCTTTGTGTTGCTCTCGGTGTTTTTCTTGTGTTTGCTGGTATCATCAAAAATTATTGATTCCCTGGAAGTTTTGGAGTCTTGGCTGGCACTTTTAGATGTCGCTAGACACGTTGTCGTCGTGTTTTCCTCACAAAGTGGGTCCTCTCTTGAAAGACTTGATCAACCAATGTCATTGGCGCTGTTCTGCGGTGCTATCCAAATGAGTTCTTGGAGCGCTTGAAAGAAGTTGTGCAAGCAAAACCACGGTTGAGGAAGAACATGTGCACTCCCTGAAGTAGTTGGAGGATTTCGAAAAAGAAATCCTGCGAACCGCATTGTAAATCATAGGTCCACATGAAATCCCCCAAGAAATTCGGCTTCACAATGAACATGAAAGGCATCGATGCTCCTCGCCGATCCTCGCCCTCGCCGAAGAATTAAGATTGAAATCAAAAGTGGTGATTTCGGTCCAAGATCGTTTGGGCACATCTGGGCACCGTGTTCCTAGGTTTGTAGTTGGCAGTTTTTTTCAGATGTTTTTTTCAATGATCTATTAGTCTATTATGGTTCAAAATCTATAGATAGATATATTATATATATATATTATATATTCAAGAAACATATATATATATTAATATTTATTTATATATATGTACATATATGTGTATGGCTTTATGGATATATATATATATATATGTATTTATATATATATATATACGTAAATGTATTTGAGGCTATACGGATATATATATATATACGTACATGGATTAACTGTCAAGCTCCCAGCTGTGATGCAACAAAGTTTTGTAGGATTCTGCCAGAACGCTTTCCAAGACACTCCACGACAAATTGGTCGTAGTACTTGGTTTTATGCTTGAAATATTGTTAAGACACACTAGAATGGAAAGATATAGGATAGAAATGGATAGAATGGTTGCCTGACTGTCATTGACCGTACCCCAATCGTAGCGACTTGTTATTGGAGGCACCTGCTGTTTCTGGGGCTTCCCTGGCTAAGGCAAAGACTCCTCCCAGAGGCAGAGCAGGGCGGTGAGATTCACAACATTGGGATGTCCCTTGGAGGTCAAGAAGGTGGTTGTGGCCTGTTTTTGGCCTGTTCCAACCTTTCAGCATGAAAACAGGCCAGATCTTGCAGATCTTGCAGATCCATTGTGGCCTGGCCTGTTCTAACCTTTCAGCTTGTTGAACATGCGATCTTTTAAGCAGCTTAGAACAACAACCGCTGCAAGACTTTGATGGTTGCAACCAACCAATGATTGGGATAATTTGTTGACAACACTGATAGTTGGATGTGGCTATGGGTCAATATTAACCAACCAATAATGGGGGATAATAACCTACCATGTTAGAGGGAAAACAATGGTAAATGATGGGGAACCAGGGGTACTGGTTTTTGACCCACAGCCATGTATGTTGGTTTCTCAAACTAGGAGTACCCGGAAATCATCCTTTATCAACCACTTCTAGTAGTAAACCAAACAGTTTTGGGATTCCCTTTTTTGAGAAACACCCATATGATGAAATATGTTTCACAGACATCATGATGCGGATGAGCCAAAGTATCGTTAATCACCGGTGGTCTTCAGAATGAAAAAAATGAATTGAGGAGTTTTCGGCACCTGCTTATGAATTACATATGTAATATGTGTATAAATGTTTATCAAATATATATGTGATTACATTTTACATAAGTACAGGACTTGAGACTGGTCCAGTATTTGAGAGGCTTGAGATCATCAACATGATGATCCACTGGTAACAATCAAAGAGGAGTACACAATTGATTTGCGACACCAAGAACAATCGTCGCGTGGTTGATTGAGCCAAAACTAGACATACGGTACATGAGCCGCGTTGCTTTACTGAGGAGTGTTCGTTGCAAAAGGGCAAATGCAATGCATACGGAGCAGGCAGCCATTACAAACACAGCCACAACAATGGAAACCTCATATCAGCTCTGTGACGCCACGTGAGACCATGTGCCAGCCCCAAGTGCCTCATGGCTCAAGCTGCACTATGCTGCGCTATACAGATGGCCCTATGGTGTGCAGTCGCTGGTTCATCCCAGTTCAGCCGGCTGCCAACGGCCTGCCGACTCTAAACCAGTTCATGTGGTTGGCCTTGCTGATTGGGGTTGACCAACAAATCATATCCCACCATGGCTATAGCCATAAGGACTCATGCAATACCTAGGAAGATGGCAGTGGTCTTATTGAGCAGCCCACCGAAATTCAAGGTCGACAATGTGGATCCACTAATGCCTTGGTGTGTGGCTGAATAATGGTGGTGTGGGAGATAATAGAGATGGTTGGTCAGTCACAGATGATGAAACAGAACGTTAGTAAGAATAATACTAATTATGGGGAGCTCCCAAGAAAGTAACATGGGAAGATGCTTCTGTAATCATTTTTCGAAAGCTTGCAGAGATACTCCCGTTTCAAGCCGCCCAAGCATTTGAAGGTTCCGAGCAGACCTGCTCGATTAAACAAATACGACGACAGAAATCACCTCTCAGGCCAATGAAAAAATCTGTGTCTCTAGGCAAAAATGTGTGGATTGGATTGTCAACATGCTCATGCTTAAACCAGCAATGTTGCAGACACACCGCGGGAGTCCAGAGGCTTTGGGATGACGGTCGGGGAGGATCGGAAGTGAGATCAGCAGACGATCAGTTTCTCAAGCAGTTTGCGAAAACACCAGCTATGACTTCCTCGGCTTGACGATTTGGAAATTGGGGAGTGATTTCAGCCGAGAAATCGCATCATCCATGATGTGTGAATATGTGTGCGTGTGCGTGTGTGTGTGTGTTTACGTAGATGATGTGCATAGATTCGATAAGTAAACCATGTTCAATATGCTACAGAGGACAACACCGTGGAATACTGGTAGAAACCCCTGCGCAGCATGCAGACACAGGTATTTATGTACCAGAGGTTTGAAGACACAGCGACATAGCTTGTACTGCTTGTCGAAAGCATTTTACATGCAGTTTCCAGCACGTGCATGCACGTGCAAATACATAAGCAGATGTGTATATGCCTGTATACATATATACAATGTATTTGTCTTAGTATATTTGCAAATTTGTATATGTGTGCATACATATAGATCTACATAGATGTATGGTCTTTGCACCTTGACTGGTGATGAATCACAACAATCCGCGCAAACCAGCATTTCCCTTCCCTGGTGCTAGAACGTGACCTGGTCCAAACACCAGCATTTTCGAATTCGCTGGCCTTGAGACATTCCTAGCATTTCGTTCGCAACATCATTTTCATACATGTAGAAATGGTGAATCATTGCAGAATCATTGTTTTACCACGTCGTTTTGTTTACAACCATTAGTGCACAATCACATCAAGACACTGTATATTGATACGTCAATGGTGTGGGCTGATACAAGTGCAACTACACATGAACCGGTTTTCAAGTGGATGTTTCTCGAGTGATTCAGCGTTTACACTTGAAATCAATCAACCATCGATCAGCTATCAATTCATCATCAGCTAAGCATCAACCAACCATTTACAATGAACCATTAGCCATTAGACAACCATAATTTGCTGTGATCCACACCAGTTAAGCATCATTAATCTTCCAAGAACCATCATCAATTAACAATCAGTTGATGAATTAGCCAGCAGTTGAACATCCATACCTATCAACCTTCGAAGAGCCTTCAAATAACCTTCAAATAACCCTCAAATAGTCATCATTGACCATCAATGAACCATCAAATAACCTTCAAATAATCATCATTGACCTTCACATAAGCGCGTCAATTCCCCATCATCACCTGCTAAAAAGAGCTAACTAACGCTGAGCGCCTGAGCGCTTTTCCAATGTGTCCGAAGTGGTTACCTTGGCGGAGGCCAGGTTGGGATGGTGATGATGTGATGATGGCTATGGCTATGTGCCATTTAGGCTTTGAGAGTGGTTAATTAATAGTGGTTCGTAATAAGGGATAATAATCAACAACAATGGTCAACTGCAAATGGCAAGCTGGGTCAAGGCTTTACTCAGCCAACCAATGGTTGAGTAGCTGGTTAATGGGTAATGATAGGGGATGATAACTATAGCCAACAATAGTAGTGGACATACCAGTTATATGGGTATGTGCCAAAAAGGTGATACCCCCAAGACCAATGGTTTCCTGGTAAAATGATCATTTTTTGGTAGCTGATTGTTTACCTTATTTTGGCACCCATATGGCTATTTGGATGCTTCTCGAGCCATAGGGAACCCCCTGAGCTATGGTTCGTTTTTTATTACAGATGGTTAGTAAAGGATGATTTAGGCGTACCCCCATTTTGAGAAACTAGCATATGGCTATTTGAAGGTTGATTGGTGATTTATGGCTAATTGATGGCTAATGTAGATAATAATGACATAATCATCACGTTTGATGGCTAATATCACATCCGATGTGCATAATTGATGGATAGTTGATGGATAGGTGATGGATCATTATTTTTCTGACAGTTGATAGGGAGCAAGCTTAGAAGCAAGGGGAGTGCATGGAACCAATCTTGTGAATGGTGGTATCCAAAGTCAAGAAGGAGAAGTGCGCCCCAAAAGGGGGAAGTGGAGACCCTGGAAAGAAGCCATGTGTGATCATTTGTGAATGTTTTGTTTATGTTTGTGCATTTACTCATATATATATATGATTACTTATTCATTCATTTATATATTCTTAGATTTACATACTGATATTTATTGTATCTACATACTCATATATAACATATATATATTGACATATACATATACATATACAAATACGCATATTGATATATATTTATTTATTTATTTATTTATGTATACAGCTTGACATCTGTATGCGGTATGTCTTTTTTAATACAGTTACACGCAGACAAATGACCCTGGTTCCAAAGCCTTTAGGCCTGGCTGTTCACCACTGTTCAGCGTTCCATTTGCAGCCCCCCATGGTGTTTCCGAAGATCCAGGTATGTAATGGCAACCCCGGATTAATAACCCCCCCACCCCTATAGGTCAACATGGTCAACAAGGTCTGACCCTACCATCCCAAAAGGTGAACCCCCCCAAATAAACACCCCTAGAGAGATGAGAGATGAGAAATGGATAAGAGTACAATGAGAACCACGGGGATTGAGGATCAGGATCCAGCTCCAGCATGAGGGTGGTGAGAATGATGAGTGCCCCAGCAGCCATTAGATCAGCATCAGAGAGTGAATAAGTTTCACACTGAGCCATGGTCCACTTGCCATGAGAAGTTACTAAATAAACAAGGGTTTTAATTAAAACTGATTCAAAACTAATTTAGAAAACACATCTAAAAAAATTTAGGGATCCAGAGGGGATTGATTAACTGGGGGGGTTTAGGGTGAACCTACCTTATTTGGGGGGAAATCAGCACCTAATTAACTTTAGTATGGACCAGGGTCTGGAGATGAGAAGGGGGTTGATTAACTGGGGGGGTTGATTAATCCTACCTTGACGTTATGCATATCACATGTACTACCTTTTAGTGGGTTTATTCATCAAAATATGGTTGCATGCAAGTATTTACATACATGCATGGCATTGCATTTCTGTACGAGTCATGAAATGACGTTACATGACACTACATGACATACATACACATACATGTGTAAACAAGAAGATACGCACAATGGACATACAGATGACGTACACACATGTACGTACAAAAAGTGTGCATACTGCAAATGCTGTCCGTTCTGTCGAGAGTGTATAGAACAATACAGTCCATATCGCCAATTCCAAACAATGAATACATATCAGTACTGTACCCACGTATCAATATATCCACATTTTCATATACACTTTAACATGCATGCATACAACACATATGTATATACATCACACGTTGTTCAGCTCCATGCGCGCTAAAACAAAGCAACTTTGTCGATCTCTTCAGCCCCAACAGACTTTCAGACCTGCGGAGCTATCCGCGAAAACATCCAACATGTCCCATCCAGAAGATCACAACCCTTAAGTGGCAAAGACTTGATCTTCAGCCCATGAGGCTGGTGAATAGTCCTTTTGATGCCCAGGTCGACTGTTAACCAGTTTGGTAATCTGGTATCAGTTTGATATATAAGTTTGGCAACTTCAGTTGCCCACCTGGTGAACAATCATCTTGAACCCAACCTGGTACCAGTTTGATAAGTTCACGACCGTAGAAGTCATCACATCGGAGTGCGCCCCTGCGTTGTGCGCAGGTGGTGCTCGGTCGTCCTTGTCTTGCCATACCTTTGGTGGATGGATTTGGCAACCACTGGTGGGCCGCCCCTGCGACAGTTGGAGGTACTCATCTCGAAGATTGGTCGCTCGACTCGGGAAATAACCCAGGATGGGGGGAGTACTGTTCAAGACTGGTGGCTTCAGATTCTTAATGCATAAGACATATTTAGGATGGTCGGATGAGATGATAAACAATCAGATCACCAGTCGGAAGAGTTCTGCGATGGAAGTGACTCCTGATTGCTTTATGCTGCAGGGCACAATTTCCTGACAGTCTTTGCAAGTGCATTTTTCAAAGGTAGGTTCATACGGAAATAGCCAAAACCTACCAACCAAAAGTAACCTTTTTAGCTCGGAAACGATCAATTCGAGGTGTAAATCCTGGGCAAACCTTGGGCAGCACTGGGCCGCCGAAAAGCTTCGGCCTGTTCAGTTTCGCGGGTGAGCATGGCTTTGCAGCAACCAATTCACCCAGAATCAACATGTTTGCTTGGTGGTTTTCAACATTTTTTGTTTCCTCTAGTAATCATTAACAATTGGTTGGTTGACTAATATTCTTCATAGGCGTTGCAACCACCAACCAGATGTGCATTGTAGCATCAATCACCATTACTAACCACTGCTATCTGCTACTCACCGCTATGAAGCCGTTGGTGTTGATGCAACCGGACCTACAGCAGGGTGTTTCGACCAGGTTCAGCACGCCAAGCGACAGAACCAGCATCCATGAAGCTGTGCGTTTTCGAAGCCGTTCCAGAAGATAGCAGGGACACCTATGGCAGCCGATTGTGGCACCTTGGCCAAGGATGCTTATCGTTGAGGGTCACAAGGAGGATAAGGAGTTTGGGAATGGCATACAGCATGACAGCTAGTGGCAGCTAGTTGGATGACAAAGCTATTTTCTGTTGAATGCAGCTTGTGGAACATGGTTTGGGAGAGATCACAAGCAACGCTTCGACGGGTGACACATTTTTTGTTGGGCGGTTTTCCACCGTAGCGACTGGTGTGCCAATATTTTTTCAGTTGTCATCCACTGAAGCAGGAATCAAGAAGTCATAGCTTTTTCAGCTCCAATGATTGCAGCCACGAGTCAGCCAGCTGGCAGCTTTGGTCACCAGGCTTGCTCTAGTGGACAAGTTGCCAAGTTGATTGGCGCTCGATTCAGCAGCAATATCATCACAAAAATCGGCGTAGCTTACTATCCCAATCCCATCCAATCAGATGAAGAGCCATCCATCTGAAGATTCACATCAAAAAGATACTGCATAGTACTGGCGATCCAAGGTCCAAGCACCAACCTGTCGCCGTTCAACGGTTGGGTGGTCTCAACTTAAGGCCTGCTGCGGTGCATTTGGCCACTTACCTGACCACGATCAGACACAATGCCTCCAGTTTGCGAGGTGCAACCTGGGGCTGTTGTGAAACTGTCAACGGGACATCAGTTACACCAAAGTGTATATGGTGGTCCTTAACATTGGGGAACCCGAAAAATGGTTGGTTTATCAGTTTATGAATGTTTAGTACTATAAATGGTATATTGGATGATTTGGGGGGGCCCTGTTTTGAGAAACCTCATATGGATAATTAGGGGTGTATGTACATCCATGTAGAGGTACACATGCATCTGTGATTCGTACGTGTGCCATCCGGATGGTAGCCACTCACGTTTCAATCTGTAGTGAGCTGGTTGCTATTGTGCTGCATTTGATCCGCAAGGGTTGCCTGTTGGTAGCCAGAAGGTATAGGAAGGCCTCACAGTACCGGGTGACTGTTAGTCGTTTCTGTTTTCTTTGCCCAGAGGAATCCAGGTGCAATCATCCAATTTTGGGTATGTACAGCAATAAACCAACCATAAACGTACCCCACGTCCTGGCTTAAGAAACCACCAGGTCTTCCCCGTTGCGTGATGAACCCACCGTTGCGACATGGGCGTGACTCCGTTGGTCGTTGCAACTCCATGGTCGCCAGGTCGGAGAGTTCTGGAGTTGGGTTGTGGCAACGGACTTTGTCACTTGGACCGACCGCGTCGCCGCGTCGCCTTGTGACGGGCCAGCGGTGGCTGATCATAGGTCCGTAGGTTTCTTCAAATGGGGAACCCCCAAGTTATGGTTGGTTTACTGGTATAAATGATAGATGAACTGGATGATTTCGGGGTACCACCATTTTAGGAAACCACCATAGGGTTTTTTTTTTGGTTTGCAGTGCCAGGACACTGCGGGGGACATTCTTGAGCCCAGTACTGCCTCTCCCTTTCAGGGAGATTCTCGGTCGGGATCAATCACATGTCCACCAAAGACTCGCAGTCTTGGTCGGGGGACCTAAGTCGGGACATTTTCACAATATTGTGATCAACCACCAGCACCTTTCGTGATCAACCACCAGCAGTGATCAACCTTTTGTGATCAACCACCAGCTCGACTTAAAAGCTTATTGTGATTCACTCCGACGCTTCGGACTCATCACCGTTTGTGATCAACCACCAGCAGCTTGCAAAAAAAGTGCCTCCAATTGGCTCGACAGCAGCAACACTTGTTGTGTTCACCCATGCGCTACTGTTGTTCTTCGAAAACAACAGCAAAAGTATAAAAAAGCGAAGCAACAAGCCTCACAACTGACAGCTACCAACGCACAGCTAGCACCAACCAATAGCTATCATCTAACTATCATCAACCATCATCAACCAACCTACCAACTTCTAACAACAACCTCCATCAACATCAACCATCAAGTCCAACCTCAAGCTCCACATCCAACTAACAACCACCATCAACATCTCAACCTCCACATGGGCACCTCAGCTAACGGCACCTCCAGGGGCACCTCAGCATCCATCCATCCCCTGGCCGCATCCCCAGGTTCCTTGGCCGCTTCCAGCTTGGGCTTCGACGTTTTGGCCACCGACTACCGCCAGCTGCCGTTGGATTTGCTGCGGCGCGCTGCGGAGGTGACGAAGGTTCCGGTGCCGCAACGACAACTGCTGGACGCTGGTCGTGGCCCAGCCTTGGGACCTCGGGGAAACCACACAAAAAATGGCCGAAATTCGGGAGTTGTTGGGAAAAAATGGCTTGAAACATGCTGAAACATGCTGAAACATGGTAGTTCTTGGCTTGAAAATTCGATTTTTTGACCTGAAACCTCTAGTTCTTTGGTTGAAGTCCAGAGTTCTTCGGGTGTTGTGTTGATGCTTCGTGCCTATATGATACCGCCGACACGCATTTTTGATGGTGAGCTGTCGCTCAGGATTTCGCTGCACCAATGCCTTCGCCCCTAGTGATGTCCAGGAGAAATCGACAGGAGGAGGCGGTTACCACGGCGAAGTCGAGAAGTACTGAACAGGTCTGTTGACAATGAAAGATGCTATGTTTGTCAACTACAGTTGATAACATAAACCTATAGTTGGATAATTGGTTATAGTTGGTTTCAGTTGGTTGTAGTAGTTCCTATAGTCTATACTGGATTATACTGGTATTTTTGTTGATGTGTAGGTCATTTGGTGGCTTATTGACCGACTATAGTAGCTATAACAGTGTTGTTACTGTCATCAATGATTGGTGGCAGGGCTTAATGACCAACTGTATCCAACTAGTTATAAGAGATCCAGCAGTTACTAAACCGCGTTAAACTACCCATTCTTGCCAGAAGATCACCAGCTTGGGGTCGCTCGTAACAGTGATGATGGTTTATTCATATTATGCATCTACCATGCTGATCCTGACTCAGAATGAAAACCAAGGCTGACAGTGAAACGCACCACATGCAGATGATGTGCATTGGTAACTTACAACTACAAATATTGGTTTCTCAAAATAGGGGACCCCCCTAAAAATGGTTGGTGTGTTACTATGAATGGTCAATATTGAATGATTTGCGGGTACCCCTTTGACTTGAGAAACCACCATATCTGCGAATGGAGGGTGCGTCTCTGCACTTTCTCGGGAGGGGCCCTGCACACGTTTCCTGCTTGAACTTCGATTGTACACATGTTCAAGAGTCGTCGGCCAGATTTGGATGCACGTCCCTGAAAAACCGGAATTGTTGGATTTTGGTTTGACAGGACCACCAAATCTCTGATCCCGTTGGCATTGATTTTGTGACCAGCACCTAGTTAGTTCATCACGTCTTGGAACACCTCTAGCCTCTAGCTATATCGTCTTTGACTTGGTGTCCATCCCACAAACTCGGACTTGCACCCATCTTGCTTCAGGCTGGACAATGAAAAGGTTGAAACAGGAGTGAATGATGACGACATACCCTCTTTGAATGCTTTCAAAAAGCAAGAACGAATAGAATAGTCTAAGCACCATTGACTTTCCGTTTCAACCGCTACATCCTTTAAGTGGATCTGTGATATTCTGTGCATTTTTGGAACTCTCAGTTCTGTCCATTTGTTCCTTAATTCTTGGAGGAAGAGGTCCATGATCTTGAAGAAAAAGAGGAAAAGGGCTACATACCATACATGTATATATTGCATAAAAATGCATAAGATACATCACTCTAGAAAACATCTGTATGATTCTTTATGCACGGAAATGTCTATTCTTCCTTCCTGGGTTGCCCATGCACCGTTTCCCTGGCTTACAGGTGCTTCCACCTGACCTGGAGCTGCCAGCTCACGACTTACTGCTGGCAGCAGATGTGGGATATTCCAAATCGCTGGCTTGGCGATTGGGTGAGCGTTGCTTGGTGCGGATTGCGATGGTCAACGGTAGTGGATAATCATGGTGAAAAATGTGGTTAGTGATGGTTAATCAATGGTACTAGTAGTGGATAATCAGGGTTCACAATGGATAAGATAAGATTATAGTGATATTTATGGTCAAAAATACTTAATTATAGCAAGTACTGTGAATAATGGTCAATACCGGCAGCGACCGATCCAGCCCTTAATACACCACCACCCGTTTACCTTCAAGGATCAAGGGAGTTTCATTTAATTACGGATCTACCAGTAGTGATGGCGGATGATTTTGCGTAGTAGCTACTATGGTTAATGATGGTTGATGATACAACTAATTGGTGTTAGTTATAATAAACAATGGTAATAATACTAGCGCAAAAATTGTTAATGAATAAGTCAATGAATCAGCATGGCGAAGGAATAGGAACGAATCATCATGGGTAATGCTACTGTAGACATCATGGGCAATAACCATTGATGATCATGGATCCACCTTAATAAGGCACCAGCGTTATCATAAGTCCTGGGTGATCGACCATCAAATGCTGGGGTCGTGCATTGGTTTGTGCATTTCCCATCAACGAAACGGGTGTGCCTATCATTCGCAAAGATGATTTCCCTCAACACGCCCTAAACGAGCAACTTCCATGCTGATGGTGCCTCTCCGGGTTTTGGCCGTTCAAGTTGTTCGATGAGTTCGAATGATGATGCGACAGTGTCAAAGTCATATCCTGTGATCAACTAGAACGATGTCCAGCTCATGGATTGTTTCCATGTGCTTCCTTTCCATCAAAATGATGTCAAAAGAAATCCTTCTCTGAGGAAAATTCAGTTGTGTCGTACTGGTAGCTTGATGACAATGGCCGCAACATGCCCAGACTAGTCATCAAAGACGGCTCTTGGTGGATGGTTTAAAGTAGTGTACGACAGTGTTTGTGATTTTTGTTCACCAACCACATTTATGCAGAGCAGGCATCATTGGTTTAAACTTGGACCCCGGTGATGTTGAGACAGGGGCGAATTCACCATCCACGTCTCATTCTCGGGCACTGACGAGATCAACTATGCAACATGCGCCTCGCGCATGGCCATACGGCTATGGGTCACTATTAAGCAACCAATCATGGGGGATGACAACCAACTATTTTAGAGGGAAAACAATGGTTAATGCCAGGTGAACTAGGGGTACGGGGATACCAAGGAACAGATAAAATATGCTGTGCTCCTATAAATCGAATAGTGGACAACATCACACTTACACTGAGTGCTGGGGCATCTAAATGTACGCAGACTTCGGAACATATTTACCATCACTCACGACGGGAATTCCTGAGAAACATATGTCCCTTCCAAAGTTTGCTTCATTATGAATCAATCACCCCTGCTCATCAACGTTAGTACTAAGCATCCATTGTTCACAATGGCTTTGCATGTATGACACATAATGTTACTATCAACTCACTGTAAACTGTAAAACTAGTTATGTAATGTTGATTTATTTGGTATGACCATTGTACAGTACTAGCCATTAGATGAGCCCGTTGATATGACCGATATGATACAACTTCTATTTTTGAAATCATTTCAAAACCAATGATGCCACTATATCAACGAGTCAATTAACTATAGCATAACTGTTTAGATCTTGATTTAACTAGTGCTTCCTTCCTCACATGTTGGCAGATTTCGCAGCATGCTGCAGGTTGTCGTGCATCTTTACGCTCGGGTGCTCGCGTCTTGGTTTGTGAGAGCAGACAGATGCCCGAATGTCGCATTGCCTTCCGGGAAGCACTCAACTTAGGCCGGCGGGCTGGGTCAAGAGTCAAACAGCAGATGTAAAATTCTTGATGATCATGTTTGAAATTTCAAGAGTCACGTCATGTGAAACAGCAGGTGTGGAAATCTGGTGGTCACCAGTTTGAAATGACATGACTGGGGAGATGCCCACGACATTGAGCCGCGAGCCTTGCGTGTTCTTTGGGATCCCCGAGCACCGATCCTTGCGTGAAAAATGTCGTGGGTTTTTGAACGAGGGCGGTGGGAGAAGGTCGTGACAAGCTGAGGTTTTTCTCAGCTTCAGCCCCAATGTTTTGATGATCGGCTGATTCACCAAGCAATGGTGGATGTAACATTAGGGCGATTCACCAGAGGCGGGATGAAATGTAATGAACCATAAGCAGCCATAAGGGCCGTAAGGATTATATATATATATACATGTGTATATTGATATATTGTATATATCGGGCCAATATCGACATTGCAGATGCTGAACCACTATCAACCTAGCATCATCTTCAACCTCGATGAATCATCGTCATCAACCCCATTCTCAATCCTTGATATTATGTTTCATCATTTTCTCAATCCTGAGTATGATGTTTCACATTGTTTCACTGTATCATCAACATTCATCAACCACGGTACTGAAGCATATGGGTGTTTCTCAAAATAGGGGTACCCCCAAATCATCCAATATTGATCATTTATAGGAATAAACCAGCTATTTCTCAAAATAGGGATACCCCCAGTTGTAGTAATAAACCAACCATTGTTGGGGGTCCTCCATTTTTGGAAACCACCACCGATCAACCTTTGCGCATCGTGACCTGTCTGTCCTCGGGACTCAACGCAGGGCGACCGGGAGAAACGCCGCCCCTGCGCTTGGAGAAACAGACCACCCTGGTTGCAGAGACGGCTCCGGGAACCAGGCACCTGGACAGTGTACCTTATGTGGCTTGGTGAGGCAGCTGCTGCGATGACGGAAGTAGTGACTATGGAGCCCCATGGCACAGCCCAGGGCATGTGTACACCACGATGAAGCAACAACTTTGGTAATGTTTAGTGCCACAGTTCTTGACATGGTCAAGAATTAGTGTTAAAATGGTTGACTATGGTTTATGATTAAACCTAATATGTTCATTAAGATGATTAGTAATGTCTAGCTCTTGATAATGGGTGATCACAGAACCTATAAACTACAAAAATTAGGGAAGGTACCAACTAGATTCGGATGGGTCGAGCCATCAGCGAACCGAAAAAATTGACAGGGAACAACCAACTATATGGGGATGGTTCGAGGGAACCACCAATAATCACCAGCAGAGACCAGCCAATGGTTCAGGGTCGTGCGACAAAACTCATCCGAAAGGTGTCTACCGGTCAGTCTCAACGTTGCTGAGCGACAGACGTCGACCACGACTCGTGAAAACTGGTTTGTGGTTTTTAGCATGTGTTTTTCCCCTAGTGATTATTCACAAAGGGTTGATTGATTACTATTCTTGGAGACCAACTGTTGGCCCAAAACTGGCAATCAACCAGAAAACGTACTAATCAACCCCTATGAAACATAGTAAAATGTGGGGTTACCCGGGTGGTTCAACCACCAACCCGACACCTGTTGGCCGAGCGCCTCCGTCGCGGATCCCCTCAGGTGTGGTTCTTGGATGCGGATCCGCTTCCCTGAGAGGTGACGGTCGTGAGATGCGGAGAGGTATGGCGGGTGAGATACGAGCCATGGGCTGTGGGTCAACATGTTAACCAACCAATAGTGGGTTAACTAGCTGGTTAATGGTTAATAACAATAATAGGGGGTAATAACCAACAATAGTAGTGGATATATGATACCAAGTATATGGTTATGGGTCAAGCAGTTTACCAACCAACCAACGGTGAAGCCTGACTGGTTAATGGTTAATAACAGGGGATTTGCTGACTAACTATAGGGGATATACCAACTAGATGGCGAGCTGGGTCAAGCAGTTAACCAACTGATGGGGGAACCAACCAATGGTTGATAATAGGGGATGATAAGCAAGAATAGTAGTGGATATACCAGCTATATATGGCGAGTTGGGTCAACATTAACCAACCAATAGTGGTTAAATAGCTGGTTAATGGTTAATGATAGGGGATGATGACTAGCCATTATAGGGGATATATATACCAACTATATTGCTATGGGTCAATAATAATGAACCAACTAATGGGGGATAAGCTCACCAACAAGACTATAGGGAAAACAGCCTGGTTGACGATGGGGGAACCAGGGGGCACAGGTACACTGGCTAGTGGTTTTAAACATTTCTATTTACCCTAGGATTAACAAATGATTGGTTGGTTGACGAGCATATTTTTCATGGGGGTTGAAACCACCAACCAGTCAATGAATGAGATGATTTTTTGATAGCTGAGACGGTCATCATCCGTTGACTGGAATCCATTGTGCCATCCAGTGTGGGGATGTGTTGGATGATCACTTTTAAATGGCTGGTCAAAACCTTGGTACCCCTGGTGTACCATCGTAGAAAATTGTTTTCCCATGTTTTCCTAATAGCTTTGTTGCTTATTATCCCCCACTATTGGTTGGTTGATATTGACCCAGCTCGCCATATAGTTGGTGTATCCACTACTGTTGTTGGTTATTATCCCCTATTATAAACCATTAACCAACTAGTTAACCAGCCAGGTTGGTGGGTTGGTTGCTTAGTATCCCCCATGTCAGCCAAATTTCATGTCAGGAAAATGATGCTGGAGCTGGACCCCAAGTCATCGCAGCTTGCACTGTAGCGCAAGCGCTGCAGATACGCCGAGCTCACTGCGGGTGGTGAAGTGAACCCGGACGGTCATGGCGGGAAGGCACGGTCGTTGGGCGGGGGGCTTCAAGGCTTCAGGGTTTACCTGCACCAGTTTGGACGTGCCTCTACTCCTCTGCTAAAGAACCTTGCAGGTTGACAACTGGTTGGGACCCCTCCAGCTGCTTGAAGGGTACTTCTCCCAGCACATGGAGGTGACGAGGATTTTGTTTCAACGGTTGATTAGACTAAGGCGCTGTGTGTGTCTGACCTTATTTCTGCACATAGTTTTGTTTGGGCTGGTTTGTTTGCTCGGTTCGTCCATTTTGATTGATGGTTGCTATTTGGTTTGCTCAGTTGCTTTTGCCTTACTAGATCAAATCAAAAGCTATTCTTGCCATCCGCGCGGGATCAAAGCCTTGTTTTGCTTCGTTGTGGCAAGGTTTTTTTGTTTTGAAAGGTACACTGGTTGGTGGTTTTGAACATTCTCATACATTTTCCCTAGTAGTTATTAACATATATTAACCATTGGTTGGTTGACGAATATGTTTCATAGGGGTGGTTCAAGCACCAACCGTTGCGCAACTGCATCGCAGCAGGTCGCATGAGGCGGCCTCCTGGCAAGTGCGCGGGGCAGTTCCGCGCGCGTCCTTCGTCGAGGCCTGCTGCGCAGGTGACATCAGCTGGTCATTGCGGGTGAGAAGCAGTAAGAATGACATAGAAACATGGTCACCATGTGTCAAATGAGTTATTACTGATTTATTCTGGTCATGATTTATTATGATCGTAATGATCTAGATTTATTATGATTTACAGATTTATTATGCTTTACATGTGTCAAATGAGTCATTTCTGAATCATCATTCATTGCATATTGATTTTCTTGAGCATGCACCGGATATTCATGATCATGATTTGTTTGGTTGTTCATTATGTTTACCATGATATATATATATATATATATATATATATATATATTTATATATATATATTTGATTGAACTATTCGTTATGGCAATGTCAGGTCATCATGATTGATGAAGGTGTTCCGTTTGTTGATCATCATAGCATCCTAAGACCATTCATGGCCTTTCTCACTATGATTAATTAGGACAGTTCTTCCTTATCTTAATCGCCATGATCAGTTGAGGTATGTTGAGGTATTCCTGGTGCTAGTCATTAATCAAAATGGCTCCATGGCACTGGAAATCTGAAATCGCTGGAGTATAGCTCCCAGCATAAGATGGTTCTCCCGTCAAACATTTCCCATCGTATCTCGATCCTCAGGCTCAAACACGAGTTCAGGATTCAAATTATTCTGTGCGTAAATAAGCTATTTTCTCCACTTCAAAGTTCCAATTTTTGGATTGTTATTAGGTGGGTGCTTCAATCATTAAAGAGAGAAGGAAACTGAAGCTTTAGTACCCCATGAGAAGCATGCCCTGGCTAGTGGTTCTGGCCTGGTCTTCTCCAAGTTTCACGGACCCTGCCACTGGAGCTGATAGCGTGCTGGCAGACTCATTGGTCCAGAGAATCCTGAAATGTTTCCGCCTGGGGTCCAGTTGTTCCTGAGCTTCTAGTTGGTATGACTGCATGTACATATGATTTGTTTGTTGCATTCAAGTGTCTGTATAAACACACACAAATACACACACACAGATATATATATATATACATGTATGGGTGTGTTTCCGTAGATTCTTCCTTTTACATGTGTAGAGTGTATGGGGAAATGTTTGCATACATGTTGGTCTATAAACTTTTATATTTACTGGATACGGTTTGATTTTCTTCTATAGACACATGTGGTCACCTGTTGAAAGGGTTGATACGACAACATCAACCTGGTCGCCAGCGTCAGGTCGAGCGGGCCAGCCGGACCAGAGCAGGAACCTGCCGAAGTGTAGCCGCCAAGCACGCTGTGCTCCTGGGGAAAAAAGCCGCGTCACCGGTGGTTTCAGCTTCGCTGAAAGGCTCCGATTCCGCGATTTCGCAAACATGTTATGGGAGTTCTAGAGGTAATTCTAACTAGGCTTTTGCAAAAGGCTGAAGTTCATTCAAACTGGCTTTTTTGCAAAAGGGATCCAAATGAACTTCACCTCTACTGTATTTTCCGTAAGCAAAAGCCTATTGTTCATGGAAGAGTTTCCACTATTGTTTGGCTTCGCTAACAGGCCTGGCCCACTGCTTGAGGATGACACCTTGTCCCACCAGTTGGATATGTTGTAGCGGACATGAAAAGTTGATGGTTCGCACTTTTAGAATGATCCTTTTAGAATGATCCTTGTGGGTGGTGACCCGTTCTATTGAAGACCCATACATGACCGGGTTCGTCCTGGCTGCTTTGCAGGTCATGGCCGCACTGACGCGTCTTCCATATCCCTGGAAAGAGTTTGGAGACTACCAGGAAGTCATGAAATCTTTTGGCCCAATAAAATAAATGACATGAATGCCCATAACTATGGAGGGACAATGGAATTTCTTTGTGGATTCTTATGGCCGTTTGTTGCAAGAAAATCATGTGTTTGAAACTGACTGAAGGCTGTTAGATACACTCGAGCGCACATATTTGTGTATGGCTGTGAGTCAATACCCAGTAGTCACATTCCATAGCTGACCAGAGAAGTCCAACGCTTGGGATTTGAACGCTTAATATTGACCCATGCCCACTATATGTAAATGCATATGCTGAAGAAAGACACTATCCGACAGATGTTGGCCCCCAGCCTCAAGGTGTGTTTTAGTAAAGACTGGCTGAATGAGTATGACTATATACATGTGCACAGCTTTCGATGCGACAAATACACACAAGCACACTGGGGATACTGTGATATGATTTGTGGCGCTTCCCGTGCAAAGCTTGAACTGATATTGTTTTGGCAAATCTCAGAGTAACCAACCCTACGAGAGTTTTGTGTCCCTCAATTCTGTGAGACTGAATTACATGTCGGCATTCCAGCTTACAGAAATGGACGTTTCCTCATGAACCCAATGAACCCTGACAGTGCTGAATTGTTTGATGGTTGAAAATTGTCTAGCCAGCACAGACAACTACCCTGGCACTTTGGAGTTCGATGCAGTTGTAGGACCAGTGATTCAGAGCAGCGACAGCAGCTCACAACCAACAGAAATGTGTTTCACGCAAGCGACCGTCGTGACCGCTGTGTAAAAGATGATGCCATCGCCAAGCTCGACCTGTTGTGATGGTTGACCTCTTTGACACGCCAAAATCCCCGAAGCTCTTGGATTGTGAATCGTGGAATGTTCAGTGGATACCTCCAACCACTGGCGAAGCTGGGCGACCTTAGCAGCGCCAGGAATTGGGTCAACTTGTGCATCCACCAGGGGTGAGGATGACTTTGAAAGTGTTCAAAATCTCGTTGGCTGGGCGCGCCCATGTCAACCAGCAGGGGCCAGCAACTTTGCTACCGGCTCGATGAATTTTCAAAAATGATCAAAATGTATCACTGCCGATCCTATTGGGGACACCATGTTCGCTAATAGGTGGGATTGTTCACAAATAGCATACCCCTGAAGCTGGTGACTTTCCCTAGATTGTTCACAAATAGCATACCCCTGAAGCTGGTGACCTTCCCTACTAAGAATGGCTATGAACTTGGATGGTTTGTAGGTACCATCATGGCGACAAAGCCAGGCTTCAAACATGCAAAGTCAAAGAACTGTCGATGAAGTTGTTCTACTTCATCGCTCGCATCCAGGGCGAAATGAAAGGCAAGGGGCTGAAAGATTTGTTGCGCGGAGACCCAGTTTATCAGGATGGGGCTCAAGAGACCGGTCACAAGCATTGATTTGTGGGTTTGAAAGGCTCACATTCGGAATAATGTACTCAATAGACCTGATGTATCCTGATGTTTGGTTCAGTGCTTTTTGCTGTAATATATTTCAAACCTCTCTTGATTTGTGATCACCAGTATTTGGTGACTGAGAGTGAGTTCAACCTGCCAACCAGTAACTGCTCGGCGAAATTTCCAATGATGCCCAGTACTTTAGATGTTAAAAAGCACCGATTTTTCGCGAGCACACGGTTCGCCCAAGTATTTCACGGACTCCTTAAACATCTTTTGTCCCCAATCATATCTTGCCGTTCTCATCGGCCGTGGTTCTTTGTTACCAGTTAACAACGCTGAAAACAACAGCCCGGTAGCACTCAGCAGGGGGCCCAACCGGCTGCTGGATCCGAGGCGCGGAGGGTCCTTGAGGGCCAAGAAAGGCATCAAGATTCGCTTCGTGAGGTGCGGGGGAGATGCCAGGAGCTCCCAGGGGCAAGGCTTCCTTGGGGCGTCCCAGATACCAAGGGATGGGTCAGAATGGGTCAGAACATCCAAGTTTTTCAGGTAAAAAACCCAAGTGTTATCCAACATCATCCAAGTGTTCACCAGTGACCACCAGCATCCTGTTGGATTCTAGCCACGACTGGGTCGTTGGGTGGGTTGGATGACCCAAGTACGCTGAAGTGAGCCTGAGGAGTAAGTTGGTCTCCAGTGCTGTGTCGCGAAGTTGGAGATGTTGTTTGATGCGACAGTGACAGAGGGTTACCAAAAATGGTTGCCATGATCAGCTGTGCCAGTTGGTTCTGGTGGACATTGTGCTCTCAAACTCGGGATCTTCACCAACATGACAAAGCAACAAAGACATGGCAGTGGGTCAAAATACCGTACCCCTGGTTCCCCTATCATCAACCATGGTTTTCCCTATGAAACTGTTGGTGAACTTATCCCTCGAAAATTGCTTGGTTAAAGCCTTGACCCATGGCCACATGGTGAAGCAGATGAGAAGCCACGGCTCAACCAGGGCGCCCGCTGGCATCAACCTGGCCTACCTCCAGGCGACGTCAAGCTTTCCAGGGAGCTAGGCCCTAGCCGCTGTCCGGCATTGTTAGGCATCCTCATCACCAGCACCAGCATCAGAGCTTAATCTCATGTTTGTTTTTTGTTCTCCTTGGTTCTCCTTGGTTCTCCTTGGTTCTCCTTGGTTCTCATTCGAAGTGCATCATTGTTGTTTGCGTTCGTGATTATTGCTGTGAACATTATGTCAACATCACTAGCAGCAGCGGCATTCACTATGATCGTCCATCATGTCAGCATGGTTCTTCGTCGGTATTTCCACCAATCTGTTCTGATTCATCATCGATCATTCTAATGATATGTCATAACTCTTTCGAGATATGAATTGCAATCATCATTGACAGTCATTCTCATCAATGATTCGCCATCACCGGTCGTTCATTGTCATCATCCGTCCGTCATTGTCATCATCCGTCCGTCATTGTCATCATCCGTCCGTGATTGGTCCATCAGCTTCCACCAGCCCAGCTGGGCCAGCTCAAGAAGGGTTTTCGGTTGATCCTCGGAATGCAATGTGATATTAATAGATGGGGGACTACTGGTTCAGAAGGGATTATACTGGTTGATCATAGGGGATAATTAGCAACAATAATCATAAGATATATGGTCAATAAGTGGAATAAGTGGTCAATATATGCTGAATACGTGGTTAGTGTCTATTATGGAATTGTGGAACTTTTTGAGGTAGTTCTCAAGCCATAGGGGACCCCCAAGAATGGTGCGTTTATTAATACTATACATGGTTAACAAAGGATGAGAACTGCGGGGTCCCGGATCTTGAGAAACCAACATATGTTAATGTTCCTGTGAATGCTTTCTTGGTGGTCAAACCTTAGCTTGTCCGCAGAAAGCGACCAGTGGCGAGCGCCTATGGTAATTCCGTGATTTCCTTTGAGCAAGGGCAACGAGAGAGATCCTCATGTGAATATGTGTGTGTGTTGAATACCTTGGAAAATATTGTGTGCTGTTGTAGGTTTGAAAGAAATATATAGCATCGATCACTGCGTGCATGTGCAGTGTAGCAAACATTTGTTGGAGGTTATGGCGAACATATTGGAGGCATGTTTACCATATAGCAAGAAATCAAAGATAAAAGTCGCGCAATACTTCACCCATGTTTGATCAAGAAAGGCCAGCAATTAAGTTGAAATTTCGGGGCTGGTTGACTGTTGTCATTCTGTTGTAATGTCTGTCTTATGTTGCCATTGGCATTGCAGCAGCAATTGTTATTACTATCGTTGTTATAGCAATGGTGATCATAACTGTTGGATTTATATACCATTGCTATTCCAACAATAATATCATGATATTCTTGTATCAGTGTGAAGTAGCATTTTTATGCGTTGTTATATTCATGGTTACTAATCTCCATTGTAACTATATTCAATAATATAGAATCATGCCATGACGCACCATCATAGTAGCGCATTATACTCAGAAGATATCATTGTTGTGTGGGTTGGTCCATAGCCATGGTGGTACTAACCATCCAGGTTGATAGCTTTGGGGAAACCACCATTTTTGGTTGGCACACCATGTGGGTGTTTCTCGATTCAAAGGGGTACCCCCCAGTTATCGTCCAGTTTAACCTTTTATAGTCACAAACCATCTATCTGACTTAGTATACTCCCTATTGTCAGTTATTATACCCTTATTAATGATCGTTGTAAACATTGTAAACCATTCTTAGCCGCTAATCGACGAACCACCACAACTTGGTGTCCCCAGTCACTGGTCCCGCTTCAGAAACCCCCAGTCGTCCGTGCGCATGGAATTTCTTTGGCAGGCGATCTTGAGCTTAGAATGCAAGCTACAAGAGCTCGTAAAGGAGATGTCCTTCCGAAGGTGGTGCTGTGGGTCACTGCCTGAATACCTGAATGCCTGAAATTCGCATCAGATTAATAGGGCTTATTATAAGCATCAGTATTGGTTGATAAAGCTGGGGAGAATGGCCAACCAAAATATGGATATACCACTTCATATGTTGGTTTCTTCAGCCAGTTCCCAACGATATCGTTGGAGTTCGTTACTAGAAATGGTTCATAAATTGGATCATAACAGGGAGTTTTCCTATTTTGGGAAACACCCATATAGAATACCAAAGTACCTCAAAAATACCTGAGAATCCCTGAGTACCTCCCTAATATCTCAAAAGACGAATATAGAACCTGAAAATTTCTCTAGTTTTTGTTTCTGTCATAAAGGAGCGATTTTGGAGTACATGGTGCCACTTCTGAGTGGAACGAGTCAAGACGAAACGGTTTTCAATGCCAAGTATATAGGTTTTGGGGGGTGAACTCAACCTTCGATCATAAACTGACATGGCAAACAGTGGACTAAACACAGAATGTTGCTTTCAATAACTGGCACTGTTTGATGAAGGTTCAATCGTGTGGGAAGAGAAATCAGATGGTGCCTTCGGACAAGATCCTTCTGTCTAAGTTCGGACGATGTCAATGGACAAATTGATGAAAACGGTGCTTGACCAAGGCGGCCAACAAGAAGTGCACCTGTGTGTGTGTGTGCTTGAAGAATAAGGTGGATTTTTTGTTGGTTGATATTCATGTGATACCAAAACGAGTCCATATGTTGATCTTTATGTTGATCCTGGCTAGTGGTTTCGAACATTGTCCATTTTCCCAAGTGTATTACCAACTGGTTGGTTGGTAGACTTGCGAATATTTTTCATGGGTGCGGTGACCAAGAATCCAAGGCAGATGGAGCCGTGCCAATGACCTGCCAATGACCTGGTGAAGGGACCCATTCATAGATAGCCATGCCATCCTAAGAGATCCGGTACGTTTTTGAGATCAATTCTCAGGTTTTTGGAGGTCTCCATTGATGTTTTCGGCAGCGAAACGTCTGCATCTTGGCACAGGCCTTTGCCCACGGATGGAAACATCTTCCGTTACAATGAGATGAATCTTCCAGGTGGGGCACGAGCTGCAGTGACAGCAAAATAGCGATACGGAAGAGTGCATGTGTGTGCAACTGGTAGCTGGTGTGTTGAACTATCATATTTTCTACAAGTTTTGTGTACTTGTGTGTGTGCTTAATGAGATTTTAGGATTTTCACTGGGGCATGCTGGCAATGTGTTGCACTGACTGGCGATGTGGGTGTCAGCCGCCCGTTGTTCCATATTCGATGGATATGGACAATAACTGGCTGGTGGTTTGGAGGGAGCTAAGGAGCCAGGGGTATCCCTATTGCCCTTTAAAGGAGGAGCTAAGGAGCTACAAGAAGTGGTGGAACCAGATGGTAGATAAGTATGTAAAGTAAAAAAAGTAAAGCCATTCAATTTATGACAAACTATGTAACTTTATAAAGGCGCGTCATTTATGTAAATTGTGATAAACAGTGCAATCGTATGTATAAGTCTTCGAAAGATGTAGATGTTCCAAGCTGTTCGATCTTAAGTTTATCCAGAAATGCACTCGGTCCATGTCGAGCAAAGGCGGCTTAACGGTGATCATGGTTGTATCAGCCTTGATAAGTAGACTTGAATTAATTCATGAAGACGGAGTTGATCCCCCTTCTAAGGATCATCAGTAGATCATTAGTAGATCAACCTTAATTCATCAAGATCTACTAATTAGTAGATCATTGGTGGATCATGTTTGGCTGAGCAACTATTGGTTACTATTGGTTAACCAATTGGTTGCCAAGATCCCCAAAAAAGATGGGATCCTATGTGTTTGATGAAGTTGAACCCTGCGCCGGGGCCCACCTGTGGCGGCAGGGGGGGGGGGGGCCTGGCGGGGTCCGCTGCTGGAAGTCTTGAGTCCGTCGCGACATTCCAACCGGCCACGGCCCGCCAAAGGCCCTGCGGGCAAAGGAATTTGTGGAGCACCAGCAATGAGTAGAACCAACAAAGGTTATAAATAGATAGATTATATAGATATAAATGGTTATCATTAGCAATATAGATTATAAATCGGGTTTAATGATATATGATAATGAACGGTTTTAGAATTTTGGTTGTACAATGATGGTTATAAGTAAATAGATTATATAGATATGATATAAATGGTTTTCATGAGCAATAGATTATATAGAACCAGATTATGGAGATACATGATCATTAGCAATATAGATAATAAATCTGGCTTGACATATGATAATGGTTTGATGATAGTTCATGATGGTAAAAAGTGCTTAATGATAGTTAAAGATGTCCACTATATACTGCTTAATCATGATGGCTGGAAATTCTTATCAATCGGCAATGACATGGAGCTATTACAGTGATCCACTATTACTGTGGTCACTAGTTATTTATTTTGTTTAACCAGCAATACGGGATGTGAATCCCTACCATTGGTTGGCCATTCCCCTTAGACTGAGCTGGACCATGGCTGATGTTCGAAAACTTAATCTACCATTCGGGGTGTTTGAGGTTGAGAATCGTTCAAGACTGTTGAGGATGGCTCAGGATGGTTGAGGATGGTTTGCAGTGAGTTGCTGACCAAAAGGGGCTTTGAAAAGTATGAGAATGAAATGAGTGGCTGATAGAGTAAGCTGCATCACATCAACCTGGCATCAGCAGTTGGCAGGGATACTGCTACCCAACAAGTTCGCTCAGTTCATTCCGCCAAAGACGATCGCTCCATGAATTGAGTTGACCAAAATATATCCCAGTCCGTCTTGAAGGATGGTCCACCGACGTGGTTCAATACAGATCCATTCCATTTTTGTTTGCCACCATGCAACAAATGGATGTCACAATCGTGGGAATCGTGTTGGTGATGGGAGTAACAGACCAATAGCATTAGTAGGAGTGGCAGTGGCAGCAGCAGCAGCAGCAACAAGTAGTAGTAGTAGTAGTAGTAGTAGTAGTAGTAGTAGTAGTAGTAGTAATAGTAGTAGTAGTAGTAGTAGCAGCAGTGGTAATAATAGTAGTAGTAGTAGTAGTAGTAGTAGTAGTAGTAGCAGTAGTAGCAGCAGGAGTAGTAGTAGTAGTAGTAGTAGTAGTAGTAGTAGGAGTAGTAGGAGTAGTAGTAGTAGTAGTAGTAGTAGTAGGAGTAGTAGTAGTAGTAGTAGTAGTAGTAGTAGTAGTATACAATTGCTGCTGCTGTTGCTGTTGCTGTTGTTGTTGTCATGTCACCAAATCCACGCACAACCAGTCATATGTGAAACCTGAAGAAAAAAAACAGATTGCAGATCCCCAAGCGATTTCAAGGCCACAACGCACTGGAAGCGTTGCCGATTTCATATTTGAAACCGCTCACAACCACACGGCCACCCGCCTGTGACCTCGTTGCTGTTATTGTCATTGTTGTTGCTGTATAGTAGTCGTAGTGGTAATTGTAGTTTCAGTCGTAGTCATGGTAGTAGCAGTAGTAGTAGCAGAAGCAGGAAGAAGTATTGGTGTTCGTTCACATCATCTTGGCACAGTCTGGACAGTCTCATTCGTGCCAGCATTATGACATGCGCGCATCCAAATGCAGGACGGCAGTTCTATCACTCGTATCGGCATCAAGATGTGACTCCGACAAGAATATTGGTAGGTGATAATTATTGGTGAGCATCCTTGGCTACCAATATCATCATTGGTAGGTGACTACCATCCAGTTTATTAGCCATTGGTAGTTGTATCCTCAACGGTAGTAGGTGATGATGAGAACGCTTAGGAATCATGGCTGGTTGATGAGTTGATTGATTGTATTTTCCCAAACGTATTCATGAACAGCCATGGTTGGTTGGTTGACAAACATATTTGTTTCATGGGGGGTGCTTCAACCACCAACCAGATTAGATATTCAGCCATTATCCATTAGTCCATTAAGCAGTAATGATTCACCATTGTTCATCCAATTCATCCAAATACAACCATGAATTGACCCAATAACCACTCACTTATAACCATTAATGAACCCAACAACCACCAACCACATGAATCCACAAAACTCATAGGTTCTAACGGAAACCCGCTCTGTTGATCGCACTGTCCAGGCGGTTGGGCTGGATGGGTATGCCTGGTGCCCAGTGCCATGTGCGCTGAGCCATTGCAACCAGCGACATTGACGTTCCGTAGGGACGATTTTGGAGTTTGTGGATGGCCTTGTGCTTGAGATTGATTTTATGAGTTTGCTATGTTGAAAGGATTTGTCTTCTGCAAACACTTACTCGATCTATCTATCGCTCTCTATCCATCTATCCATCTATCCATTTGTCCATCCATCTATCCATTTGTCCATCCATCTATCTAGCAATCCATCTATCCATCCATCCATCCATCCATCCATCCATCCATCCATCCATCCATCCATCCATCCATCCATCCTTCTATCTGTCTATCCTTCCATCCGTCCGTCCATCCATCCATCCATCCATTTTTCCATCTATCCAATTCTATCCATCGATCCGTCGATCCATCTATCCTGCTCTCATATTCATACATGAAAATCATTCAAATGCCATCTTTCTGGAAGTGATATCTCCTGAGTTTTGATTCACTGGATAACCCAACTGAGGCCCGGAGTGCAGCTTCATGAACGAGCCCGGCTTCCCAGAACCTGGGGCACAGCCCGGCTTCCAATCCACCATCGCCATTGCTCAACCATTGCTGAAGCATCAACCAAGCAACATCAGCCATCAACCATGTACATGACATGGATATCATTTCATTGAACATATCAATGAACCATGGGCAGGATGCAAGTCGTAGTAGGTCTGGGTTTAGCGATTCCTGATGGATACAGACCTGGTCCTACTCATTCCCTCTCTAGGGCACCTGGACTTCAAAGATCTTCAAAGACTTGGCATTGAACACCCAGCGCTGTGAGGAAGTTAAGCGCTGTGTGATGCGATCAGAGATCTGCTTTGAACATCTTTAAGCCGCATGTGGCCATGTTCTTCAGGCATTTGGATTGTGCCAAGTCTGCAGAAGGCAGACGACTCATGGAATAAACCAACGAATGCGTCCCAGTAATTGCTTTGTGGTTTTGCCAATGATGATGTGTTTGGAGCAAAGTTGATACCCATGTTCGCTTCTGAGAAATCCTGCGGCGGTATCTGTGTGAATGAAAATAGTATAATTAATGGTAACCCAGGATTAATAAACCCCTGGTTGATGAATAGGGGGTATCCCCTAAAAGCCTTGGTTTTCCATTAGAATGGCAACCCCCCAATTAATCAACCAGGGGTTTATTAATCCTGAGTAGGCATTAATTACATGTACACAGGCATGTGCATAAATAATTACAGATACTTGCGTAAACTCATATATAAATCTGTATAGTATGTGTCAATGTTCTCCAAACAATCAGTAATCACACTTACATAATTGCACTGAAAAACATGTAGAGAACAGAGTGTTCAAAAGTTGAAGCAACTATCTAATTGATAATTGATTCCTTTTGACTAATTACCAATAAGTAGTTCGTGGATATCTTTTTGAATTTTTACTACAATAACTACCAGGGAAGATGTGATTCCTTGCGGCTGGACTTCTGCCAGGAAGGGCACTGACTTCTGCCAGAATTGTGAGCGAGATGAGATTGAACCCGAAGCCTTGTTAGCCAACAAGAGCAAAAAGTCGCGTTGCTGCAACGAAAACTTTGGTGTGAACTCGACGCCGCCGGACCTACACCTGCGCAATACTACATAAAGCTGCAGCGGAAGCAAGAAATGCCTTCTGGAGAAACAAATCAGAAGCTTGCGGTGGCATAGATACCTTACATGTCGAGAACTAAAATGATTCATCATTTTAAAATCCCGTTCTGACCTATCAGTGCATTTCTATACTTGTTTACATGTAGACACACACACACATATATATTGCAAATTCCAGCCATTGCTCAGGGTCTGTTCCATGTGGAATTTCATCCACTCTCCATGCAGCTGGTGTGGCTCTTCGAGGTCTGCGGAAAAAGGCACCACGTGCTGATTCCGAGTTGTAGCATTTTCATGGTAGCGATAGCCTGGTCTTTGGTTTGAGTGGTCGCACGCCCAGTGGCTGACGACCGGATCCGGGGAATAGACTGCGAATAGTGATAACACTATGCCGGGAGACAGTCTGGAACGAAATAAAGAGGGGATACCAACCTATGACGGCTCAGCTGAAAAACTGGCCCTGTTCAAGGAGGAGGCATTGGCCTACACGTTCACCCTTGAGCACCATAAGCGTTACTTAGCTGGTCCCAGGTTGGCAAAGGAGCTCACAGGCGTTGCACGGACCATCGTGCGACGCAAACTGGCGCAGGATCCACAATGGCTTGCTCATCCTCGGGGAGCCTATGTTCTGATTGAGCACTTGGAGCAAGCCATAGAAGTTCCAACGCTGGTTCAAGCATCGAATCACATCCACAAGTTCTTCTATCAACTTCGTCGTCGAAAAGGGGAAACCATCACAGAGTACATCAACCGTCACAGTGAAAGCATGTGGGAGGCCTCAAGGGCCCTCCGAAGGGTTCAGAAGGAACACTGCCCTTCCTCCTTGCCGAGTTCTTCTGCAAGGCCATCATCATCGACATCTTGGACGTGGACAGGCAATGATCGGCAGTGGAGAGACTGGGGATGGAATGAACCTCAGTCCACTGATGCTGGGGAACCGGTGTTTGATGAACATGGACGCCTGCCAGAGGATGATGATGAAGAAGAAGAAGGACATGACCAGCGATCCACCGATGACTGGTCAGGGCAGTCGTGGCGCCAGTGGAGTGACTGGCATCATCGAGGAGAAGAAGGGTGGCGCAGCGATGTCTATAAGCCTCCTGCGAGTTGGGAGGACAATGTGCCAGACTTCCTTCCTGATTTCTTGACTGGATTTTTGCTTTTGAACCGCTCGGGGTTGGATGCCCACGAGCGTGCCAACATTCTGGCAGCAATCCGTGGAGAATTTTCCGTCAAGAATGTGGAACGAGCTCTTCGCGAACAGTGGCGGGACGATGACTTGGCCCGAAGAGACAGGTCAAAGCAGTATGCTCAAGCTGCTTTCCAAGAAGAGGAAGATCATGATGATGATGCTTTGATGGTGGAGCCTGATCCACCTGACCCTTCTGTTGATCCATCAGGCTATGAAGCATTCATGGTGGAGCAGCAGGAGATCGACATGGCTCTAGAAGCTATCCGTGATAAGAAGAGGACCTTGAAGGAGGCCCGATGGAGACAGCAACAGGTGCGGTTGAACAGGAAGTTTTATCCGACACCTTCCTATCGACCCCAAGGTCGACCACCTCCAGCGTCCTCGAGTGCTTCTACCACTTCAGTTGAGAAGTGCCTGTCATGTGGGGGAAAGCACAAGACAATGTACTGCCCCCAACGTGGCCAGAAAGCCAATGTGGCCCATGAAGAAGCTGAGGTGGCCTTCAGCTCCTGGGATGCTGAGGAGGCGCTCCCAGCTGCCTTGGCCTCTGCACCCTGTGTTGCACAGGCCCTCCAGGCAGGCAAAGGAATCATCGATTGTGGAGCTACGTCCACCCTTGGATCGGTGGATGCCATGGAGAGCCTCATGAACATGAACCTGGCCAGACATGGAGCTGACCGTGTTGTGGTGGATCCTCACAACAGACCCACTTTCAAGTTTGGGAACAATGGCACCCGGGACTGCATCTCGTCGGTGGAGCTCGGGGTGGACTTGGGAGAGAAGAAGGGGTCAATGCAGATCCACATCCATGACATGCCAAATCAGCCCATCCTCGTGTCGGTCAAGGCCTTGCGGAAGCTAGGTGCTGTCATCGATTTTTCTCGTGATGAGATTTTGTATAAGCATGTCAATCCCAAGGCAGTGATTCCCTTGGAAGTGGCTGAAAATGGCCACTGCCTGATGCCCTTGGGAGGTGACTTGCTGACTGGTGCTCGAATGAGGAGCCAGCCATTCACCAATTTGTCCGATGAATAGGGACATGACTCCTCTGGGAAAAATGGACTTGATGCCCAGGGGAGCAGTGATTTAGCATTTTTGTCGAAGCCACCTGCATCCGAATTTTCAGTTTGTTGTGAGTGTCAACTAGTTTCTGTACAGCATGACACATGCACATTTTGCCATACTCAGCAACCTTTTTCTGGGATAACTGGGGAACCAAGTAGGAGTCAATCGACCCAACCTACACACAGCATGTCCACCAGTCCTTCCAACTCCGGTATCAATCAGGAACACCAGCTTGAGTTCGCATGCCAGACATCCAGTGCCCAGCAGCCTGTGATACGCCCAAGCAAACCACCTGATCGTGTTGCCGATTCCTCTCGTGAGTGCATCGAACATGCCGTCCGAGACTCGTGCCTCCCTTGTGAAGAAGATGGCAGAGCATGGAGAACCAACCCCATCTCACTGGACCACCCTTCAGATCAAGAGTCGACTGGCCGAGTTGAAGGAAGTTGCTCCAGTGGCCATGGGCAACTGTCTCAAGAACAAGATGGTCGAGCTCAACAAAGCGGCTCGAAAGAAAGCTCAGATCGTGGAGTATGCGGAGAACCTCGGCTTGGAGGTCACCAACAACATGACCATCGCTCAGATCTACAGCCAGTGCGAGGCTCAGATCTCCCAGATGGTGCAAGCTACTCCGGTGGACAAGATGGGCTTTGGTCAACACATGGATCTGAGCTACATCGAGGTCTTCGAGACTCAGCCCAAGTACACCCAATGGGCCATGACCACTGCGAGCGAAGAGCCGGAATGCAATTGGAGGCTCAAGAGGTTCGCAGCTTGGGCCCAGACCTTCAAGATCCACGAGTACAAGCACTCGCATGTGACCAACCGCGACTCGGGCTACAAGTCCAAGGAGCCTGGGAAGCCATCCCAGGCCACTCCAGGAGATTCATCCGACACCTCGTTCAGCATGGTGGACGACCATGCTACTCAAGAGGTTCTTCGCCTTCGCAAAGAGTTGGAGGTCATCCAGAAGGAGAAGGACGAGCTCGAACTCACTCTGAGCCGCAGCAAGAGTCGCAAGGAGACATGAATGAGTCAGATGCAGATCAAGAAGCACATGTGTTGTCAAGTTATCCTCAACAACACTGTCATGAACGACATCGATCCATAGGTCGCCAATGGAAGGAGACTCACAATCCTTTTAGTGCATCATGGTCCCAGTTGGTTAGCACTGATAGGCTGTTTCTCCTGGAAATCGCATGTTCCGAGAATAGTGCACTGACTCAGGAAGCTCTCACCAAGGTAGGTCCCAATGCCGCCATGCGCTGTTCCATTTGGAATGGCTTCGATCTGACAACTCCCGAAGGAGTCAAGAAGCTTTGCACAGTGATCCGCACACATCGACCACAGCACGTGTGGATCTCTTGTGATTGTGGCCCCTACTCACCTATGCAAAGACTTAATCAGAGGACACCAGAGCAGATTGCCGCCCTTGAATCCAAACAAGCTTATGCTAGGAATGAATATCTAGGAGCCATCCAAGTAGCTGACTTCGCAGTCAAAGCTGGATCACACATCCATTGGGAGCTGTCAGAGAAGTGCGAGGCTTGGAACCTTCCTTTCATTTGCGATATGGTGGAGCGACATTCTCTTCAGAAGGTCACATGCCACGGATGCACAGTGAACTTGCGAGCTTCCGACACTGGGGAACTGATGTGTAAAGGTTGGACCATAGCCACGTCACACCATGGTGTTCACAAACACATGCATCTTCCATGCCAGAAGAATCACAAGAAAGTTCCATGTGAAAGTGGAAGACCCAAGTTGTCCGCCTTCTACACCCCAGTGTTTGCACGTAAGGTGGTTGAAGCCATGCAGTTCCAGGAACCGTGGTCATTAGTGGCTGAGGAGCTCAATGCCTGCAGCCCTTGTGACTCCCACAGTGAAGCCTTGCCTCCTGCTGAGCCATGTGTTAGTCAGGTAGCTGTTGATGACATCGACCCCAAGGAAAGAGATCGCATCATGAAGCTCCTCAAACATATTCATTCGGTGTCCGGACATGGTAGTACACAGACCATGGTAAAGGCTCTCCAGAAGCGAGGGGTGCAGGAACATGTCATTGAGCTTGCCAAACGATTTGAATGCCCAATTTGCCAAGAACGGAAGCGAGTGGCCCCACGAAATCCAGCAACACTGGAAACTCTGCCACTCAAATGGCAGGTGGTGCAGTCAGATCTAGGTTCATGGTACCATCCAATAACCAAGGATAAATGCAAGTTCATCCTCTTCATTGATGAGGGATGTCGCTTCCGTGCAGGCAAGATCCTCTTTGAAAACTCTCGCAGTATGGCAACATGGCCCATCATCCAACAATGTTTTGAAGAACACTGGTTAGCTCACCATGGTCAACCTGAAGCCATCCGTGTTGACCCAGAGGGTGCTTGGAGGGATGACGCTGCCGATGCCTATTGCAGAGAGAGGGGAATTGAACTATCACCTGTGCCGGCCGAAGCTCATTGGCAGATAGGCATAGTGGAGAATGCCATCCGAGGAGTGAAGACTGTGATGACAGCATTAGCCGAAGAGTTCAAAGACATGACCATGTCCGAACTGTTTTCACGTTCTCTTTGGGCTTGTAACTCCAGAGATAACCACATGGGCTATTCTCCACTACAGCATGCCACTGGGAGATCTCCTGATGAGTGGGGTAGATTGTTTGAGAGTAAAATCAATCAGCATCCTATCCATCCACTCCAGATGTATGACGGAGGTTTTTCCCAGAATATCAAAGCCATGACTGTTGCGGAACAGAGTTTCTCGAAGTTCCAGGCCGATGAAAGGTTGAAACGGGCACAAGCAGCAGGGAATCGCCCTATGAAATCCTTTTGTCCTGGTGATTTAGTGTTTTACTGGAGACGCCAAGTTCCTTTGAATCAGGGAGCAAGAGGGGGATTCTCATGGTCCGGACAATTCGTTGGTCCTGCCAGAGTCTTAGCAGTAGAGACCAAAGAGGACCCAGACGGCAAGCTGAGGCCAGGAAGCTGTGTTTGGATCCACCGCTCAGGCAGGCTGCTGAAAGCTGCCCCTGAGCAGCTTAGAGCTGCCTCAGACCGTGAAGTTGCCATTGAGTCCCTCAAAGGTCCTATCGAGATTCCATGGACGATCACATCCTTAGCCACTCATCCAACTAGGAAGACATACATCGATGTATCTCAAGACATTCCAACTGATCAACAGTTTGCAGATGCCGCCAATCACCCTACTGGTAACCGTAGGTACATCGGTAAGAGGAAAGGAGTAGAGGTTGAGGATCCAGGTCAGTCCAGCAGTCGAAACCGCAGTGACTCCTTTGATCAGGACTTGCATGCTTCGGAAAATGTACCAGTTACGAGTCAGAAGACTCCAGAATCGGATGTGCCTTGTGTGGAGATCTCAATTGATCTTCCCACTACCCGCCGTGGCATCAAGCGATTCACAGATTGCCCCGAAGCTTTCGTTGTCAGTCAACTTCGCAGACAAACTGTCGAAGTCAATGAGAGGAAACTTTCTCCATCGGAAAGGGAACAGTTCAGTCAAGCCAAGCAGAAAGAGATCAGAAGTTACATCCAATCTCACTGTTTCAAACTTGTTCCCTCTCACATGCAGCCACCCCCAGGTGAAGCCATCGGCATGAGGTGGATTCTCACTTGGAAGTCATGTCAAGATGGGACTGACCAACGTAAAGCAAAAGCCAGAGCAGTGATCTTAGGATACCAAGACAAGTCCTATGAACACAAACAGACCTCCTCACCCACTTTGAGTAGGATCGGTAGGCAAGCCTTTCTCACTTTTTGCTCTCAGCACCATTTTTCCGTTCAAAAGGGGGATGTATCGTCAGCATTTCTCCAGGGAGATCAGCTTGAAGAGGATATGTGGGTAATTCCAACAAAGGAGATCTGTGAAGCTTTGGAAGTGCCAGAAGGGACAATCACAAAACTCCAGCGTGCTGCATACGGGCTGGTAGAGGCCCCACTGTGGTGGTACAAAAGCGTATCCACCTTTTTGCAGTCCATCGGATATGTCAGACTGAAGTCGGAACCTTGCATATGGATTTACTTTGATTCACACCAGAAACCTCGTTCTATCATCAGTGGTCATGTTGATGATTTTCTTTTTGGTGGTTCAAAGTCGGATGAAGTTCATTTGAAACTTATGGCGTCGATCCAAGCCAAATTTTCTTGGGGATCATGGGAGAACACACCTTTTGTTCAGTGTGGTGTGAAGATCGTCCAAACAGAAGATTTCGGTTTTGTTTTGAGTCAACAGGAATTCATAGAACAACTTCATCCAATTCAATTGTCTAGAGATAGAGAGCGACAGCGCCATGCTGAAACCACTGAATCAGAAAAGACTCAGCTTCGTGCCGTGTTAGGAAGCATCAGCTGGCTGTGTGGCCAAACCGACTTCACGCACTCATCCGATGTTGGATTTTTGATTTCCACAGTGCCACATAGCACTGTCCAGGATTTGCTCAGAGCGAACCATCTAATCCATGAGATACAACGTAGTCCTGTGAAACTTGTGATTCATGGAATGGAGAAGGGTACTCCACTTGACATGGTTGCTTGGGCTGATGCCGCATGGGCCAACCGGCCGGATAACACCAGTAGCACTGGAGGTATCATCATCGCTGCAGCACCGCGTCAACTAAGAGATGGTAAACTCTGCAATGTGAGCTTGTTGTCCTGGAAATCATACAAGATAGACCGCTCCAGCCGCAGTCCAGCGTGCGCCGAAACCCACGCTGTAGTCGATGCAGAGGATGAGTTGTATCATGCCCGGTATCTTTGGTCAGAACTCTTCATACCTCCTGCTTCCCAACAGCAACTGAGTTGTGATGAGATGGTTCGCAGTGTTCCTGGGGTGCTTATCACCGACAGTCGTAATTTCTACGATAAATTGGTAAAGGACACACCAATCATAAAGGGAGCAGAACGCAGAGCTGACATCGAAGCTCTCACTGTCAAAGAATCCATGAGCTCCACAGGGCTCATGTTGAGGTGGGTGCATAGTGATGCCCAACTGGCCAATAGCAATACGAAGCCGGGTGAGAAGCAACAAATTCTTCTCTTCCAACGACTCGCCCACAAATGGCGAATCATCTTTGATCCTGAGATGATGTCCGCACGTCGCCGCAAATCGATAGGAATAGATCCAATGGAAACCCCCAAAGAAGGTTGCTGAGCTTTAATTTTTTTTACATATGGACCTGTGCAAATTCCAGCCATTGCTCAGGGTCTGTTCCATGTGGAATTTCATCCACTCTCCATGCAGCTGGTGTGGCTCTTCGAGGTCTGCGGAAAAAGGCACCACGTGCTGATTCCGAGTTGTAGCATTTTCATATATATATATATATATGTTACACGTGTATTTGTGCATGTACATTCTATTGCCTCATGTGTGAGTATAAGTGTTTATAAACACAAATACATACATATGCACGCATTAAAGTATGTGGTCGGGAAAACGTCGGATGGGTTTTGATCACTCCCAGTCGAGGAGGACTGAATTCTGGTAGCTGTCAAAACTGTTCACCGATGGAGCCTATTTGTAGGCTGCGCCAGTTCCGTCTCAGTGAGTCTCATTGGCTTCTGATCTTCTGGTCCAAATCCCATCAGATGGGCTCCCACATAGGAATTGCAACATCAAAACTGACCAAAACGCTGCATTTTTCGAGGGGGCATTGGGATTGGGCAAGTGATCAGTCAGGGCTCCTCACCATGAATACGAAAGAATGTATGTTATGTTATGTTGTGTACATGTAAATGTATCATTACACACAATGAACGCAAAAACAAATAAGACTGCAGAGTCATGGGTCGATTAGACAGGCGCATGCTACACTCGACACAAAGTGAGGTTTCCCAGTACTGTATGAGTCCGCAGTATGTACAGACTATACAATGAATCGCTTGACTCAGCATGAAGCCATCGAGACTCATCATCAATACAGACTACACGATGACCAGTATGAGCGAGCGGTTCTCGCTTGAATAGTTTTTATGTGACTGCCAGGTAATCAGACATGCTGCTCAGTGGTCAGATCAGCAATCAACACACAGCCTGTAGCTTGCCGCACCATCACAACATATCACAACCCTGCAGCCGTTCCCAACTTGTAGACTCAATGCATCATTACAAGGTCATTTAAAATTGGCGGTTATCACGGTACCCTGGTGAACTCACCGAGAACATCCCAACTGATCGGCCCTGAATCTATGGGGATCCCCAGAGCCTCGCCCTCTTCACAGCACTGCCTCCATGCTGCCCCGGCGTTGGGAGCGGAAACGGCCAACAGCAGCGATCGATACGGCGACAGGTGCGAAGGGGTTGGGCATGAGAGCCATGTGGCTATGGGTCAATAATAACCAAGCAATAATGGAGGATAATAACCAAGAAAACTATAGGGAAAACAATGGTTAATGATAGGGGAACCAAAGACGAGCAGTCTCCCGACTAGCAGTATCAGATTTTCGGGCCCCAAGGCTGAACCGACAATCGTGTCTGATGATGATGATGATGATGATGATGATGATGATGATGATGATGGTGATACTTGTAACCGATGAGCTGGCTGATTTATGATTGGCTTCACTACAAGGTTGCGTCGATCAGGTACACCAGTGCTGAACGGGCCTGAAATCCTGGGAAGTAGCACGGACAGGCAAGGGAACCAAATCGCATCCAAACTTTGGACATCAGTTCTATCACGATCTATTACTGGTGGTAGATCTATATTCAAAACCCACTCCCCGGTTACCTTCAACAGCTATTTATCCAAGACAAAGATCCAACATGTTCGAACCTAGATATGAACATCTTCATGGTCACCAGTAGCACCATTGCTTTCACTGTCACCATTACTATTGGTTTCGTGCTGGTTTTTCACTGGAAGGTCGCATCCCTTCATAATATTTTGAGGTCGTGCCGGATCTGGGGAGACCAGCCATTTGGCAAAGTGGAAAGTGGTCCCATGGGACTGTCCAAAGGGTGAGCTCAGGCTGCCATGATGGTGGGGCGTCACTTTAGCTGAAAGGTGTTTCTGCATGGGTGCCGTTGTTCATTTAGCTGTTACACTGTATAGTGTTTATACTGTAGAAGGTTTTTAGATTTATATATAACATGTATGTGTGTGTACAAAGAACTTGTACATATAATTTAAAAAGATGAGTACATATCTGCTTCAACCATTTGATGGTCATTTCTTAGCTACAGTGAATGCAGTCAGTACGAAAGATGATGCCTCTGCGAAACTGTGTGCCAGACCACGTGGATGAGAGATCATCCCTTTCGGAGCTGTCGCCAATAGCACCTTGGTTTGGTGAATGGGGCAAGTGACCCCTGGCAACAGAAGTTTTCAAGGGAGGCTGCAACTCAAATGTCACGAGGGATACGAGGGGCGCAAAGTATTGAGGCATACCAACATGTTTGCCTATTATTAACAACCACAAAAAACAACCACATGAGTACTTAATACCAAATAATCTGCCTATTGAATGCCAAACATATTTGAAAAATGTTGGCCAAGCATTAGTGCAACTCACACAGACTCAGACACAAAACTCCACGGTGACACCTCCACAGTGACACCCTTGCTTTTTTCGGATGCAACTCCCGGTCCCCAAAAAGTGTTGCCTAAGCCAACCTCCTGGTGCTGGAGATATTCCAAGGCATCACATTGGCAAAGGCAGCCACTCGGGCAAGCCCGGCCCACTTTCCATCAAACCCAGTCATCAACGCAGCATCATGCTATGATGTGACCGACGGACCCCTGAAAAAGACTCTGTTGCTTCCAAGAACCATGCGTATGGGATGTATAGTATAGTCCTTATTCGACCAGATACCACCTTTCTCAGAGGACTACATAGTTGCAAACATTGTGTTGCTTTCCCCAATATATCGGATGACTAATCGGTTGGTTGACAAGCACGATTTTTCAGAGGGATTGTTTAAGCACCAGATGGTTATCGCAACCATCAACCAGTTGTTCTGCAAGAAAAGTGTTGAGAAACCAAATCAAATCAAAATTTTGTGAACTCACCGAAATCATAATCAAATGAACAATCTTGAGAATTTGTTTGATTGGTCTCAATCAACCAGTCCAGTGAGTTGGTTGCTATTCATCTGGTTACTATTCATCTGGTTGATGGTTGATCAAGTGAACTCAATGATCATGTCCCGCCCGCGAGCTCGGATTTCACCATGATCTTCAGGCCATGACGAAAGCTCGCGAGTTTCTCCCGGGCTTCGTGCTCCGTCGCAGTTGTTGTACTGACTGAGCAAGCAATGAAGAACCAAGGATTGATAGATGGCTTGAGGTGCGCCAGGTGGTTGGTGATGGTTCGTACTGGAAAGAGATGTTTGATAGTGGAGAGTGATGTTTCATTCAGGTTGGTGATGGTTGGTTGCAACTTTGTGCGTCAGTTTGAAGATCAAATGTCATCAGAATCACTAGGATCCCCCTAAATGAATTTTGCTAATAGATGATTTCAAAACCAAAATTACGCGCAGTGCCTTTGCAGATCGACTCATGCTCAGTGATTGGCATCGGCATCGATATCCTTGTATGTACAAACACCTTATTCATACATGTTTGCTTATGCATTGGTATATCTGTATATATGCAGACATGCAAATGTATATGTATACCTATGAACCTATACAATCTAAAAAGTCCGTAACAAGATGTGCAATCCATGATATATATATATATATACTTGCAATTATACATATTCGTGTTCCACTTCTACCGTTACACACGCATATATGCTGTATAGAAAGCATGTTGTTTATATTTACAGGGATCTATATCCCAAATTACATGCATATTTGTTGCAAAAAGCAAAACTTATACGCACATGTTTTGCATATATATATACTATATATATATACTGTATACATATATACTATATATACTATATACATATATATATACTATTTACATATATATATACTATATATACTATATATATATATTGTTTATATTTAGATATATATGTATAAATATATATATATATGTTTGGATAGACATACATATATTCATTTAAATATATGATGTACATAACATTCTGTACCAATATATATATATATATATATATTCACAACTCCTATTCACTTCGGGTTCAAGTCTGCTTTACCAACTCACCAGCGACGGGACGGACCTGTCCGCGTTGCCAGGTGCTGTTGCCCAAAGTTTTGTCCTTGGAGCTCCAGCAGCGATTGCTGGACACGGCCCGGAGACTCAGAGCCACGCGCCTGCGCCGTGTACTATAAATCAAAAGTGGTGATTCAATCGTGAATAACTAGCTGGTGATTCTCAGGGAGCTAAGGAGCCAGGGGTATCCCTAAATCCCTTTAAAGGAGGAGCTACAGGGAGTGGTGAAACCAGATGGTAGATAAGCATCATGCTAAATTAGACTAGAAGCCAATCGTCAACGTGGTGAGGCCCTGTCAACACCATATTTGCTACGCCCGTCGCAACTATTGCACCATCGTGAATTCCACCATGCGGTGAATCAGCAGCAAGAATTGGGATATAACTGATACCAGGAACAGAGTGGCAGGAAATACATTTATAGCCATAGTTGATCACCAATTCTTTTGGTGTATTACCATCCTCATAGTTTGTTGTGCTTCACCATCCACCAAACTGGTGGCTGGTTTACCGTATACCTCAAAGATAGCCAGGGGGACTGGACTGTGAGATAGAACAAGCTGCGAGAAACAAGTCACTTGACTGATCTAGTTGTAAGGTCAGAATATTAATGAGGTATTCTACCTTTTTGGGTATGTTAGCAACAATCCCAAAATGGATGGATGAACATCCTAACAGTTGGACAAGTTTGGGCATTTACGGGATATGAGCCGCCAGAAACTGTTGACCCACAGCCGTCTGGCTGACAACGTTGCTACGGTGGATCTTCAAACTACTGGTTACATTGTTTCCAGGATGAGACATCCTGGGACAATCGATTTCTGCCGTCCGCTGAGTGAATGATAAAACGAATCGCGCCGGGAGTTTTGCTCAGACCGGATTCTTCTGGTTGTCAATGGAAAGGAGATGAAGGGAGCCAAGGATAAGTAAGCGATTGACTTGTTTGGGGGGAGCGAAGACCTACATTTATATCTTCACCCCAATTCCAAGAGTGAACTGGCATGTTCTATGCCGCCTGGAAGTGTGGTGGAACTGTGGCTGTTTCGACTTTGACCTCGGGCCTGGGAGCAATGCCATGTCCAAGCGCAATATCCATGACCACAGCTGAGGCATGTCGTGTGGCAGCAGCACCCGGACCAGGTCAAAGCGGAGGTCTGCTCAGCGCGCAGCAGAATTTGGGGCGTTGGGTTGGTCAACAAATGCTGATGCTTAGACAGACTACAGCTCAAGAAGTGGAACATAAGACTCAAACTGAAGGATTTTGTCCATGAAGTATAGCCAATCCCAATGAGTTGACCCCGATAAAGTCAGAGGGCTAATTCATACAGCGTGCTCACAGGATGGTATCGATGTCAAGCCGCATCCACTCAGCTGAACGATGGGAATAAGGTCGAAGCGGATGCTGCGGGGCGGATCTGGCTGCCGCACTGGAGCAGAGGTAGACCTATTCGTCCAACATGGCCGTGGGTCATGGCTTTAAACAAGCAATTCCATAGGGGGGTTGTGCGAACCAACAATCATAGGGAAAACAATGGTCAATGATGGGAGAACCAGGGGTACTATAGCCACATCAGGAACAGCAACAACATCAGCCAGCCACCACCACAACCAAGGAGAGGTGCTGACGCTTGGGAGTTCCGAGCGATTGGCACTACCCTAGCAAAGCCTGGGCTTCCCGGTATTATGTCTCGGTCACATTCCACCTGCAGAACTGCCAAGCACTTGTGCTGTGCAAAACTGAGCATTTAGTTTTTGAAGATATGTTTAGAGATTATTGTTACAAGCAATATTGTAGCTACTTTGGGTAGATGTGGGTGTCGTTTGGGAGCGAGCAATATGGAGCCGTTCCGCATATCCAGTGCTGTCCTTTAGCGGAACTCGCTTCGCGCCAGGCCCGCTTTTGGGACCGCATCGATAAGTTCCCGGAGCATTTTCGACGCCTGGGCGAGGAACTTGTGGCTTGGACCGCAGGCATCCAAGTTGGACTCGTAGTGATGATGTCAACTAAACGAGTGTTTCAGGGATCGGTATATGGCTATGGGTCAATATTACCCAACCAACTAATAGGGGATAATCACCAACAATAATAAGGAAAACAAGGGTCAGTGATAGGGGAAGCAGGGGTACAGCGTTTTGACCCACTGCCATATCATTCACTTGGGTAATTCTAAATGCAGTTTGGGCACCCTAACCCACTAAGTGGTTAAGGATGATGTCAACTAGTGGTCATTTGGTGGTCAATGATGATTGCTGATGGTTAAATCACATAGAATTGTTCATGAATGACGGCCCTACTAACCACCCAAGAAAAAACATTATTCATACGGAAACGGACACCATTCGAAATTTGCACTTGGTACATTGATAGGCTATGACTGACATGAATGCAACGGAAAGATCAGTAGCAGCTGAGTAACAAGAACATTCGAAGTCACAAAAATTGAAGCTGCCAATTCAACATAGAATCTGTAGGCTTCGATTCTTCAATGCAGCCGTGTATGGAACGCAGCCATGGTCCTGGCGGCAGTAGCTGGTTTTCGAGTGGCGCGGTCAGGTAGAGTTGGTAGAGGTCAAGCTTGCAAAAGCGATGAAATGGATGAATTTAGCTGGCTATGAAGCACACCGTCATGACCACTATCAACCATCAATTGTCATTAGTATAGCACATACATACGTCATACACTTGCTAATTATTTTAGCATCTATCAACCACTACTATTACTCTCAATGACTTACTATTGACTCTGACCATTATAACTTATAACTTACAGTCACTTCCTATTAAGTACTATTAAGTACTATTAACCATTACCCTTGCTATCAACTAGTTACTATCAAGCACCATTGGCATTAAAGCTTGCTATTAACTTTTCCTATTCCTATGAACCATTATTATTAACCAGTATCATTGCTATTAACACCATTGCTATTACTATTGCTATCAACACCATTGCTATTATCATTAACCATTTGTATTAACCAGTACTATTGACCATGATCATTAACCATTATTATTAACCCAGTATGCCATTACCATGATTATTAGCCATGATTATTCTTCCACTGTTAATTACCATTATCATTGACCATCATTACCATGATTATTACCATTGCCATTATTATTAACCATGATTATTCACCATTGCTATATACCCCCCATTCTTCCCTGGCTAAGGCCTTGGCTGCTGGAGAAGCTTCTCCCATTCTCAAGCAGCCTGCCTTGGACTTCGAGCCCCGTGTGGGCGCGCAGGGAAGCTCGGTCACCGGGGCCGGGCGCGAAGCGGTCACGGGGTGGTGCTGGGAAGCAACGTGTGGTGGGAAGCAACGCGTGCTGGGAAGCAACGCATGGTGTGCCACAGAAATCTGGAGATGTTGGACTTTGTAAGATCAACAATCGACGAAAACCGATCAACAACCCTGACCGCGAAGTCTTCGATGGGTGAATTTTATGCTTTGAGATAGGTAGAAAGCAATGGGAGTGTGAAACTCACATCTGGGCTGCATGTCTCTGATTTTGGTCCTGTTCGGATTGGTATGCAGGTAGCAAAGCTGCAAGATCAGTGGTGTGGTAGTGTTGACGCCCAACACATGTTCCTTTCGTCCTTTGTCCCTGTCACTTTTTGGAATGTCCAGGTTGAATTTCTACACCGGCAAAGGCCGGATGAATTGGCACAAGGATGACTATAACTTTGTGGGAAGCCTCAGTCAGGCGGCCAGGCACGATCAACATGAGCCAAAAATTGTCACAGACATTCATAAACATATTCTGGATGGTGGTTCTAAGCATGTTTTATCATTTTTTATTTTGTGCACTATTGGTTTAGCGGACTCATATTTTTCATCCCGCTTGAAACCACCAACCAGTACTATTCCCTTACATTCCTGC
>VSDK01001200.1:345938-373438 GCA_009767595.1 Symbiodinium kawagutii
TCCTGCTGATTCCTCCTCAGTCTTTCTCTGGCTGAGGCCAGTTGGGCGTATAGGAAGAGGGTTTGGAGAACAAAATGCACAAGTTGCGCCACCTTGTATGAGATGTGAGTTCGGCCCACAAATCGAATACGTCCCATGAAAAACGTGCTGTTTTCCTAAGACAATTTCTATGTAGATGGCTGACAGGTCCCCCACAGTCTATGAGTTGTACCCCTCAGCCATCGAATAATAGTCATGTTCAACAAGGCAACGGACACTGTTTCTTTCACAACCTGATCGGGAGATGGAGAGAGATGCGCATAGCGGTCTCAGTCTCAGGTCAAATCTTCGATTGTTGTGCATGCCGTAGCATTTCCGCACAACGCAGTACATTATAGAGACACACACGCACACAATCGCACACATGTACGTCTATATTAATATAGATGTATGTAGGTGTATGTATAGCATGCGGTAGCATGCATGTTTAGATTTAGATGCATATATACACAATAACAATGATACTGATGATAATACACATATATTGTAGTGTTTTTGCTTGCCTATATATATATAGATATACACATGCACGCACATCTATTTTGTTTTGTTTACATGAGTATATGTACATGCCTTTGCATGTAGATCTACGTGTATATGTGCGCATGAATGTAAATGTAGATGCACATATCTGCACATGCAGTAAATGGATGCAGGTACTCATATGTACAAATTGATACAGTAGGTGAATAGCTATGCGCGTATGCCCGTGCGTATGCCCACCGTTATGGAGGCTTCCAACTTGCTTTGTAGCCGATGCTTTGCTGCTGGGGACCCACCGGTCATCAGCTGACCGGACCTGCGAGCTGCTCCCTGAAAAACAGGAAGCGGTTTGGAGCTACTAGGAATGGCCACCAAGCAATTCATCGCTTTTCGTTGGTCAACTGGGGTATTGCTAGCCTTCCTTGATCACGCCAGTGATGGGTCCCTCATTTGAAGATCAGCTAGTATTGGCTAATCGATACTAATAGACGTGAAGAAGGTGCTTCATTGTGGTTAACAACGGCTAAGAATGAGATACCTGGACCAGCTGTTCATAGGTCACCATTTGTTTTGCCACCAGTAGGGCATGATTTACCTTGCATGGGTAGTCTCTTCCCATCGCCACTGGTGATACAACTGGTGGCGCTCCAAGGCGAAGAAGGAACGGCCCATCGTGATGGCATCCGTTGGAGACACCGCAGAGTTTGGCTACAAGATGCAGGAAAGGAAAGGGCTGATACATGGCAATGGGTCAATGTTAACCATCAATCATGGGGGATGATAACCAACAAGACTATAAGGAAACTAATGATTAATGATAGGGGAACATATATCATGGCTGCTGTGTTGCATGCATTTGCGTTGAAATGGGCTGAAAGATGTTGAAAGCATCATTGGTGTTCGTTTGTCGGTCGGTGCCAGTTACATGTTTTACTTGCTTCACACCTATTGACCATTGAACGGAAATTTGTTGCGGTCTTTGTGCTGGGTAGCTTTTTAGGCCGCTTGATTCGGTTTCAAAGAGGTAAGTTGCTGCCAAACAGATCCAGTCCTTAGAAGGTTGGACAAAAAAAGTCACACTTATCTCATTTTGATCTGGTTTGTTTAGACTGAAGCCGTTCTTGACTCTGTCCACAGCAAAGCTGATTGAGGTGTCCTTGTGTACAACTTGTCACTATGGTTGCCCTGTGTTGAACAAGGAAAAAGATGGAAAAAGCAAACTCCATGCCGTGAAAGTGTTCCAGCTCCTGATAGGGTACAAGTACCGGCCGCACTCTCTGTTTAGGTGGTCACCAAGAGAACATGTTGATACCCCCCACTTGAAAAAAGAACACTTTTGATTCGATGCCGAATGTTGAGATTCTTATGCCATGTACTCTGAAAAGACGTGCCGGTGGGTGTCGCCTCTTACATATGTAGTATTGATATCTAGCTGTATACATAGGTTCGTATATAGTGTGGTGGTGTGATATGGTGCAACACCCTGTCATGCAAATGTGATGTAATGTGATGCAATGTAATGTAACGTGCTCCACTGGTATGTGCATCATGGGTAGGAAAGTAGGTATGTAGGTACGCAGGTATATAGGTACGGTGCGTCGGTATGTCAGTAGCTATGTTTGTACATTGTGTGTATATGTATGGGTGTATGTAGCGTAGTTATGAAAAGTATGTGATAGCTGGAATGCAGTGTTTGCAATGTATGCAGTGTATGTGATGCCATGTGACGTCCTGTCATGTCATATTATGTTGTGTACTTATGTGTGTAACACACGTTTTTAGATTACATATGATATGATTTGCAGAATTATGCATACACGTTTTCTGTGTGTACAAATTGTTGTATTCATTTATTATAAATATATATATACTGTAACTATACAGCTAAATATATGTGCATATACAATGGTTTCTTTAGATGTTCATCTTTTATAAATGTTTATGATGGTGTTTTGAAACTAAAATCACATTCATCACGTGTCTATATTTATGTATATGGCTATTCATATATGATTATGCATGGATATAGGTGTATATATATATATATATACATATATATTTGTCAAGCTATGTATACATCATATGTAGAAATATATGCCATGTTTTGAATGAAAAAAAAGATGATTTAAAAAAATGTTTCGAATGATAAAAAAAATGATACAAAAACATGCATAGACCACAAGTACACACACACACACACAAACGATAGCGACACAAGTCCACCTCAAAACGCCCGTCACATGGCGAGGCACAAGATCCCGAGGCGTCCGTGTACTTGGAATCAGGTCAGGGGTCTGCGCAGCTGGGGCATGGAGCCGCGGCCTTGGGCCGATTGCAAACATGGCGCCATCGATACCTATAGAGTGGTAACTCCCCAGTTCGGCTGTAAGTGGGGCAACCAGCAGGCAAATGGTAGATATAGATCTATATATATATATACATATATGCATGTATGTGTGCGTGTGTATGTATGGATATACTTTTTTATATACAGATATTTTTTCTACATATATATATATATATATAAGTATGCTGGATGTTGGGTTATAAACAAGCAAATGTCTCCAGGGGGTACCACTCTGTATGATGTCCTGAGGATTGCTCTTACAAGTTGGATGCTCATGAAGCACGAACAGATTTGGGAGGTCTGATCATGTGCGAGCGGCTCCAAACATTGCTGGCTTCGGCATCATGTCTAGCTTGAGGTGTGACCATGGCTTGCCAAGATCAAACATTGTTAATCAAGCACTATCAACCATGAATGACCATTAATCACCATTAGCAACCATTTTTTCAAGGACATCTCCGCATATAAGTGTGCCCAGAATGACAAGGATGATAACAACTGCTTGATGATGATGAAGATAACGACGACGATAACGACGGAACGACGACCACGACGACGACGACGATGATGACGACGATGACTGCGGTGACGAGAAGGACGTCATGGCAATACACGTTCTACGTAGTGCAACTTGCTATATTCAATCAAAAAGAGGCTTTCGTCAATGCTCAGTATTGAATGCCACATGCGTAAACCACCAAGCAGCGTCAAGCATCCAAAAAGCAGGAGCCGTGTCTACATCCTCTCATCACTTGCTCATGGCTTGCTTTATATGCTGGTAGCGAAGCCACTTTAGCATATCTTTGGCATCCAGCATGGATACTAGCCATCCTCATGATTCAGCCTTCGCGAAGAGGACAGTTTTGGTTTGATGTCACATCAGCTGCGTCCACCTCTGTGCGAAGAACAAGCTGAGTGGTCCATTCATGGTACTCGTATTTCCGTTCGGTTTAAAATCATCACCCCAACCGAACGCTGGTCGCGGTGTGGATGATGGCCTGTTCCGGACAGAAAAGACCCTGCAGTTCGTTCCAAATGAATAGTAGTTTTTCAAACTCTGTTGCTGTGGATCACTCTTAGCATCTTTTGGGGGTTGGGGTTCCCCAGTCATCCGCCCTCTAAATCCTGGACTGTAAAACTGCACAGTGTCCGACTACGTTCTTCTGTCTCCGTGTGGTCGGAAATCTGCTGGAGCTGGAGCTACAATACTGTATTCAATCTTGTAGTTCATCAGTATTTATTTATCTAGACTACGGGACATTCGGTGAAATTGCCTCAACCATCGAAAACCCTTCAGAAAATCTCAACCATGTTTTTTCTGAATCTTCAGATCCCAAAGTACCAACTATCAGACATCAATTCAGTTCAGAATCTGAGGATCACCATGAGTTTCTTTATGATTTTATCAACTATTTCCGATCAACTATGATTTCTTCAACTAAACATTCAGATGAACTATTGGCATCTTGTCTAAAATGCTTATCAACAGTTTTAATAAAAGTGGCCATTACGGATCATATCAACTATTTCCGATCAACTATGATTTCTTCAACTAAAATTTTGGATCAACTAATGTTGGTTTCTGATGATCGTATCTACCTGTTGGTTTCATGCCTATTTTCATTACTTAAGGGGGGGTTACACTAATCAGAAACCAACATTAAAATCAATTCCTCCTGATCCACCAGGAGATTGAGCTGGAGCCCTCGGAGACCGAAGCCAGTTCATAATCTTCGGATCAACTACTATTGACCAGTTCATAATCTTCCGATCCCATGGGATCACCAGCTGATCGCCACAACGGAGCTCCAGGTGATGTGATCATTTTCGGCGGCCCCGCGCGTGACCTGGTGCACGCCCTGCTTCGGGTGTGTCCTGGCACTGCACCACCAGTGACTTGGTGGAGTGTTCATGATGAAACAGTGGAGTAACCAGCTTGGAAGGATGATAGCTATGAATGGATTAGTTAACCAAACACTACTCAACCAATTAATGGATTAAACCATGATCAACCATGATCAATGAATCAAATGAATGGATCAAATGAATTGATCACCATGATCAATGAATGGTATTCAACTAATACCATGATGCAATGAATGACTAAGCAAACACTACTCAACCATGATCAACCATGATCAATGAATGATTAAATAATGGATCAACTAAGGGATTGACGAAGGGATTGACGAAGCGAGATTAACAAAAGGATTAACGAAGGGATTAACGAAGTGGGATGGACAAAGGGATTAACTAATGGATTAACGACGGGATTAACGAAGAGATTAACTAATGGATTAACGAAGGGATTAACGAAGTGGGATTAGCAGGGATTAACGAATGGATTAACCAATCGCTACTGATGATGATTAGGGGCAATGAGTAATTAATGCTGAACCTGGGATAGTCGATAATGATTGCATATCCACCCTACTGAGTAACTCTTGAATAATTGATTCACCAATGATGATTAATAATATTGCGATATCCAAAAATGATTAATTGTGACCTGATTGACTAGCATATTATGCACGTTACAAGTTGACTGACCAGCTTATTGGCCAGCTAACCATGAGTCGATACTTGTTGATGGTTGTGCAAAATGATTAATGGATGATTAACAATGGTTACTCACAACCGTTCAGCCATCACTCGCCAACCATCACTAACCGACCATCAACCAACCAAGCATCGACCAACCAAGCATCGACCAACCATTGATCAGCCATTACTCAACTATTGACCAACCATTACTCAACTATTGACGAACCATTAACCAACTTTTTCCCAACCATTAACCAACTTTTTCCCAACCATTAACCAACCATCCATCAACCATTGAGCTACCACGTCGGTCGGCTGCGCTTCGTGTCCCAGGCTTTGCGTTGGGATTCCGCGCTGACCACGGATCCTGGGCACCGGCTGAGCGTCACGTGGCGCGACGTCGGGGTCGAAGATGGGCTGACCTTCAACAGCGATGAACGCCTGGGGCTGATGCTCGGCCGGTGCGCCGTGCCGGGCTTGAGGAGTTCGCTTGGGATATCACTGAGAGGGCGGGCTACGAAGCTGTTGGATGATTCAATGGCCAGAAATCAAACTGCGTTTGCAGTTTCGGATTTCGCGCCTGGCGCTTGGTGATGTGGGTTCTTTAGATCTTGAGGATGAGCTGCCCCCACAATAGCACAGGCCCATGCACAAGGGACGAAGAGTTCCTGTTGACCTGGTGCAAAGCCGTAAGACCCTTGACATCAGCTGCGATCAGTGCTTACTTGGATATTCAGGCGATGAGATGAACTCCGTCAATTCGCCCTGGTGCTGCTCATTTGTTGAAAGCGGTTGTGTGTGTGCATCAATTTTTGATGTTGAAACTTGCTGTAAGCATCCTTCTCGGCGTGGTCACTGTGCTATCAGAATCAACATCAATATCAGCATGAGTATTCGCAGCAACAGTTTGGACAAATGATGACAAATGTGGGTCAGGGGGATAAACCCCGGGTTGGCTCATGTTTCAGTCTGTGTTGGATCGTCTCCCCTTCACCTGACGATCCTAGGACCGTGACCGAGAATACGTTGCCCAGATATTTGCCCAGGAACAGCTGAGCGCCGGTTGAAGCATCCAGGTTGGTGAGCGACGGTGCAAGGTAAATGGTGGTATCTCAAGCCATGGGGGTACCCTCAAATCATCCTTATGTAACCATGCCTCGTAAAGTACCAACCGTTCTTGGAGTTCCCTATGGCTTGAGAAAGCACCAAATTGGGGATGGATTATTAGTATGGATCTACCACTACACCAGTCATTTTTGAGCCCAGAACCCTTGCCGTTTACTGGTGACTTGCTGGGGATGCTATCGCACGTACTAAGCTTGGCCATCGCCAGTTCAGAAGTGAACTGGTCACCTCACTCATGTGACCGGTTTTTATTCGTGACAGGACAAGACACTTTCCAACTAAAACTTGTTTCCAGAAAAAGAGAGATGCTTCGCAAATTCCATGGCTCAAGAGTAAACCCCAACACAGATGGTTTCCGATCAAGATTGGGTTGGGATGTTGCTACCAAACTCATCACCCATGAAATCCACAAAGACTTACCAAGAATTGTCATTTCTAACAGGCCCCCAAAGTTTCTGCAGATCCTCCAGATTGAGACACGACTTGATGAGAGATAGTTTTGGAGATGACAGGCATTGCTGAGGCAATTCCTCAATGAAATGTGGTAATTTCGAAAGCTAATCGGCATCCTTAGCATGTTGGGCGTATGCCAAAGCACATCCAAGCTACCAGGACCTTTCGACATGATGGTACCATGCTGCGTCGTCTTGCACTTGCTGATATGTTCTCCTTGTATTTCTGCCGGTCAAATATGCATCGTTGATATCGCATAAGTATGCATGTTCAAATATTTACATCTGAAATCTATATATATAAATTTTATTCTCTATATATGTACAATATATTGATTTATTTGTTTACATGCACGCAGATCATCTACAGTAAATGTATGAGACTCCCCTGGATAGATACTTCTTTTGAATATATTGAACATGCCTGTATGTCAGATCGCAAGCGGTCGCATATCAATCCGAATAAATATTGGTTCATATTGGTTCCATACCGCCGGGCTATGCGTTTTTTCTGCTGATACTTGAAGCATGCTTCATGCCATTCAGTGATCGGTAGTGGTTGCAGATCCATTCGGCAGGAGCAAGGGCGGAAAGGGCCGTGGCAAAGGTTACAGGACCATTGGCGGCGGGTTTGGGTGATGTTTTCCAGGTCTACAGATTGATCCATTCAGAGATGGTTGAGGCTGACCAGAATCACATATGCAAGTTTTCAACCTCGAAGGACTTGTCGGTCATTCTAGATCTCATCTCATACCAGAAACCTACTGGACTTGAAGAGATCAGCCAACCCAGTAGCTGAAACCCAGATGTTGGAACTGTCATTACCGAGTGACAATGACTCGTCCTGGCATTGATTCTTCATGGCAAGACAAACAATCCTTAGACATTTTGTATTTTTGTTGGATGCATGTGTATATACATGCATTTACGTATAGATATGTGTATGCAAATATATTTTTGATGGATTAAGAAATATGATATCAATATATGTTTATGATGTAGATGTATCTATATATATATATATATATATATATATATCATGCATGTGCAGTATGTATTAGCCTATTTGTCGTGAGTGTGTGAACAAGTTCAACCATTACTTTGCTGTGTTGCACACAGCCCACTATGACTCTTGTTGAATGCCGATTCCCACCATCCAACTGTCATTTCGGTAGTTGTGTCAATAGATGGTTGGAACTGAAGTTAGCAAAACGTTTTGGTATAAGAGATAAGCACAACATACCACTGGTTGGTGGTTTCAAACATGTTTGATTTTCTAGAGTAATCATTAACAAATGGTTGGTTGACTAATGTTTTTCATTTCGGGGTGGTTCAACCACCAACCAGTACCACAATCGCAGTTATGGGGCGAACGGCATCGCTTTTGGTCGCAGCACTGCCTTTGGTAAGGCCCCAGGCCCAAGGGGATCGAAGTGAGGAGAGCAGCTTGAGCTCCTGGTGCGCCCGTCGCAATTTTCGTGGCTCGCCTGAGGCTTGGACCACCATGGACCCATGGATTTGGATGTGGAACTGCGATGCCGTTCGCCTGTTGGAAATACAGCCGTTGTGTAGCTTCATAGCAGTGGATAATACACCATGCAAGTAGAGCCCTTGTGACCTATTGGGAGTGGCCACTTTCCATCTTAGTGCTGGATTGTCAGGGTATTCCCTATACTATCCACAATATCCGTGTATGAGATACAGACTCACTTGTCCACGTTTACCACCAAAATCAATCAGCATCATGCAAACGTAAGTACATGTGAAATGCACAGATGGCCAGGATATGGAAAAGTCCCAAGAAGAGCGGGGACCGAGGAAGCCAAAAGGAGCGAAACGCACGTTTGAGGTCCCAAATTCATATGAACGTACTAGAGCAACACCCATCCAATGGATAGGCCACCCAAGGAGTGTTTGATTGAATGGCGTTTTGGTGTGTTGGTCACTGTGTCCCGTACCCGTGCCAGTCGTTGACCAGGCAGAGACACCAATCTGAGGCACCGGTTTCAGTGGGACAGTGTACAGCCGCCGACGTAAGTGAAACATGTCGAGTGTCCGGTATAGTTTGGTGTTTGGCTACCATCGTCTAGTTTCATCGCCGGAGCATGTCCGGACGGCTGGCGAGTGGCAACGTTGGCTAGCTCCAAAAAGGGCCTTCGCCGGCACATGGGCTGCGGACAGGGAGTGATTGATACTGCTGAGAAAGCGGGAACATTAACCTGGCAGACTGGTTTGTTGTGCTGATGACTCAAATGCTGTGAATTGCTTACTTTCGAAGCTTGGGGTGGTTGTTTCAAAGGCGTTCCAGTCATCTTGGCAATCGATTTGTTGTAAAATGTTCTAAATAGATTCTAGTCTATAATCTATTTGAAGCAAATAGACTGCCAAGATGATTGGAACGCTTTTGAAACAAGTCATAGATCTGAAAAACACACATTTCTCTGGCGCAGAAAGAGGAACTCACCTGGCTGCGGCACGGGATGTTTCTGTGGTACCAGGATCCACCTTCAAGGATCTACGAGGCAGTACCAACCATATGCCCCAGCCATTACCAACCACTACCAACTACCAACCATGCATTGCCATACATTACCAGCCACTACCATACGTAAGTCTCAGCCACTCCGAACCATTAGCAGCCATCCCTCGCCGTTGGCTCCAGCCTTGGCGCCTTCAGAGCTCAGCAAAGTCGTTCCACTGAAACACTTTCCTCACAACGCATTGTGCTGATTGATTGTAGTGAGCTTGAGATGGTTAAAAATGGTTTCTAATGGTCAATGATTAACCATAATTAACCAAAACTTTAGAGTTTCAGAGTTCTTGACAAAGCGCAGACTGCTTTGCATTGACTAGATTTCGTTGACAATCCTTTTTTGCTTTCGTGCACAGGTAATTACCTGTGCTTCCTCGAGCCATGGCCAGTGAAAGTTTGCTCCTTCATATCAGGCAACGCAATCTCAGTATGAATGACGGGTACCTATCATTCTGGCACGCTGTGGCACGGAGATATCGGTACTCGCACTGTGTGTGTGTGTGTGTCAAGTTGATTATGCGTGTGTGTAGGTATAGTTCCTTTTACACGTGTGATAGCAGATGTTTTTTTCACAAATCTTAATTGTGTGAATGGCTAAACTCTTGCACCAGTTTTGGAGAGGTCAAGATCCTATGGTACCTGGTTTGATAGACACGTTTCCTCATGCCAACCGCCTATAGCAATCACCACTCAGCGACCATCTCAGAATTGGTTTAAGGAGTCCCAATCGCAACCCACACAAAACCTGTGCTGAAGATGCTTTGTGCACAATTTTACCCAATACTAATACAAATGCTTAGGGCAATGCAATAGATTCATTAGATGATGCAATAGATGCAGATTTTCATCTCGATATCCCTGGAAATTTCTTGCATCTCTGCTCTCGTTTGTATCTGCGCCAGGTTGCCCAAGCGGCATCGCGTCCCAGGGTTGGGCTTGCACCTTTGGGGTCCTGCCTCAGCTCTGCAGACAGAATGGGAGGCGGGACGACCGCACAACGGCATGGCGTTGGAACCTGCAACAGCTGCAATTCACAGCTGGAACGAACGAAGACCTGGCAAATCACCACTCAAACTGGCCATGAACAGCTGCAATGAACAGCTGACTAGCAAGTAACAGCGGCAATTGACTAGCCATTAGCCGCTTAGAAAAGCAGCAATCAACCACTAAAGTCACTGTTTTGAACAGTTATCTAACCACTACAACCACTATAAGTGTTAGTTGTGATCCTGAGAGTTTGACCAACTAATTGCATGCTGGTTGGCACCTCGCAGCAAGCCTAAGCCTGTCCAAGATGGACATCACGTTGTAGCGCCATGAAGCACTGAATGCTCATGCTGCCAATGGTTGATTGGGAATCATGAATTTGGCTAACGGCTGGTTGATCTGAAAAACATGATGCAATGGCAATATCAAACCTACTTACAATATTAAAAACATGAGCTAGAGGCTGGTTGATCATGAATCTGGCTAACATTCTATAAACCAACCATTGCAATGGCAGTAAGCAACTATTCGTAGTGTTGAATGACCAGCGGTGTACCAGGTACTGCACAGCCACTGGTGGAGCCAGGGGTTATCATTTTAACCCCGGAGTCAGGAACCCTTGGTCTATTGATGATTATTGATTACTAGGGGAGCTGCTGTTATTAGTGGCTTGGTTATTCTATTAAAAAGCTCTTAAATTGATGGTTTGTCAATTAACCCTGGTTTTTCTACTAAAAAGAAGAGGAAATCTGAGTGCATCAGCATCTTCTTTTGCCACTTTCTTAGTCTTGGGTTTGTTCTCTGAGGGGAAAGCCTTTGACACGAGGGCGATTGCCCAATAGCATTGTCAAGCAGTTGGGGTTATCTTGATTTTCACCTCAGACTGCCAACCGTTTTTCTACATGGATTTGGGGGACAGATTGCACCACAGTCGGTCAAATGTAGAGACCAGACATGAGTTCTTGACAGATTGCACAAAGGTCTTGTAATTTGACTTGGAATTTCATATGGTGGTTTCTCAAAATAGGGGTCCCCCCAATCATACTTTGCCATTCATAGTAATAAACCAGCAATTTCTTAGGGCCCCTTATTTTGAGAAACACCCATATGGACCAGGCGAAGGTAAGAGCAGCGTACAGCAGTTTCGCAGCCGCTGATGGTCACGTTTCCCTGCAAGGAGCCACTGGCCATGCTGGAAGAAGATCGATATGGTTTGACCTTCGAGGCAGGCATGACTGGCAAATGTGCTGATTTTGCATTATGATCCATAGCTATATGAGGAAGTGGATGAGAAATTTGGGGCAGTTAGCACCACAATACGCGCGCACTGTGGAAAAGACCGGCAACCTTATGCAGGCCTTGATTTCTGGGGATCTGAACTATGGCCCGAGGGTTGGGCCCCCAGGTGCTTTATGTTTTTGGCAGGTACCGGTTGCCTTTGCCGAAAAGGAGGGTGACATGGCCTTGGGAATGATCTTACACAGCGGAGAAGATAAGACACTTGGAGCTTTGCAGGGAGAGAAATCAAATCCGCTGCTGAGTTCTGCAGGTGTATGCAGTTGTTCCTGTTACACCAAATTGGAAATTCACCACAATCAGTTTGTGTAGAATTTCCCATGTCAACTGTCGATAACTGTGGTTGATTCGGCAATCCATAGCTTTCTTAATAGATTAAAGAATAAAAGATCTATGAGTCAATCTTGCTGTTTGTAATCCTTACTGTTGAACATACAGTGATTCCTTTTGATGACTAATAATGGGTACCTAGTATTGATGGTCGAAAAGGATTACCGTGTACTGGTATTGGGTGGTAATGGACCACCATTCATTCCCCATCCATTTGACCTTTGCTGGATTATGTGTCATTGAGAATTTCAGCATAGGTGTGCGTCAATCCTTTCATCCCTACAAAGTGGGTCATGTTGCCATGATGCACTGCATGTGCATTCATGTGAGGAGGTAAGAAATAACTCAATTGTTTGGAACGCTCCAGTTGGACCGTAGATTGGTCTCAACATATAAAAGGATAAAGAATAATAAAAAGCCATACCCCCCCGAAAAGGTTAAGGAATAGCGAAAGGCGATAACCCCAGGACTACACGCTTGTGTCAGTAGTATCCTGTGTGAAAAAACAAGAAGAATATCTAGACGGTTGCTCATTCCTGTGTGCCACGAGCATTTCGCGTTTCTAGAAAGATCGGTGTTGCTTTGGCCTGCAAAACGGGAATAGAAAACGATAACGATAACTTTCCAAGTAGGCAATTGATTTTGAATTAGATTGTTTGAACCGCCTGATACGGTCACCATTCGAGTGATAAACTACATTTTGCGGTTCGTTGCTATAGAAATGAATAGCGCATGGGGCGTTAACTGTCATTTTTGTACCTCATTGTGACTTGTTTGATTTCTCCGCTTCCCTGTGGATCAAACGTGGGTGGATAGATAGTGTACAGATGCTTGAACTGGATTTTGTTGATATGGATATTGATCAAAAAAACCAAGGTGCTGAAGATATGTTTGATCATTTGGGTACAAATATGCATGCATTATACATATTATATACATATTGTATGTATGTGTATTGATTGATGTGCACTTGACATACACGTGTATCATTGCAAACACGACTAATCATGCTTCGTTTTCCGTTTCTTCATTACCTCTCAGTGGCTCCACCCGCCCAAGCGATTGCAAGCCCTGAGGAAATTCACAATCGAACTGACTTGGGAACCTCAGCAGCAGAGCAGTGCAGTTTGATAAAGCAGTGGTTGCTATTGGCCGATAGGTCACGTGCCAGGAAGGTGTCACAAGTGAGGTACTGTTAGATCCATATTCATAAACCAAACATATTTGGGATAAAACACCAGCTATCAAACATGTTTGGCTAATATCCATCATGAAACTGGATCCATATTCACCATACGAACCAATGACAGATCTACATTTGGTTAATATGGATCTACCATGCCGATGAATATCAGCTAAGCTTTCAGCTCAGAAATCTGAAGCTCCTTGCTTGAGAGCACCTCAACAGCAAGGCCTTTCCATTTTCCCACAAGACTGCTGGTGGCAGATTTGTGAAGCCTGGAGGTGTTCCCTTTGCAGAAATTTCATCTAGATCGGCAAATTTCAGCTCAATCAATTGTGAATGAATGGTTGATGATGGTGAATCACTGGTAGCGATGGTGACAATTCTGGTGGAGAATGGGGCTCAGCCGGTTGGTTCATGGTGCTACGTGGTGGCGAGACCAACGATAAGCGCCACAGGGTGTGATCGATCTTGGAGCTGATCCAGTGAAGTTTGATCGTTAAACGTGCAACGTTTGGAGGTTTCAACACATCGATATTTGGGTGTATCACACTATGATTGATATTGATGGAGTTATTTTTCTAATGTGCACGTCACCTTGGCATGTAATAAGAAAAGGAGAAAAGGAACAAAAAACGGACCAAAATCCTGATACGAAACACAAATCTCTACCTACACCAAAAAAAAATCGAAAAAAATCTGACTGGAAATCTAAAAAAATCTCTTTTCCAGCTGGAAATCTAAAAAAAAATCGCCGAGAGATCCTTCCCCTCGCCCCCAAGGAAGGCCTGGCCGCCTACGCGGACGGCTCCGAGACGGCCGAGCTTTGGATCGGTCACGGCAGCCCCAGTGTGGTGGCCCCGAGGCTTGGCAGGTGGGAAATTTGGTGGTGCTTAATGTGGTTAAGGGTTAGGGGTTGATGGTTAGCTAATGGTTGTGGTGGGTTAATGGTTATGGTTGACCATGGGGATTGGATGGTGAATCTAGCTGGCGGTTTAAGATTGGTTAGAATTGTCCCCTCTTTAGATGGGTCGATGAACGGGCACATTTTTCAACCAAGAAAACGCTAGTTTCACAGAGTTTAAGCGGAAATCGTTCGTGACATGTCCGTTGGCTTGACCACTCGTAGCATGGGACATGCTTCACAAGGAGCATCACAGCTGTGCATATAGATAGATAGCTAGGTAGGTAGACAGGTTGATAGATAGATAGGTAGAGAGGTAGAGAGGTAATTAGGCAGTGAGGTAGAGAGGTAGACAGATTGGTGGAGATAGGGATAAATAAAACATGATAAAAGTATATAAAAGTATCTATGTGCATCATTATATGTGTATATATATATATAGGTATGTACATACGCATGCGTGTGTAGCCACATCAGGATGCAAAGGTTGTGAGCTTATTGCTGAAGAAGTTTTGAGTCATGATGACAGGAATTCACGTTGCCAGGAGCATCAAGCGCTTTCTAACATCGGCTTTTGGAGGCTGAGACTCCCATCGTTGACAGTCGGAGGGTCTTGGGGGACCTGGTTGTCACCTTGAAGTCCTGCAGGAACCTGCAGAAACCATCAGAAAGCCCTGAGATTCAGCGCAGCCCAGGAAACACTTGCTGGAAGGTGACCTACATCAACACGGTGCTCGTGGACATTGGGTTTCTCCCAGCCTCTTGGTGAATCACGGCGGTGATCTGGCTTCCACCCCTTCCACCCACCAGACATATAACTTCCCATGTGTTTCTCCTGTGGTGTGACTTCCAAATCGCGCAGCAGATAGATTCCAAACAGGCTTCGCTTTCCAAAGTTCAGTCAGATTGCCAAGCCGTACTCTGACAAATGTAAGCACTTCGAAGTTTTTGTTAAGTTCCAGGTTAATACCTTGGCCGATACTTCCATTTACACTGGCTGGTTTGAGCTGGGACTTGGAGTGGCAATCCTCATGAATCAGTAGTTATGGATGATCCTAAGAGTCATCGGTTGCTGTTGAGATGTCATTTGGGGGACATGGCTACAGCTGAAAGGAACCTTTCAAGCTGCTTGTTCGCCATTAGATACCATAAACCTTCATGCAAATGATCATGTAAACCATCATAAACCATCATCAACCATCATGAACCCACATACAAACCACGATAAAACATCGCAAAGCCACAATGTTAGCCATGTAGCATGCAGCCCTGGAGCCAACCATGTAGCTGTGGATGAGATCGTGGAGCTGGAGCCAGGTTTGATCTTGTGGAGAACTGCGGCGTCGCTTCCCGAAAACTGTGAGGCGCGACCTCGGGGCCCAACTTGGGACTGCTTGGGAGGTATGTGTACACAGGGGGATATGGCATGTAGCTTTTGATTTCCATGGATTGGCACTAGTTTCTTGCACATCTTTACACTAATCATCTATAATCTCTAAAAGATGAATCTGAAAAACAGCAGTGTCCACTTGGAGGCTCTGGCTACTCTCGATGCCGGATCAGGTTGCCCATTGTGGTGAGGCTGATAAGTGGTGTAAGCGAACATCGTGTCAGCCCAAAATCTCATAAGATATCGCGCCCCGTGGTGCCGTGTGGCAGGTGTCCTTGTATGCCAGCGCCACTGCCGGCCTCAGTGAAGGACATCTGGAAGGGACCAAGTATGTCTTGGAACCGGTGCCTCGCTGAAACATGCATTGCTTCCTATGCAAGGTTGCCAACATTCCCTCTGGCAAACGAACATGGCAATGGAAAAATCCACCATAAATGGATGATTTCCCAGGCTTTACCAAAGGGTATTCTTTTCTGTTTGAAGGGGCTGTTGAAAAGCTTGGTGGTGTCAAAGCTATGATCATAGCATAGCATTGCAATCTCTTACGGCCGTACAGAATCGCACAGGATGTTTTTGTGCTGCAGGGATCTCATCAGAAATTTACCGTGCAGCGGCGCGTAATAGCTTCGAGGATCTTCGAGGTATGTCGATTGTGCTATTTGCTATCATCTGATCAGTATTGTTCTTATTGTATTGTGTTGTAAATAATTTGTCTTTGGCATTTTCATCCCTGCTTTTGAGGCACGAATCAGATTAAATTTGAAAAAGTCAAATCCAGCAATAGCAGTGACAACATGTTGCAACTTAGCAGCAACAAGCATTCAAAGTAAGCAATAAGATCACAGGAATAGTTCCAGCAGTCGATCTATCTTCGCAAGACGCACATGGTGCAACGCCACCAGGGGGGCTGCTCCAAGGTGATGATCGATGAGGATGAAGCGAAGGTCTTTCAGGAGCCGTTGAGATTTGTTGAAAGCGTTGAGCTTCGCAGGTGGAAAGCAGCGGTTCGGAAGCATTGCTGGCTGATGGTTTTAATGTTTTTTTGTTGTCCCTAGTAGTTGCTAACCATTGGTTGGTTGACTATTTTTTTTTCATAGGGGTGGTTCAACCACCAACCAGATTATTGCTTGGTGGATTTAGACACGTTTGGAATGATTGGTTGACTCATATGGTCGGTTACATGTGGGTGAGTGCTAACGATGTATTTGCTTGGTGGTTTGCAACACGTTTTGTTTTCCAAAGTATTGGAGATGGTTGGTTGATTGACAAACAGATTTTTCGGAGGGGTGGTTCAACCCCCATCCAGATTTGAAATCTTGGAGGGTGCATCAAACTAAAAGCATCAAGCTGGTAAGATGTGGGGTGGGCAGCAAATTGTGTAGTATGGATTCGGCCATTTGCCATTTTGAAAGAGAACCAAGGCACAAAATATTAAAAAATGAAGCATTGCAACACCTTGGAGTTTGTGTTGAATCACTGTAGCCTCACAAATGTGACACCCAAGACTTCCGGGGTTGCTGATCTCTGTAGAAAAGACGTGTGCATCATCTGCATGGATAGATAGACGGATAGATAGATATGGACAGAGAGTGCCAGAGAGGGACATATAGAGTGACAGACAGACAGACAGACAGACAGACAGACAGACAGACAGACAGGCAGGCAGGCAGGCAGCCAGGAAGGCAGGCAGGCAGGCAGGCAGGCAGGCAGGCAGGCAGGCAGATAAACTGATAAACAAATTAAACAAATGTATGTGTACATTCTACACATGCACGTATATACATACATGCACTTGTACTTATTTTTCTAGAGTTGTAGATTCATATGTGCATAATTACATCTCATACCTTCTAAGATGTGAAGTACCATCTTCTTCTTTGTCAGTTCAGGCGCTCTTGCCATGTGATTCTTTTCAATTACATGTGTTCCTTGTGCTCTCGCAAGATACGAGCACACACGAGAGGTGCCAGCAATTTTGATCAACCCCCTCACAGCTTTACTTGGTTTTACTTGTTGAGGGTGTTGATCAAAATCAGCCAACGAGGAATGGGAACATCAACCAACAACTACCCCTAACGAGACCACCAGATCACCCAACCGGTGTAGCAGCAACTGCTCAGCAGGAGAACCCCTATCTGGAGGGATGCGGATGCATGCGGCTTCCCCCCGAAGTCACTGGGCGAGATGTGGGCGAGATGTGGGCGCGATGAGCGGTCCGGCGGTCCTGTTTTTGCGGGGCACCATTACCCTCGCTGGTGGTTTTAGACGTTCTTCGTTTCTCCAGTAGTAACAAATGGTTGGGTGGTTGGTGGTAATAAATGGTTGGTTGGTTGACTCATATTTTTCAAGAGGGTTGAAACCACCCACCAGATTGCCACTCTTTAATTTGTGCCGCTGTGAACTAATCCCATCAACAAACTGGTGTTGGGATCTGAACAACCATTCATTTGTTGGGGATGGTTCTGACCTGTATTACAACCTATACACTCTGGCAAACTAACCTGGAACTGGGAAAAACATACCATTTATATAGCTGGCTTTCCCAAAAAACAAGCTGGTGATTTTTAACTTCCAGGTAAGTTTACCAGAGTGTAACCATCCTTGAAAGTAAGCACACTGAAGTTGATCAGATGAGCGATCAGGCTGTGTTGCATCCCAGCAGATTGGCTGCCAGTGGCCCTGTCTTCGCTGGTAGGCAGTGGAAGCGGCCAAAGACCTTTGCAAACAGCAGCTGGTCCTTTGCGTCACCCAAGACGACGAGATTCTGGATTGTACTGGAGTGCCTTGCCACACACCACGCAACCAATGGAAACCAATGGATCAAGAATGGGCAGGTCATGCTAACAGGTTCAAGCAGTGCAAATGGGGCTGAAAAAAAACATGTGGATTCCCCAAAATCCAGTGCTTCAGACTCATGACCGGACTGTGAATGACACATAGGCTATTCGGCACTGGGTTCTATCTTTGGGTCATCCAGCAAAATGCCATCTGCTACCCCTCACCCTGATCTTTTCATGGCCAACACAAGTTCATGCTGGCACCAAGTGGATGGTTCTAGCCATGAACCATAAATCATGAATTATCCTTGCCATGATTATATAATTGTTACCATGATTGATTATGATTAAGCATGATGATTAATCATGATTATTAATCATCACCCATTGTTAACGATCAACCATAATTGTTGCCATGATTGATTGTTTACCGTTCCGAGCCGCTATTTACCACTTGGCGGTTTATTGTTATAAATGATCAATCATGGATGATAACCGTGGGGGTCCCCTATGACTTGAGAAAGCACCAAGGCCACTATGCACGATGTATTTCTATACTGTATACTTAACCATATGATTCAGCATTTATGACTCATTAATCATACTATTCACCATTCATAGCCACTATCTACCATTCAAAGCCACCATGGACCATCAGTATCCATTAGTTACCTTACCAACCATTGCCGGCCCTGCGGGGCCCTAGTTGCCCCTGACTCTAGGTGCAACTTGGTCAGCTGCTGGACCATTTTTTCAGTGTCTTGGAGATTTTTTCGGTGGGAAAAAGATGGAGAGATGACGGTGATAAGAACGAACAATAATGGTGGTTAAAAGGGGTTGTAAACAGTAGTAAATCAGAATCAATATGATGGTTATAGAATTGGTTTGTGATGATAATCACGTTCATGATGGTAACAATGATTCATCAATGATAATAGAGAACGAGAGATAAGAATGAACGCGATTGGTGGTTAATGGTTAATAGGGGTTACAGCCATTGTATAATAATGGTTGATAACTGGTTGCTGGTTTTTAATGTTGTTGATAACCATTTATAACGGTTGATAATAAGGGATATTCACCAACGATAATGGTCAAAGAACTGCTGCTTGGTGGTTTGATAAGAAAGGTCACAACAGTCATAAGAATGAACAATGATCATAGAATGACGATAGATAGGCATAATGTATAAGAATGATAATGAACCGCAAATATATGAATGATCACAATGGTAGCAATGCCTTTTCATTGATAATAGAAAGGTATGATGATAATGATCACTATAATGAACAATCATGCAAACCAATGACAATGAGATCAAACAATGATATGGATGAACAACAATGATGATAATGCTAGCAATGATAACACTGATAATGATGGTGACAATGATTATTAAATTCTGATGGTAGAATTATACTAATAGCATTAATAACAACCATGATAGCAATGATTAATGGTCACAACAACTGCGATTATAACCAGTGTATAACAATAGATTATAATCAGAATAGTTTCAATGGCAAAAGTGTGTGATAACGAAGAATGATGATAAAGAAAAGGATGACAACAAGAATGATGACGAACAAGTCTACCATAGCCATGATACAAAGAATCACAATAATGAAAATACCTGCACTAAAGCACCCTTTGAAAATAATTGGACATCAAGAACGAATCAAACTGCTACAAGAAGGGGCAAGGTTTTGCGCACGCATTTCATATGACTGCAAGTGCTGGGCAATGCAAAGCGGTCCGTCCGCTTGAGGACAGTTGGTTGATTGGTTGACGAATGTTTTTCATATAATAGATATATGTAGGGGTTGAAACCGCCAACCAGAATCTGTGATGAAAAGTGAACTTACTGTGAATGTACAAATGAATCGACCGCCAGCGCTGCATATGTCAACGGTTCCAGGTGGCTAAAGGATCCGCGGGACCGATAGAGACAAGTCACACCGGTAAGCTGGCGACCTGTGGATGGTAGGAAAGGGCAGCAGGTTGTTGGCTAAACAATAGATGATCCATTGACATTCTGGTGATAATCATCAACTATCATTCTAGCTGATGACCAGAATAATAGTCAATAGATGAGAATCATCAACTATCATTCTGGTGAGCCATTGAGCTTCTTGCCATTTCAAATCCTCGAAAGCAGTGTACCCAACAGCACCCTATGATTCACGTGGAAACCGTTGTGCCATGAGCCTTCGGCTTGTTGCTTCGCCCTCCGGGAGGGGCCAGGCCTCAAACTGAGACCACTTCGAGTGGAAGAAAGCCTTCGCCAAGTATGAATCCAGCCTCCAAATGCCAATCCAGCGCCATCAAAATCCCCCAGTTCCCATGAAACCATGTGATTCACCATGTGATTCACCATATGAAATCATGCCACCCAACCTGGACTTGGAGATCCCCCCTTGGTAGGTCCTAGCGGGTTACGTCGCCCAGGCTACGACGGGCCCTTGGGATGCACTGTGGACCGCTCCTCCGTGACGCTGAGTTTGTGGGCGCCCACGGCCAAGTCGGTGCGCTGACTTGGCGCGACCACCGGGGGGACCACGATGAAGTCGTTGAAGCGGTTGAAGTCGTGGTCAGTGGATGTCAGTGATTTGTATGTCAATGGTTTATGGATGTTTATGGTTATGTAAATGGTTTCTGGTTAAATTTATGGTGAATGGTTGATTTATGTTAATGGTTTGGTTCATGTCAAGTTCAATACTTGGTGAATGGTTGCTCAATGGTGCGTTTGTACCGCAATGATCAAGGTTGGAACATGTTGAATTCATGTTTTAGTATTTTTTCCGACTCGATGTGCATCACACATGGGTCTATTTACATATTTATATATATATATATACACTGTATATTTACATTTTTACATACGTTCAGGTATAGACGCATGAATGCGTGCATATATTCATCTACAGCTACACTAGTACTTATGCGTACAGCCGGCCGCATGGACCTGGAGTGTGTCGTTGGTCCAGGTGGAGTTGCTGCTGTATGATGCCGCCAGCAAGGGCCAGCCGAAAGTCCAAGCCATGACGGAAGATGCCAATGGAGTTTGGCAAGTGCAGGGGCCTGCCAGGTCTGTGGCTGGGATGCCTGGGATGCCTGGGATGCCTGGGATGCCTGGTGGAAGGAAACGCTTTATTTGCGCCAGGGGCCATTGAAGCCTTGGGATTCTCGACTGCGAAGTTCCAGGGGATTGGAAAATGCATTCGTTCAAATCGTGGGGTGGTGCATTCCGTTGGGTATGTTTCCTTTTTTTTTTAAGATGTCAGCTTCCATTCCTGGATTCGCAAAGGCTTTTGCGGCTAAGCAAATCGATGTGGAGTAAATTCAGGTCCTACCACGCCAGTACTGAAAAAGCTTTTCAGCCGCCGGTGCCATGAACTTGACCAGGTAGTTGGTCCTTCCGGAACATGATTTTGAATCAGGAAAATGGGTGTTTCTCAAATAGCGAACCAAAAAAATGGTTGCCAGTTCTGCCAAATATAACAAAAATGGAACCCAAATTACCCACTTTATTGATAAACGAAGTGGGGAATGTGAAAATGCCAGTGCTGCATGTTGGTGATCACCAAATCCGCTCCTTGCAGGTGGAATGGCTGCTGGGTTGCATGAGCAGAGGGTGGGTTTCTGTGTGACATCCCGATAGTCACTATTCACTAGGATGAAACCTCAGGGGTGAAAAACTTGCAGGTTCATGTATGAGGGTTTCGCTTGCATCTACTGTACATTTGCACTCTGTGGTATGCAACTTGTACTATGCCACGGTGCCAACCTTGAGGGGTGAGAAGCAACAGAGAACGCCGCGTGCAACGGGCTCGTGATGATCTGTTGTTTCTGCTGCATGCAATCTTGCAGATGGATCAGAAGTAGCACAGGGCAATTTGCCATGGAACACACTACGAATGTTGTCTAACGATCTCTGAAACAACTTTGTATGGCTCTCCTGACTATTTCTCAGCCTGTGGTGAGACTAGAGAAGGGCAGCAAAAAATCAAAATGAACGATAAAAGATAGTGCTTCCGCTGTGGCCGTTGTCGCGGGACACATGAAGCAAACCCGGGCAAAGCAGCAACTCTCCATGATGCTGCGCCGGTGCCACGCCAGTTCTACATCTATTAGACTCCTTTACGATCTGCGAGTGATTACGTCTACAAGCATATGACTTTCAAAACAATCAGATAATAAGCCCATGATTCAGCCGGAGAAATGTATTTATGATTGTGAACATATATGTTGCATTTAATATGACTCATATATATATATATATGTATATGTATACATTTAGATACAATTGTTGATATGGACATCTATACATACAGACATGTATGTACATATTCACATATGAAGTCCTATGCCAGCCACCGAGGCAAATACTACACCTACCGCGTTGAAGCTTATCACCCATCCACCGGGCACGTGGAATGCATGGAGTCCGTCGATCCGCTACTTGTCGTTGTTAGTGGAACCGGCCCGGAATCACCTGGGGTGACCAGCCACAAGCCATAGGATTTTGTAGGGGATTGTAGGGATTAATTATGGGGATTAATGATAGGGATCAATAATAGGGATTAATAATAGGGATTAATAGGGGATATAATGATTTAAAGAAAAATTACTAGGAGATAATCATGAAAAATGATAGGGATTAATAGGGAAATCATGGTTAGAAATAGGGATTAATAGGGGATAATCATGGTTGATAGTAGGGATTATGATAGTATAGTGGTTGATAATGGTGGCTTATTGTAATGATTGATAATATGGTTTACAGGATTGTACTGAGTAAGGGAAAATTGTGGTTAATAGGGATTAAGAGGGGATAATCACCAGCAATGATAAACTTTAATCATCCTGGTCCGAATTTCCTGTACGAAAAGGGAGGCCTTGGGCCCTGTACAAAGTGCATTCCATGGGTCTTTTGGTACACCTGAACAGGGGTTGTGTCCCTCTTTCTCTAGCCAACATTTCTCCATTGGTTGTACCCCGCTTTTTGTAGAGGAGATTCTTGGAGCTACATTTTGAGCTGGCCCCCCTCTTTTTGTAACATATTTGGCTGTAGTGGGCTTTATGTACTCACCTATCTTTTTTGTACCGCTGGCTGTCTCAAGAGATTGGGACCCCCATATTTGTAGTGAAAGATTTGGTATGGTTGGATACCCGTTGCTATTTCCCTTAGGAAACTTGAGACTATATTGACTCATTGCACTAATTGCCACTACATGTTAGTAGCGGACACTAATTGATGCCAAGTGACATTAATTGACACTAAATTGCACTAATTGCCAGTGAATATCACTAATCGACACTAATTGACACTCAATTGCACTAATTGCCAGTAAATATCACTAATCGACCCTAATTGACACTAAATTGCACTAATTGCCTCTAAATATCACTGATCGACACAAACTGACACTAAATGACACCATGTGACCCCTGACCCCAAGTGACACGAACATTGTGTACCATGTTTGAGTGAAAAGCGTCCGATTTTCATGTGATAGCTGTGTACGAAATGCATTTTCTAGTGAAGTGACGCGGCCTCATCATTTTCTAGCACGCATCAACTGGATGGGCGGACCTTAGGTACACCGCAGTCGCTATAGCTGGATTGTTGTGCTAAATTTCATCCTGCGACAAGAACATATAAGACACTAAATGACGTGAATGACGTGAATTGACACAAATTGAAACCAATTCAATTGATCCTCATTGACAGACCACTAGTTGCACTAATTGCCACTAAATATCACCGATCGACACAAATTGACACTATACAGACTATACGTAAAGTCAACTAACACATAAACTGACACTAAATTTCACTAATTGCCACCAAATATCACTAATCGATACTAATCGTCAGCGAATGACACTAATTGACATTAAGTTGCACTACTTGCCCCTGAATATCACTAATGGACATCAAAAAAGACTAAATGATTTTCATTGACAAGTATATTGCACACCATGTTTCAGTGACGGGCGTTGAAACTTCATGCAATAGCTGGTTAAGACTCCAAGACTCCAACGCTCCCGAGGCTGTTGACGACCAACAGTTTCCTTTGAAAGTGCATTTTGTAGGGAAGTGAGGCGGCCTCATCATTCTGTAGGGCTGCATGATTTGGATGGGCAGACTACACAAGGTGTTTTGAGTACTGTAAGGGAGTAGAGATTCACAGACCGCCAAAAATATCGCCGCCAAAAGGGATCATTGCATAACAGGACGCCATACTGCCGGCTCTCCAGAAGTCCAATTTGCACAATTGCCCGGGGTTATGCCCTTCACTTCTGTAGTTGTAGCCCCTCAAATACGTAAAGCTATTTTTGTAATGAGTCAGGCTGGCCCCCAGATTCTAACTACAAGAAGAGGGTATCAACCCCTCCTCTGAAATTCGAGCTGGGATCCAGCTATCATACGAAAGTCCAACGCTTGTCACTCAAGCATGGTACATAATATACGTGTCAATTAGGGTCTAACAATGTCATTTACAATTTGTGCTGATCAACGTTGTTTAGTTGCAATTGATGCAATTTAATGTCAACTAGTGTCGGTTAGTGTCGATCAATGATATTTAGAGCCAATTTCTGAAATTAGTGTCATTTAGGGTCGCTTTGTAACGATTAGTGTTGATTAGTGATATTCAGTGGCCTTTAGTGCAATTTAGTGTCAATTAGTGTCGATTAGTGATCTTTGATGGCAATTGGATGCAATTGGTGCAATTAAGTGTCAATTAGTGTCGATCTGATATTTAGCAAGTAGTGCAATTTAGGGTCAATTAATGTCATTTAGTATTAGTGTCAGTGTAGGTTTCTAGCCTTTAGTGGCAATTAGTGCAATGAGTCAATATAGTCTCAAGTAGTGTGAATTCGTCCCATTTAGTGTCTTACGTTCTCAAGTTGACCAAATATCTAGGTATAGCAATTTGAATTTAGGGAAAGTTTGCCCATCCAATGATTGCGCGCTACAAAATGATGAGGCCGCCTCACTTCATTACAAAATGACTTGTACCCATTCATTGCATGAAGTTCCAATACACCTCACTTGAATTTGGTGTAGAATAGTCATGTGAATTGCGAGTGGGTGCGAATGGTTTAGCATGTTTGGCGTGGTTTGCCAAGAATTTGGCTACTACAAAATGCCCCTGTGTCCCACTACAGAAAGTGATCTTACCAAGGCGGTGGAGATTGAAGACCAATAAGTTGCATCACTACAAAAAGTGATCATTGGATAGCTGAGGCTGGTCCCCCAAAACAAGCTCCATTTTGTACAATTGCCTTGTGTTATGTCCCTCCTTTTTGTAGTAACCTGTCATTTTGATATCTCACTTTTTGTAATGATTTGGCATACCTCCCACCCGATGGTACGTACAAAAAGAAGTTCCCAACCCCTCCTATCAAATTCCAACGGGGATCTTTAATCGTTGTTCATCGTGGTTTTACAGGAGTATAATAAGTAGCAATATTGAACTGTAATGATTAACGATAGGGATTGGTAGGGGATAATCACCAGCAGACTTAGGGTTAAACAACTACAAAATGGTGGTTTCTCAAGCCAGTTTGGGGACCCCCAAAGTTCTGGCTGGTTTATCACTATCAATGACTATGAATGGATGATAACTGGGGGTACCCCTATGACTTGAGAAACACCCAATTCATCCGTGGTATGTTGTCGCGTGTCAAGCTCTACGGTTTGCTGCGATGCTTTCGACCGGTCCACCAGATTCAAGGCTTGGAATGAAACACCCTCTGCAATGAACCCTCATGCTAGAGTTTGACCCTGATTGATTGATCGTTGGGTGTGAGAGTAGCTCGTTGATAATTCAAGCCATTGGGTCATTGGGGAGACAATAACAAAGCCATACTGTAGCAAGGAGACACAAGGGTTGCACGGCTCAATTTACTTCTGTACCACCTGTTGCTTGACGATCAAAAAGGACTTTGATGGACTTTGTTTGATAAAGCCTTGGCCCACCAAGCATTGATCCCAAAAGTTTTCCCAGAAATCACGGCCCGGCTTGCCAGGTACAGCATGGCTTGCTCGGCTGATGCAGGGCGCAGTCTGATTTGTGAGCTACCAGCCTGTTGGATGCTCAGGAACCGATGACCATCTGGGGTGGCATGTGCCTCGCGCCATGACGGGGAACCAATGAGCCATCAAAAAATGATCCTTTTACTGGGAGATCATTGGTTGACGGGGGGTACCACTATGACTTGGCACATACCCAGACCCATGGGATCATTGAATGGCTGGGAAAATCTTCAGGAAATCCTGGTTTGACCCATCAATGATAGGATGAATGCCATCTTTCAAGGCTTTGCGTAGGGCTGGATGCCCGGACCCTCACCAGCTAGCGCAGCGTGCCGAGTCCCTATAAACTGTGTACCCACGACGAGAGCCAATCGCCATTCGCCGGTGGTTGAGAGGGAGCGATTCGGAGCCAGGGGTATCCCGATGGTCCTTTCAAAGGGGAGCAAGGCCAGGAGCTACCAGGAGTGGCCTAATCAAATAGCAAGATCGGTTGTAAGAATGTAAGGTTTTACCATTGACCATTGTTGACCAACAAATAAGATCAATAAACTATGAACTAACACTTACGAATCATTTTGAACCACTATGAACTATCCGTTGGCTATTCTTGACCATCAACAAACAATTGAAAACCATCAAAGAAACTAAACCATTATTAAGCGTCGGTCAACCTTTATTGACCATAGATTGACCATTATTGACTATTGACTAATAACTATGATGCATCAAATGAGACTTTATCTAGCCATCAATTAACCATTGTTGACCATCAACTTAACGACTCTTATCGATCAAATTGACCATTCTCTGATTGGTCCATTAGACCATTATCTAGCCATTGTTGACCATCAAGGAACAACTTTGAACCAGCAGACTAACCATAATTAACAGTCAACCTAGAATCATTCAGCTTCAATTACCACTATTAAGCATCGATTCACCACTTTACACATCTATGAACCACGATTAAGCAGCAATTGACCATCATAAAGAATTATTATCAACCACTAATGAGCAAATTCACCAGTATGAACCATTCTATTCAGCATCGATTAACTCAGTA
>VSDK01001200.1:378438-390499 GCA_009767595.1 Symbiodinium kawagutii
GTTTCAGTCATTGGTCAGCACAGAAATGCTGGTTTCATTTGGATGTTGCTGTAGCGGAAACATCAAGATCATGAATTGACCTTATCCAAACCTGTGATTTGCAACGTCGAAACGTCCACATGTCGGAGGTTCATCCCAGTGTTTTGTTGAGTGTGAAGTGTTTCGTGCCTGAAATTCATGATGCTGTTTCTGGACAACATCCAGCTGGGCGCTTCCCATGAGGGCTTCAATGCATGGCCGCACAGCAGATGGCTTGTGGATGACCTGGCCTTCCTTTTCCATCCTGGGTCGCTGCAAGAAACGATAACCATACTAGGCAAATTTTCAGTGACTCCATGCACTCCCCGGAGAGGCAATGAGAGGCAAGCTCCGAGCTATATAACATCAATTGACATCACATGATTAACAACATATAGCCATTTATAACCCTTACTACCCCTGATTCATCATGAACCATTAGCCAAGATTGGCCTTGATGATTGTAAAAGCGGCTGGGCCACCAATGATTCCGACTAGCGCAGCTTTAGCGCAGCGCAAGCTGCGCTGCCTGCAAGAAGCCGAGGTCTTTGGAAGTGGTCCAGTGGGACCGCACAGCGTATTGGACAAGTGCGTTCCAGGCTACTACCTCAGAAGAAGTGAAGACGGACATGTGGAGAATTCCACCTGCATGAACCTTGGCTCCAAGAATTTTTGAGCGTGGAGATGTCTGCGATTGGACACTGAGACGGTGACGAAAAATTGATGGCCAAGTGTGTAAGAGCTAAAGTGTGACAGAAATAGGAACAGAAACATGCACAAACACCGCGGGTCTGCCCAGCTTCTCCCTGCCACACGCAGCACTTTCAGGTGGATTTTCATGTTCCTCCCAGGTGATGCCAATCCCATGTTCATCATTCCGACAAGAAATCGATATTTCAAAAGTGTGGCAGAAGTTCTTGCAGTGTGCAAGGATTGAGGTGTGTTTGGATGAGGTCTTGATTAGGTGGATACAGCCGACACAGCTATCCCAAGAGTCGGGACTCGCTCGGCCACTGGGATTGAGGAACAACACAGCCAGCGAGCGGTACATGATGGAGCGCCATGTGGTGGACATGCTACGCTTCTGGGCCATACATCATCGAATCTTGTCGGCATGATTGTTTTTGATAGCCAACCAATCAAAAAATGGGTGCTAGTTCACACTTAACAGCGAAGGGTATACAGTATTGACCCATTCCAATGTGAGAATGATGTTTTTGACTCGCAGATTTGGGTGTTTCTCAATAAAAAGGGCATCCCCAAATCATCCAATATGGGTCATTCATAGGAATAAACCAACCACGTCTGGGGTTCCCCATTGTGAGAAACCACCATTTGGATTGTTTCTGTCAGTGCAGTATACCAAGCAGGGGAAATATGAAATCCCGCCTTAGAGGCGTATAGAGATACGACGGATTTCCGGGCTGCGAAGTGTTCTTTATATATTGATGCACATTGAGGATGAAAACATGCGGAGATTCATAGGGGGTTCTGAAAGTTAAGAACCCAAAAACAATTGATGGTTTATTACCCAAAATGAATGATATTGGATGATTCGGGGGTGCCCCCGTTTTAAGAAACCGCCATATATATATACAAATAGATACATAAATATACATATATGATTGTGTATCACACACTCTTGATACAGAACAATTCAGAGCTGGTATGACTGTTGATAGTCAACCCTGGGGCCACAATGGCCAAGGGATCCAACCTCGCTCAGTTGGCCGGAGATTGCTTAGATGCGTTTTCTGCATCAGCGAAGAATTGAAAGTGCCATGAGTTTTCACCGCGTGCTTTCCTGCAGTGACTTGACACTAAAGTTTCCTTCCACTTTTGTTGGTGAAGATGATTCACGATGGTTGATGGTAGCCTAATCATGGGCAAACACTTTGTTTGGTGTGCCCAAAGCACCGCGTCGCCGAGGAGTCGATGGTTTTCGCGTTGATCTCATGGGACATCTAACTTTGAAGTGCATCAAGTGCCTTGGCCAGGACAAGGGCGGGCTTGGCTTCCTGCGTGTCAAAGATACCACCAGACTACATCAAAGACCAGTTGGCGGTTTCAAACATGTTTTTATCTTCCCTGGTACTCACCAACGGTTGGTTGGTTGAGTAATGTTTTTCATGACAGAATGGTTGTTCGCCCCCACCAACCAGAAGAGGTATGAAAGCTATGACCAGATTCCTCCGACAGATTTGGCACCAGATGTAGGACCGAACCTTTAGGATTGGACACAGCGTAATCACGTTGCTGATTGCTTCGGATGGTTTCTTGCCAACCCAAGTGATCGATTGACCTCTGTTTGTTTCGTGGCCCATGGCTTTGCAGGAATCCCCACCACTTGTGGCCAGGGCTGGATCCCTTCATCCTGGATCTGAGAAAAGGTAGCCTATGGTAGCCTTTTCTTTGGCCATGGTTGATCAATGTTTTCATCACTATGCTTAGCATGAATGGAAGGTAACTGAGCTACCAAGTGAACTACCAGCAGTGAATCACTGAACTATGATTAAATCATTAGAAATCACCTAAGCCGTTCACTTAATCACTTGGTTAATCAACTTCAACTGGCCATTACCTAATCACTTGGTCAACACGAACTGTCATCAACTGCCAGTGGTGGGATGGCCGCGGCCGCGCGCCATGGGCGAAGCACGCGGTTCAGGCGGTGCCGAGCCGCCCTGGATGAGTTGTCGCTGGAGGAACATGGCATCGATGGACCAAGGCCAGCGCTGGTGACGAGGGGTGAATGCTTAGGGAATGAATGGCAGCTAGTCGTGTGGCTTGCAATGGTTGATAGTTAATGGTTGATGATGGTTGGTGGTTGACTGAAGGGAATGAATGACTGCGTTAACTATAGGGATATTCAATGGTTGATGATAATAGTTAATTGATGGTTAATGGTTGATAATGTTTGATGATAATTGTTGATTGATGCTTAATGGTTTGGGTTAAGTGAAGGGAATTAATGGCCAACTATAAGTTGTAACGTTTGATAATAGTCATTAATTCCTGGTAGGGTAACGGCTATAATCTGCTCAATAGTTGCTACATCATGGAAATTAGCGCTAAGCTATAGGGGATGACAACCATAGAAAATATGGTATAAAATGGTTGATGATGAGGAGGAGGATTGATGATGATTGACGATAAAGCCCTAGCAAGCAGCCAAAATTGGCATATTACCAATAAGAACTACTCTTAAAAAGCTATGATGGCTATCATGACTCGCTGTACAACCAGGTCAAGGAGCGAAAGCAACAGATAAGCATGTCATGTCAAGGACTCACTAGCCGGTCTTGCGTTGCTGCCATGGTAGTTGTAGCAATATTTTCGTGAGTTGTTAACGACATGTTGATGGTAGTAATGATGATTGATGACATCGTTACTATCATGTCATGTTAATGACTCACTAACATGAATCATCACATTCTTTGCCATTTAGTAACATGACTCACTAACATGAATCATCACTTACTATTCCACATGAATCATCACTGGACAATTTATTCCGTGGCAATTCTTTGCCATGGCTTGGTTTTCTGTGTGGCTTTCCATGGTCGTGCAGCCAGTGCGCACCTCCTTTCGCCCAGCTGCGGCCGTAGCGGTGCTTGAGCAGCACTCTTTTGTTAATGAGTTGATGATGATACCATGAGTTACAAGTCGCTGCTGTGGTTCATAAGTTGACGAATGGTTGACATTGGTAACAACTGGTGGTTCTTGTCTAACTTGCTTGTAGTTTGGTTAGTTAATGTTTGAGAGCATTTCTAACCAATGGTTGTAGTTCACAACTGCTATAGTTCATAGTTCAATAATGACCACTAGTTGTGAATACATCTGTTACTAGACTAATAAGAACTCATGGTTGTAGACCATGATTTCAAAAATGTTAAGTATTGCTTGGAACCATTGTTGGAGCCTTTGCCAGGTTGCTCATGTACGGCGAGGGCTGGGAGTTTGGAGAGATCGCCAAGTGTTTGGTCCGCAGGGGTGCCTTTGAAACCCTGGAGTTTGTAATCTTGGAATCTAGTGGCTTATCATGACTAGCCTACTGGAAACTAGTAAGCGGATCCTTCAGTTCCTGGCAGCATGTTTGGAACCCGATCTTCCAAGCATTTGGGAAGGTTCATGTTGCCAGGAAGGTATATTCTAGCACATGGCCATGAAATGATGTGCCCCACAGTAGGGGATGGGTTGGGATTGTGTCTCGGGTACCACTGCGCCTGTCCGCAGTTGTACGCTCTGCGGAATTCCAGACAAATGTTTGGCATTGATCGAGGAGGCACAGTGAAAAGACTTGAATATTTCAGCTACAGATGTAGAATGTTTGAATAGTTCGGAGTAGATGATCCCAACACGCGATGCTCACTGATGTGGGAACCATGGGTGTTGATCTGCGGATCATGATGGGCATCGATCTTTACGACTGTCAATCGGTCCGTTCTATTGGAAGCTATGGACCAACAGCAGGAGACAGCGAAACAAAGAAATGAAAAGGCGATGAAACATATTGAGGAAGGCCACACGTAGCTCCATTCGGTACTCCAAAGGGGTTCTGGTGCAGATTCCAAAGTGCCAAAAGTGAGGCACAAAATACGCATGAAAATGCGCATCAAAACTGTTTTTTGCCACAAGACAGTAATACAAAACCATTTTTGAGACCAAAATGGACAAAGTGAACCTGGGCATGGTCCATTCCAAGCCTGGCTCAACCATCATCAACCATCATCAACCACCATCAACTACCATCATCCACCATCAACCACCATCATCAACCACTATCCTCCCAACCAACGGGTCACCTGGCGACACCGCAACGGGAGACCCCCTGGGCCACTGAGGGACGCCCGTGGCGTCACCGCCTGTCAGCGTCACCTGGCGGGCAGCGGCATCGGGTCCTTCAACGACGGCTTACGCAGCGCCGCGCTGGGCGGCAACGCCTTTGAAGATCCGAGGCTTCAAGGCCACTGATCATGACAGTCGTGGGGGTTTTGGTGGTTGTATAATTGTTCATTTTCCCTGGTAATTATTAACAAATGGTTGGTTGAAACCAATGAAATTGTATTTTTGGTGGTTTTTGGTGGTGAACTATAATAACACCTGGTAATTCACATAGCATTTTGAGTAATTGTAGGGTTTTACTGATTGTAATTAATTTTGGGTTTTACTGATTGTTCATTTTCCCTGGGAATTATTAACAAATGGTTGGTTGATACCAATTAAATTGTTCATTTTGTTGTAGGTCTAGGGGCCTGGTAGAGGAGAACGATCAGAAATTGGACCCAAAATGTCTTGAAGTGTAGACTGGTTGGTGGTTTGAAACATTGTTCATTTTCCCTAGTAATTATTAACAAATGGTTGGTTGAAACCAATTAAATTGTATTTTTGGTGGTTTTGAACAAATGGTTGGTTGACTGATATTTTTCATAGGGGTGGCTCAACCACCAACCAGATAACCATGAATGGTGGTTTTTAATAGGGAATTTATCACCATGAACAGGTTTGATGATGATAGGTTGGGGTGGGTGGTGAACTATACCCATGAAAGGTGGTTTGATGAAGGTTAATTTGTGAGGGTTTTGAGCATCAATAATAATGGTTAATCACAGGGAATGATAGGGAATAATGGTTTTATGAAGGTGATTTTTTGAGGGGGTTATGACCAGTAAGGATGGTTTTTAATAGGGAAGTTTTGTTTTTTTAACCATTAACATCCATTAACGGGTTTTATGAAGGTTAATTTCAAAGGGGTTACAATATGTTGTAACCATTGATGATGGTCAATAATAGGGGAGTGAAGGGATTTTTTGTGGGGGTTATAACCATTAAGGATGGTTTTTCACAGGGGATTGTAGGGAATATGGACTTTTTGAGGGGTTATGGGGGTTCAAATAGGGCACCATAAATAGTGGTGAATATCGGGGGACAAAACCAACAATGATGGTTAAACAACTAATGCACTAGTTGGTGGTTACAGGTGGCAAGGATGACATAGTCCTTGGGATGACATAAGCATTGCGAAATGACCAATGGAGGGCAAGTTGAAACTTCTCGACTTTGGGGAATTGAGCATTTGACTGTGTTCATCTTACTTTTGGGTATTGAGTACATGTTGATCATACTTGGCAATGATCTGAAAAATGGACACTGATCCAGGGTATTGAACGTAGTCGAGGGTAGGATGACCCCTGTTGAACTTGTTATCGATGAAAATTCACATGCTTAGCGGATACATCTTTGATTCTGTTTTCAACATACATGGCTAGGGGATATCTAATTATATATGTATCAATCTGCGTTTACGGCTTGCAAGTAATGTTCATCCATCAAGAGCGAGATCGAAATGCTCCAAAATCATAAGGACCCTTGGGGAGATTTCTACGGAGTCCTGAGTTGGTACTAACACCATCGAAATCGATGAGGTGGTTGACTCCTCCAGGCATAACAGATTGAAGAAAATGGACTGTTTTACCAACAAAAATGATGGTTATGATATCACTAATGGATGGTTTATGATGTATGGAAATTCATGTTTTACCTTGCGATTCACCTGACAAGTATCCAAAGAACATGGGCTTCAAAGATCCGTGTTTGCACCGCATGCAACTCCACAACAGCAGCGTTTGTCCCCAGATTTCCGGAAGCTTGGCCGAGGGTTTTCCATCACGTACCCATCATCTATGCAGCTGCTTGGTGGTTTTGAAAATTGTCCATTTTCCCTGGTGATTATGAACAAATGGATTGTTGACGAATATTTTTCGGCTTGAAACCAGCAACCAGGGAGGTGTTCAGCCCTAAAATCTGATTTTTTTGGGTGGCCATCCACCCGACCCTCGGCCTCTCCATTGCAGGCTTCACTACAGGCTTGGGGCTCAGGGATTCTGCGGCAGAGGAGCTACAGAATGACAACAAGCAACTGGGATCGCAGCTGCGGCTGGTGTGGTAAGCTGGTTATGCTAAGGATGATGGCTGTAATATGGCAAACCAACCAACCAACCAACGGTTAGCTACTTGGTTAATGGTTAATAAAGCTGGGGATAATAAGCAACAATAGTAGTGGATACCAATTATATGGCTATGGGTCAATGTTAATCAACCAACCAATGGGGATAATAGCCAACATTTTTGTAGGGAAAACAATGGTTCATGATGGTGGCTGTTATATTTGTACGTTGGTATTTTAATCCTACAAGTTTTCATTTGGGATAAAAACCAACACAATAGTAGATTGGTATATTAGCCTACAGTATTTGTTGGGAAGAAGCTGGTTACCTATAGGGGAAAAGAATCCCAACAATAGGCTACATAATCCAATGCTGAATGACTGATGGTTACTAGTGATAGAATGATGACTGTTTCATGACAACACGCAACAACAATGATAACAACACTGGAACATGTCACTGACTGGCATGATCATTACAAACAATGGTAACGACCAATGGTTTGCAACTAATACTATCATGACTCACTGGTGAAACATGTAAGTGCTTCGTGGCTTCAAACAGTTCTTACTTTTGGCAAAAATCTGGAATGTCCAATTGACGAGCATATTCTTGGGAGAGGTTAGAACCACCTACCGTAAGTGATTGGTGCAATGATAAAAACCGCTAGTTTCGTGTTTCTTGCGTTAGAAAACGAGTGGTAATCGTGAATCTGAAAGTGTCCAACCAGCCAATCAACAACAGTTCCAAGCCTGAGCCTAACCAGTTCACAAGAGATTTCCAGGGATTTCCCACCAACCACAAGTCCCACAGACTGCGGTGAACAAGCTTTTCTCGCTTGATCATGAAAGGGGCTTCAGATGGCCCGGATTTCGCAACGAAAATGTGAGAGAGATATGCTGTTTTAGCACTCCCCCTGCCTAGCTATAGCATATCAGCTAGGCATAGGATTCTTGATAGCTCAAACCCCTTCTCATCGTTGACGACTTGGGATCACACATAGGGCACACGGAGTGTAAGCCTTCACCGGTGCCGTGGGGTTCCTTTGTGTGATGTGGTTCGGATTGGTATGTAGATCCAAGCCTGCTCCAGACGACCACAACATCTGGACTGGTAGCGGAGCAATGGGTCCACATTCTTGGCATCTAGGGGACCTCACCACTCTTCGAGCATTCCTGAGTCCCTCACAAAGCGGGTCACAGTGGTATCTCTCCCCGCTCATTGTGAGGTAGAGCGATCTTTCATAGGATCTCAGCCTACATCCATAGTTCCTCAACGGGACTTCTTCCGGTGAATCGTTCTCTTCATGTCGCTGGGCTGCCGCGACTTCCCTTCGATTCTGCTCTGCTCTCTGCTCTGCTTCCTCTCTTTCTTCAATTTCTCTTCGAACTTCTTCTTCGACAGGACTTCTTTCCTCTTCTGGGTCTACACCTCCTTCAGAGGCTCCAGTGGTACTTGTAGTCACTGTCAAAGCTTCTGGAGCGTCATTCCTCCCCCCAATCCACAAAGCGAGCATCATACCAATCAAAATCCCGACAACGAGGACTAAGACCAGCAAGCTCACCCATAAACCTTCTCCTCCTTGAGAAGTCTCTTCTCTTTCATCCTCCTCGGCGCCTTCCACGGCAGCCATCTGGGCCACCAAAATGATCACCTTCAACGCCTTCTGAATTTCAACTTTCTTTTTCGTGATTCTCTCCTCCTCTGCTTCCTTTTCTTTCTCTTCTTCTTCCTCCTTTCCTTCACCACCTTCTGTCTTCGTGAATTCTTCGGTGTTCATCATGCCTAGAAGCACCTTCAACTCAGCGATCCGGTCGGCACTGAGGGCTTTGGTCCCGAGGTCTGCCGGCATCTGAGTTCCAGGGGTATGACGGACCAACCAATCCCCTTTTGCGACTCGCTCCCGTAGGCTGTGCGCTCGTCGTCGAAGATGTCGAGTCCTCCATGACCCTGACTCCCCCGCAACGATGGCAACAGCTGAAGCGCTGTCAGTGTAAGAAACCATTCGTGCCTTCACATCCAGCGCCTCCTCCACTACTATGCGCACTGCCTCACCTGAAACTGCTCCTTCCATCACTTCAATGAGTTCCGACTCGGCAGTTGAAGTGGACAGGATTGGCTGCTTTCCTGCCTTCCAGAGCAAAGGGCTCCTTCCCCATAGCACTATGACACATCCATAGCACTTTTCGCCAAAGGAGGAGTCAGTGAAGATATTGAGCTCCTTCTCATCTTCATCATTCCGGAAACAAAGTCCATGATGAATCGAACCTGCCAAGAACATCCAAACTTGACGGCCCATCTCCTTTACTTTCATCGGAGCTTTGGTGATCATCGAAGCCATCTTGGATGTGACGTAAGCAATGTCGGGCCTGCTTCTCGTAGCAAGCCAAACCAGCTCTCCCACTATCCTTTGGGCCTCTTTCACGCTTTCTTGCGTCACTTCATCTTCCTTCTCCTCTTCTTCAGCCTCCTTCGTCATTGGTACTTTGCGAATCTTCCACAACTTCTGGTCCTTCCCAAGGTTCCTTCGCAGCAAGTCCATGGTGTATGCAATTTGGGTAGCATACCATGACCCATCTTCCTTCCTCCAAAGCTCACTTCCTAGGAACCTCACTCCTCTCTCAGCATTGATCTGCTCAGGTTCGGATAGTTCCCACTTTTTCTTGATGGTCTCAATCACTGCTTCAGGAATTCCAGCTTCTCCTGTGATCAAAAGATCGTCAACGTAGACCAACATCATGCCCCACATCTTCACGACTTCACAGTCGCTGTCAAGGGACACTATCCTCCACAAATTTGGTTCGGACATCAGCGGCATCATCCACAACACCTTTCCTTTGAACTCCACCTGCATCTTCGCTATCTCATCATCTCGATGATCAGACCATAGCCGTGGACTTCTTTTGTAGCCGTACATCGCCTTTTCCACTTCCCAAAATGTGTTCGCCGGTACCAAGTTCAACACGACAAGAAGGTTCGGAGGTCGCATGAACGCTCTTCTTCGCCTTTCCGGAGCACCATCCACACCGGCTGCCTCTACCTTCATAGGTGCATTCAAGAATGCGGTGCGGATATCTGCTACTGTCCCTCCCCAACCACGTTGAGAAGCTGCAGCAAGGTTGATGCGGAGCGTAACTGCCCCTGCTCCTGAAGCAAAGAGCTCAGCACCAGAACTTTCTTCGGTGGATAGATTTCCACAGGCCACAATCCTGGCCTTCCTTTTCCCTTCTGTTTTTCCTGGTTCCGGCTTCAAAGTATAGACCATCTTCGCAGGGACTATCTCAGCCTGCCCTTCCTTTTCCAACCTTAACACAAGGTCTTCACTCACCTCCCTCAAAGCCTCCTTCGTCTCCAAAAGAGCATGCAACTCTTTCTGAATGGGCTCCTTCCAGAGATGAATGTCTTTTCGAACCTCCGACTGAGATACGATCCTGGTCTGAAGCACTTCCTCCTGAGCATTGTCGGCCATGATCTGCTTCAGGTTGATGACTTCATCCATGACCACCCCCATGACCTTTTGATCATCGTCAAGGGCACTTCGCATCTCTTCTTCAATGACCTTCCATACCTTTCTTTCCACATCCTTCTCATCCTCCGATTCTTTCGTCTCTTCTGCAATGCTTACCTCCTCAATCTTTCCTTCTTCTTCGCTTCGCTTCAACTTCCTCGTCCTTACTTCCGGCAAAGGAGTCTTTCCTCTGATCCTCCACCTTTCTTCAATGGGGTTGAGTTGGTCTTCGATGGCAAACCACTGCATCTCGGTAGGTGGATCCACCATTCCGTGCATCACCATCCTTGACAATATCTGGCTGCCGTCATCCCTCTCTACCCAGTGCCCATGGTGTACCCAGGACGGTCCAAGGTAGGTGACCTCCTCTTGAGTCGGAAGCAGCTCCTTCGTTCGCCAAAATCGCTTCCTGACCAGCACTCTTGACAAAAATGGAGGGCATTTGACGTCCTTGCCGATGAAATTCAACCTCATCGTCTCATTGAGACATCGAACTGCAAGAGGCCATCGAGAGTAGTCGGCCCCTGCTCCTTTGAGCATTCGCCTCACCCTTGCTTTCACCTCCTGAACACTTTGTTCCACTCTTCCGTTTGATTGAGGCTGATCCGGGACTGAGTAGGTTCGGAGAATAGTTCGATTGGCACACCAACGATCCAATGCTGTGGAACAGAATTCGCCAGCGTTATCGGTGTGGATTTGGTTCACCCAGTACCCATCTGCTCTGAGTCGCATGTATATATCCACCACCGCCCTCATCACTTCGTCCTTTGACCTCGAAGACAACGGGATGGCGATCCTCAAGACATCGATCTTGGCGGGCTTTCGTTCCTCAGGCTCCTCCTTCACCTCTCTTCCGGGTTCTTCCTTCTTCCTCGATTCCCATCGCTTTCTTTCATCCTCTAAATCTTCCTCATCTTCTGCTTCGGGATCCTCCAAATCAGGGCAGTCCTCCTCACACTCTGGAACCTCTATCTTCTCAACCAAGTCTTCTTCCTCTGTATCTTTCGGGATCTCTTCAGGTTGATTCTGAGAGGGCCAAGTGAACGCCCCAACGAGGATGTACTTGGCCTGGACCTTTCTAAGGTCCGGTGCTGCCTTCAGTGGACCAGCCAGGTCCAAGCTCAATACCCCCGCTCTGGGCGGCAGTCGGGTTCGACGATGATGCCCATCTCGAGCTGCAGCCTCCTGGCAGACCTTGCAGTCTTTTCGGAAAGGCGTATGGTTAGCAGCGACGTGCTGCTCCCATGACAACCTCTTGAGCTTCAGCCTTTCTCCAAAGACCTTCTCCTGCAAGACTTTGGCAATCGCCCTCATCATCAATGGCGGCCACCTGGCAAGCATCCTCGACTCCTCAATTATCTGCTTCGCATTCTTCCCTTCTGTCCTCCTTCCGATACCCCTTCTTCCGGGATATTCAATCTCTAACCTCATCGTTCCTCCAACTGTAGTAGGCTTCGTGACGGGGGCCGCAAACTCGGACTGATTGAACGTTTGGGTCCTCAAGCCATAGATCCTAGCCAAGGTGTTCCATTGACCAGTCAACCACCAAGATACAACTTCTTTCAAATGGGGAACTGCAGGTTGCTCC
>VSDK01001200.1:390571-413096 GCA_009767595.1 Symbiodinium kawagutii
AGCAGGAATTCCACTTCCTTCTCTTCACCCTTCGCCTTGCGAACTTCTTCAGAGACGATGTAGAGAGTGACACTCCTCATCATCAGGATGTCATCTTCCTGAACTTGCTTCTGCTCCATCTCTGTCAAACCTGGAATTCCAAATTCACCATTCTCCCACGATCGAACCGGCCTCGGAAGTTCCACTCCCGGTACTTCTACATGCCTCAACATGGATCGTGTTCTGCATGGTGGGCCTGCGATCCATGACTTCACCCATCCGTTCAATGCCAACCTCATCAGCAAAGCATAGCCATCACCTTGGACTGACAAGTCGGCCTCTGGCCTTCCATGAAGCACATCGAGCTCCAGCAATCTTCCTTTCAGGCCTCCAACCTCACGAAATGCTCGCCCCAAGGTGTAGCCATCATCGGGTCCTGAGAAAAGGTGCACTGCCATACCCTGTGTCTTCCAACGCCTTCTGGTTCTTCGATTGGCCAGCCTCTTCAAATCCTCATCTGGTGTGACGAACAAGGCTTCTTTCACCTCTTTCGGAATTCCTTGAAGTGCAGGATGCTCGTCAACCAGCCTCCTAAGCCAGACCTCCTCTCCTTTATCTTTCTCCATCATAGACCTAACTGCTATCTTCATCTTCGCTTCCAACTCTTCGATCAGCCTAGCAGCTTCTGTCTTCGAGACCATGGGGCACCCGCTGTCCACCATCACATCCAACTTTCCTCGATGTGGATGGATCACCTCCAAGCCTTCTCCACTCCAACGGATGACACAATCCAAAACTGAAGCTAACATTCCCATCGGCACTATGGGCTCTGTGTTCTCCTTCCCAATGATGACCCCAGCTGGCGACAGGCGCATCTCTACCTCCTGCTCGTCAGCCAATGTGACCCGAACCTTCGCAAAGTCATCGGTCTTCTCACTTTTCTTCGGTGCTCTCAGAGGGTGGGTGGCTCCTGAATCCAAGAGACCTCTTCCTGTAGCTTGACAAACTCGGGAAAGTCGAAATGGTTTCATTGTGGCCTGCTTCAGGTCATCTAGCTGCCGTTGCAACTGCAAAAGTCGATCATCTCTGGATTCCACACTCATCGTCTTTTCTTTGGCATCTGGCTGCTGCAGGCTGCGGATCATCTCATTCGCTTCACTCAGCAGTCCCTTCATGACATCCTCCTTCTGTCCACCGGTGCTGGCAGACGACACAGACTCCTCAGCAAACTTCTCACTCTTCACGGATCCTCTGTCCTCTCTATCCTGGTTCTTCTGCATAGTCCTCACCGCCTTTCCTGCTCCCTTTCCGTCTTTTCCTTCTTTGAGGTTCCTGGTGCATGCATTTGCCAGATGCTCCTTTGAGCCGCAATTCCAGCACCGTCGCTCACCGTCAAGGTGGTGGCCGAACGAACACTCCTTGCCCTTGCGGCAACCTCGGTCTGTCAAAAAGTATCTACATGGGACACCCTTTGCCTCTGCCTCATCTTTTCCTTTGCCCTTTCCTTTCCCTTCATCCTCAGGCCTCACTGCCTCCCCATGGGTCTTTCGGACTTTGGGATTTCCAGGGGGCTGCTCTGGCAGTTCCTTTTTCTTGGAGTGGTGTCCCAACTGCTCCATCTCCGCTAACAAGTGCTCGGAGTACTTGTTGACGGATTCTTGCGTGGGAATCGTGTCCACCAGCAGAGTGCTGCGAACAAGCGACAGTCTAAAGGATAACTCAGCATTTCCTCCCACGACCTTCTTCACCAGCCTTCCAAGTCCTCTCATCAAGATAGTGGCATCCGGTAGGCTAACCCCTACCTCCGAGGCACGTCTTCGCCATCTGATCCATCTCCTGAGCCCTGTGATCGCCGTGCCGATCGTAGCAGCTTCACTCGGCGATTCGAGTGCATTGAGGATGGCGGTGCGCTCGGACAATCCACCTGGCTGGTACTGGATCATTCCACGAGTGAGGATTCCCAAAGTGGTCACAGCCTTTGCAGCCACTACTTCCTCCTTCAAAGCTTCGGGCAACGCATTCATCAACATAGCCGTGGCCCTCCTTTCCAATCTTCCCCACTTGGCTTCACGCAACTCCTTCGGTGGCGTTGGTGCATGAGTCAGCCTCTCAATGGGATTCATCTTCATGTGGTCGTTGTACCAGCTCTTTGCATAGCTGAGCATCATCTCCCACCAGACTTCTGAGCTCGTGGACAAATCCGACATGTGGGAGTGCAGGCATAGCAGCCAGTCGTTCCAGTCGATAGGGGCCGACTCCGAAGACCATTCTGGAAGCCTAGGTAGCTCTACGCCCTGCCTCACCGTCTCAACATCATCCTTCTTCTCCTCCCCCGGTTTCAAGATCCTCCGCTGCATCTCCTGCATTCCTTCCATCAACCGAAGGATGACGTCCAAGGTCTTGTCTTTTGCGTCCTCTTTCCTCGATCCTTCTTCCTTCTCCTCAGCTTCCATAGAAACTTCATCCTCTTTCTTCGGACTTCTCTTCGAAAATCCTCTGTTTTCTTCCTCATCCTGACTCTTCCAGAAGTCATCTTCCATTCCTCTCCATCCTTCATCCATCCATGGATTCCCAACATTTCCTTCATGACGCATCCATTCATCCATAGCTTGCTGGACTCTGGTCCCATCCTCCTGAAGTCGCGCTGCGAGAACGGCATCCTCCGCTTCCTGCTTTTCTCGCGCCCCTTCAGTCTCATCTTGCTGGACTCTGGTCCCGTCCTCCTTATCTTTCAAGAACCTCTTTTCACCTTCCTCTTGCTGGACTCTGGTCCCGTCCTCCTTACCTCGGGCCCTGGCCCCTTCAAGCTCTTCATGGTGGACTCCGGTCACGACATCTCTTCCTCGGGCTCTGGCCCCTTCGGATTCTCCTTGTCGGACTCTGGTCCCGTCCTCCTTGGTGCTTTCCGGCGTTTCGAAGGCATCCTGATTTCCTCTTTCCTCTTTCATCTTCTTCAACTCACTCCTGAGACGAAGATTCTCGCAGTGCGATGCTCTGAGCTGAACGCCCAAATTGGCCATGGTCTCCTCCATGTGGATCCTCCACATCGCTTCTTGTCGATGCATAGCTTCTTGTCGTTGCATCAACCGTGAGTTCTCAAACTCACTCGCAGCAAACGGGCTGGGGAACATGTTTCCCATCGGTGGCATCCTATCCCTAATCATAGACATCCCTTCATCCAACAACTGCATTGGTGTCCTATGCATTTGACTTCCAGCAGGTGTAGATCTTTCCGGGGTCAAAATCGGTGCCCTTCGGTACAAGTTCTCAGCCTCGCGAATCTGCTCTTGGGTGAACAGAGGCAGCATAGCATGGGGACCAAAAGACATCGGAGGTCCCTGAGGTGCCGGTGAAATACCCTCCCTATTTCTTCCCGGTTCTATCTCAAGGTTCTTCCCTTCCTCATCTCTCAGCTCTCCCTTCCCTAGCCGACCACTATTCCCCTCCTCCTGTTGCGCTGCTTCCGCCTCTTGGACTCGAACTTCTTCCGGCTTCGAGCTAGCGGCAGCACTGGATTTCTTCTCGATCACTTCCTCAGGCTTTCGATATGGAACCATAGCATCCGAAGCCAGCACCATTTCCTGGCCGATGAGCTGTCCTTCAGCTTCCACATCGGGCACCGGTGCCGGTGACACGGGAACATCCACCCCGTTCCGAGCTTGCGGCGACATGTCCATCCTACGCCGTCTAATGATGGTTGTGCTGCTTGGGCTCATAACCCGTGAATCTGAAAGTGTCCAACCAGCCAATCAACAACAGTTCCAAGCCTGAGCCTAACCAGTTCACAAGAGATTTCCAGGGATTTCCCACCAACCACAAGTCCCACAGACTGCGGTGAACAAGCTTTTCTCGCTTGATCATGAAAGGGGCTTCAGATGGCCCGGATTTCGCAACGAAAATGTGAGAGAGATATGCTGTTTTAGCATAATAACCACTAGCAGTTGACTTGAATTCATCAGTTGTATCAACTTGCACACATAATGTAATGTCCAGAAACTAGTAGTGATGCAGACAATCACAAACCTCTCGAACGACAAACTAAAAGCGCTATTTGTTGATGGCCATTGTAAACGTGCCCAAGCGAGGTGTTTTGCTGATTGAGATTGCCCTGGCGTGTGTGCGTGCATATCATATGTTATATTTTACATATATATATATATATATTTATATAGATACACGTTTATATTACACATATGTTTGCATGTAGACGTGTATTTACTACAATATGTATGTAATATGTGTTGTTTACATATAATACATCTATTGTTGCAGATGTTGATGTACACAGATACCTGTTGCTTTCAATAAGGCGCGTGACGATGAATGCTTTTCTTGTTTCAACAAACTAGAGTGTCTAAGTTGCATCGGTGTTAAGAAATGATTACCAACTTTTCACAAAGTTCATTGTACCTACGTGTTGGTTGGTCAGTAAATGTTGTTTGTGTTCTTTGTGTTTGGTATGTGTTCACGAAAATACATGGATGCATGCAGACATGCATACCTACCTACCTACCTACATACATGCACACATGCCTGCACACATGCACACATGCACACATGCACAAATACATACATACATACATGGACACATTTTTACATATGTATATATCTAGTTCATTATGTACACATTTATTTGGATCCCTTTGTTTGCATGTGTTTGTACTGCACACTTTGACATACATCTATGTTTTGAAATATACACATCTATGTGTGTGTAGAACACGTAAACGGTTAGGAGCTTCGGAACGCCATGTGTGTGTGTGTCTAAGTAATGAGCCACAAACGTCAGTCTGTCCATAAGTTGTGGTGCTACAAAAATTGATTGCTGAACAGGTGTCATCAGTGATGGGAATGATATTGGTTTGTGGTGCCCCACCATTTGGTTGTTTGCTTTTAACACATTGGTATGTACATACATACATGTACATATCCATATCTCAATGTTCAGAGAAACAGAGAGACCCACCGGCAGCAATTCTTTGCCTGCAGTGATATAAATGTAGATTATTTTACATGTAGATATGGCTTTTGATGGATGTTGTTTACTGTCACCATCACGGTGATGATGATGATGATGATGATGATGATGATGATGATGATGGTGATATGATGATTGTAAATACAACAAATGCATGGAAGCATGCAACTGTGTGTGAGGCTGACACACATAATTTTGGATAGCTGTAGGTGCGCGTTGCCGACAGACCCGTCAGCAGGTGATCGATGATGTGTTTGTTGTTCTTGCACTGACCATTTTTTAGAAGAAACCTTCAGGGATTGGATATCCAACTCTGTCAATACAAGCATCCTTCAGCAAGGTGTTTTGTCAGCGAATTTTGAATTCAGTGCCAAATGAAACCAAGAGTTGATGTTAATGGTGCTTTGGTTTTGAAGGTAAAACTGAAACACCAACGACTGGGGCGATTGTGAGCCAATTCGGCCCAGGAAGCAGATGGAACTGCTCCGAATTGCCGCAGACAACATCAGGCAGTCCGGGTCGGTGGGAAACACCGAGTTCCTCACTTTTCCATATGCAGACAACAAGATAGTAAACGAATGTATTTATAAAGCCGTCAGATTGAACATTGAACATGTTTGCGTACATTTGCGCATAATCTTGGTGTAGTACTGTTAATGGAGAAGATCCTGCACCACTTGTTATCTGGATCATCCCATGATTTATAGGGTTTGCTACATACACCGCGGGTGGTGGAGGATTTCGTCCATCCACAGTATCTCCACCTCAGGCATAGATACGCTTGGTACAAGTGGCCTGCAAACTGAATAGTCTAATGAGGTGTCAACCTGAAACTGCGTGAAAGCTTTGCCACCACAGCTCTGGGTTGAACGAATCTTCCGAGAAATGGACCGAAATCTTTCGTACTATATCATAGTAAAATATGTGTGTTTTCGATTTTTCGCCTAATTTCTCATGATAGTTGCGACCCATGCCAATATCTTGGGTAGTCACATGTAGTATGATGCATTCCTTCTTTGGCAACGTTCATTTGTTTCTTTGATTTCAAGGGTTCACTCTTGTCTTTGATCTTCACTTTCAATCTGCAGTTGTTTCATAAACCCACAGCTCTAAAAGAGGGCGTTGTTCATCAGCAGAGCATGGGAAAGTCAATCAATGCTGCAACTGACTGGATGGGAATACGTCCACCAGTACAGTGGTTCAAGATTACATAAAGATGACTACGGATCAATCTCAACCATCCAGACTAGCCTGGTCATTTAGGGCATATGTTACTCTTCGAAGCTGAGCAGAAATAGCACATGACATCAATCACCAAGTTTTGCTTGGAGGCTTTGCATGGCGGGCGGGCTGAAGGACTACAAGCGGCCTGGATGCAATTGATATGCATGGATCACATGGGGAAATGCGTTACATCCTAGACAGCATTCCCGTCCAAAATCTTTGAACGTCTCTCCAGTGTCAAAGCGTCATTGTACGAAAGTCCCAAGAAGAGTCTAGTCAGTATTGGGATTGATGTTGATAAGACAAAGACGCACACCTAATACCAGCCCTCAGCGTTCAATCATGTGCATGTTTGCGTGTGTCACAATTTCAGGCATCCAACTAACAGGCGCGAATGTTGACAATATGACTGGCATGATAGAAGGGGGTGTTCTCATTGAAGCCAACCAAACACCTAGATTGGACTGGTTCGGTGCTGACGATAGGGCTTCTTATGACCTGAAATAAGAAACCAACGGCTTTTGAGTTTGGAGCATCTCCTGTTCTTCGGGTGTCTCTGTTTCGTTTGGCCCACGGGGGTCCCCGTGGTCACTAGGTTGGAGCAAGACTGCTTCGGTCGCAAGGGCTTGCCTGCGGGCCAATTGCATGGCGGGCACGCAGCTTATGTTTCGGAACCAGATCCTCGGCTGAGGCTGACCTTTGCTGATTGAGAATTGCTCATTTTGGTTAGGATTTTGACCGCTCTTAAGATATTGTAATGCTTCACATGAAGCAGTGACAGGACGAACTCAACTCAATCTTGATGAGGATGTGAATCAAAATGTTCCACAAACATCCACCAGCTCCTTTCTGTCTGTGGATCGCCCATGCCTTTCTTCTACCCCAGGGCGCAAGGCTGGCGACCATGGCTCCCGATGGCTCCACATGGCTCCCCATGGCTCCCCATGGCTCCCCATGCTGCCACGGCTTGCTCAGGCCGAAGCGGTGAATTTCATTTGCGTCCACGACAACGAAACTCTTTACGACAGCACCGTGGCACTGAAGCGCGAGGAGGGCAGGTGCTTGGAAATGACGTAGCCGTTTCGGAGGGTTCCCGAGATCGCATCACTAGGCATGGATAGGCCATGTGAGTGGAACGTGTTCTATCAAGAAATTACCAAGTCTATGCGCCTTCCGTATGCTTGACCAATATTTGAAGTGGTAAAAACCTACGTCATATCATTATTCTGCGGGACCATCCTCTATATGGTACATGTAGCCTCGCCGTTTGCTGTCGTCGTCGTCGTCGTCGTCATCATCATCATCATCGTCGTCGTCGTCGTCGTCGTCGTCGTCATCATCCTCATCCTCATCCTCAACGTCAACGTCAACGTCAACATCAACATCGCCATCTCATCATCATCGTCGTCGTCGTCGTCATGAACAAGACATGTTTTGTTAGTTGGTATTCTGATGTTACAGATGATCATGGCATGTCCACAGGCACAATCAGGTGGCCCACACCGCCCACACTGCCCACCCAGCCGACCCACCTTGCATTGAATTCACGTTGCATTCCCATTTGACTTCCATACAAAAAATAGCCCAGCAATGATGAACCCTAAGGTTTCCCATACCCAGGCATTGCGTTGTTGCCTGTCAAAAGGCCTTATTTTCGATTCGTTTTCGGGAACTATCTGGTCTTTATGGATTGTTACAAAAGTAAATTGCCATCCACCAAGCAGTATTCTACATGGAGATTTCTTGAAATCGGGGCACCCCCAACTCATCAAGTATTACAGTAACATTTCTTGAGCAGCAAACCATCCAATCTGTGGGTTTCCAATTCTAGAAACTACCGCAAAGATCTTGGAACTGTAGATTCTTTACAAGGAATTCACCAATCAATATGTTTGTTATTTTTTGATTGTGGGTGGTGGTTGATCATTCACTACCACTAGGCAACCACAGTCAGTAGAAGTCTAAGATGGCCCAGTCACTAGAAACTGCTTGGCAGAACTGCTGTCATCTCCTATCACCAGGCACGGTTTGGAAGATGCCACCATCCATCTGCAGCGTCGAAGATCGGCTGGGAGCCAATTGGCTCTGCACTGTACCCTGGCTGCGGGCTGGTGGCAGCAATCTTCTGCAGGTGATGATGTTTCACCCTGGCAGAGGTGAGCATCGTTGAGAAGTCCAAGCAATGAGCGCAAGAGTTGATCCTCCTACTGTGAATGAATAAATCTGTCAGCTGAGTTGGGTTCAAGACTGTTTGCTCAGCGATCTGCACAGTCTTTGTTGGGATGTTCATTTACCAAGTTGGTGATTGGCTTATACTAAATCAAATTGCCAGCAAAAATTGTGATTATTGGCCGTGTGATTTTTGAACATTGTTGTTTGCCATCCTTGAATAAGCAACCATTTGGGCTCAAATGAAAAGTACGGTTGAAACTCGTATTGCCAATCGTGCTGTATCGCAGTATACTGCTTATGTTCTCTACTCATGGTGAAATTTTTGCCTGGCCTGGAGCGTTATAGCCATGGTGCACTACGGTTCACAAGTCGAGGATGCGTCCGTGTTCCCAGGTAGTATCTTAATGCGATCATTCCGACCAGGCTAGGAAAAGCCATTGCAACATGCAGTGGCTTGGTGTTGCAAAGCATTAACCAAGAAGTAAAGTGGGAGCCACGAAAGCATTACTGTATATTTCTGTTGCTATCTTGACCATACTGTACTTGGGTATCACCAATCCCGGCATCAAACGTGTGTGTGTGTGTGTGGTGCCGCTTCACATCACCAAGTCCGAAAACGTTTCTTGGGGGCATGGCAAGCCCTGGAGCTGAGCCACTACTGAGGCCATTTTGGCGCTGGGCCATGGTGTTCCTCTGTTCCATGCAGGATGGGAAGGGTGGTGATGGTGGAGTCATGTGGAGCGCTTGATGCAGGTTGACTCAGGTTGCATGGCAGCTCGTGTTTTTTTAGCAGGTCTTTTGGTTTAAGCGTTTAAGCCTGTCCCTTTGATAGGAATGCCATGCTTTCTTTGAGACTTTCGATTCCATATTTTTGGAGAGCTGGCTGATGATGGTCGAGAAATGATTATAAAGATGGTTGACTTCCGATTCATTCGTGCTGGAAAATTGCTAGTTGGGGCAGTACTCAACTATTACTGAATTGATTGATCGTTAACAATGGTTACTGGTTGCAGTCATTCGTGACTGTGATTAAATTGCTAGTAGTCAATATTCATCATGCAACTCCTATGTTCAAAAAGCATAACTCCCATCATCTCTTCTGTTTGCAGATTCTAATGTCAATAATCCTCACAACTCAAACATCAATTGCAGTTGGTATATCCCCACTATTGCTGCTTGTTAAGGCTTATGAACCAACTTAACCAACCTCAATCCACCAACCTCAATCCACCAACCTCAACCGACCAACCTCAACCGACCCACCAATCAAGCCATGTACCGCTCACCTCCGAGAGGTGACGAAGTCTTGAGATCCAAGTCCTTGGACCGCGACAGCTCCCTGGCCACGTGCGTGCACGGTGGGTGGATCCCTATAGATGGAGATGGTTTCTCAACATGGGGGACAACACAAAATGGTTGGTTTATTGATGGTTTATTACTATAGATGATTAAGATTGGATGATTTAGTGATACTATAGGTAATTATCACTATTTAATAACCTATATTGATGGTTTATTACTATAGGTGATTTATTGGGGGTAGATAGAAGTGTTTGTTTGGTACTTTCCCTCTGGCAAACTCACCTGGGAGCTGAAAATCACCTATTTTTAAGAGCTGAAAACCATGGATTTAAACCATGGATTTTCGACTTCCGTGTTAGTTTGCCGGAGTGTAAAGGGTTATAACTTATGATAACTGATGGATAATATCATAATAATGATTATGTAAGAGGGATACATACAATATTAGGGATAGTATTGTTGTTAATATCAATATCCCTATAGATGCATTATACCATTATAACTTATATAACTCCATTAATAATGATTAATAACAGGGATAGTAACAACAATAGCTGTTTCTCATAGAAATATGTAAGTTCCATATGTACTTGGAGACATGTTTGTGCATTTACATGTACATAGAAGTGTGCCAAATATGTACAGATGGGTGTGCTCATATATATTTTTTTTTTCATATATGCCCTTGTCTACTATGCACTACATGCATAAGATACATATGTATGTCGCATATCCAATCATGGGCGCATACATATACACAATCAAGCAAAGAAACAAACATGTCTGGATAGCGCTTGTTTGGTGGCTTCACTGTTGAGTCTTGGTCAATCCTGCTTGAACGAGTCATTTGGTCTTCCCCGCCTCTGGGTTCTGGTTTTTGTTAGATTCTTGTCCTTTAGCAAGATCAAATCTTATACCGTTTACCCCCATGACCGGTGCACCAAGCATGGCAGCAATGCGATCGAGACACTTATCGTCCCTCCAGAGCTGCCCAAGTGTTGCTAAGAAAGCCAGGTTTGGTGTCCACGGGGCACCAAAGTTGATGGTTCTCTATGACTCAAAAATCACCACTTGTGGTTTAGAGCAATCATAATGTTTGGAGTTCAGGGTCACCATTCTTGAAAATTGAACATCCCATCAACTGGAGTAGCTCACCATGGCTAAAAGTGGCTTACAAGCTTAACAACCATGTATAGCCTTGTTTCTGCTTCCTGACTATTTACGAGCAACCACTGACCACTGCGCAGCAATTTCGCCACTGCGAGGCTACAACAGCGGCGACTGGTTCAACCGGCTTCCTGGCAATGACCCGGTGAGGGGGTCCCATGCATCCCAAGCGTTTTCCGCTATGACCCACCCAAGTATCCAAAGAAAAAGGGTGATTGAAAGATCCCATGCGACGACTCAATAGCATTTGATCAAACTTTCACCCCAGATTTCAGAAGATATGACTATAATTAACCAATATTAAGCATTGTTTTCCATATTATTGTTGGATTTATTGGTGATTATTCCCACTGGTTGGTTGGCTAATCTTGACCATATATCTGGTGGTACCTTCTCCAGCACGACGCGGGGGTGGCCTTCAGGCTGGACTTCACGGGTGCTCGCTCCGCCTTTGGAGCTGGCCTCCCGCCGTGGGGGAAGAACCACAGCAAATGGGCGCCTCAGCGTGCGCCGCAGACCGCGATCCAAGGTGTTTGAAATGCCATGGCTGGATATGGCTGGGAGGTCCTCATGATTTGGAAAGCCCCAAAATTACAAGCGCATATGTCACGTACCAATTCAGCCTGGTCAGCCGAAGAACCGCCGTTTCTTCCCTCATGTGTCAGGGAAAACTCGAAAAATCATCAGCCAACCAGGCCAAGAGCTTCAGAAGCATTTTCCCAAGCCCCGGGATGAGAGTTCTTGGCGCCCCGTTGGAGACGAAGCTTGATAGACCACCATCAAACCAGACCATTGAACCATCATTCACACCCTGGTTCTACCACTAGTCAATCTACTGTTTAGAAGTGGTTCACCATCTATTAACCATCATTCTTCACCCTGGTCAACCACATCTCATCAGTATCTCCACCATGATCCCAGCACGTCATCCAAGGAACTCATGAAGCCTTTGCTTCGTGATGAGACCCTGGTTCCAACGGCTGAGATGGCTCAGATGACCACGGCCAAATTCTGCGCACCGGCAGCAGAGTCCATGCTGTGTCAAGCTTAAACGAACACGGGCTACTGGTAGTACTTTTGTGCGGGATATTTTTGATGTGATAAGCTTAGATCAACCAAATTCAGGTAATACATGGATTGTGTGCGAGTTCCAGTTTTATGACAAATAGTTTCGTATGCAGACTCACTGCCCTCAATTGGTTTCAGACAGAATGTTTGGCCGAAAATTGAAGCTGGGAGTATTGGGTCGTTTGTCAGGTTCCAACTGCGAAATTGAATCACTCAGTGGTTTGAGACCATTCCTGTGCACCATGGGCACCATTTTGGCGATTCTCAAAGTACATTGAGCATGAGCCAAGTATTGATCAATCTTCCCACATCCAACTGCGGCCAATGATCATATACGAAATCTTCCATCCAATCGGGGCTGCCAAGGAATGTCCACTGATCAGCACCAGAGCTCCATGTTTCGGTGAGGCGAACTGCTCAGCATTCGTCGCTCCACTCCGCTGTCCGGACCTGAGGGCGGGACAAAACGACAAGGATCCGAGGACATTGGATGATCTCAATGTCAAGTGAACATCAGTAGTTGGTGTTTTTTAATGGTGAAACAAATGGTTAAGTATATTGTGTTTTTTATTTTAGACCTCTATTTTCCCTAGTCCTTGGGAAGGTTGGTTGATTTTCTGTGATCAACTAGTATTTTTGACAGGGGTTGAAACCACCAAGCAGGTTGAATGTCGCTGAACATTCTTGAACTAGAAGGGGAAAGGTTGCCCCGACAACCCCGTTGGTGAGCACTTACGGGCAACGACCCTAAGAGCTTGAAAATGGAAATGGGACAAAGGCGAGCCAATTTATCGGGCACCTGTGAGGCATGTGCAACTGTAACTTGGATTACTGCTTGGTTGCAGCGTAGATCCGACATCATCCGACCATGCTCAAACTGGCTACACCCAGTTTTTCTGGCTCTACAGCTTGGCTAAGTTGATTGGCTGAACGCCTTGAACTGACCACAGCACTGAGTTGTGTAGGTTCGGACCATGCCATGATTGTGGAGGTTGGCAACGCAACTTGTTTTTGGGACATACTACAAATGACAAAGTGTGCGTTTTGCTCTGATATGTGCGTATATGTTTGTGCTACTGCTAAGTTTGTTCTGGGAACAAACCCTGTGTGTCTTGGATACGGATCCATCCCTACAATCGGAAGCGATGTTTCTAGCAGGTGATCGAAGGTTCACATTGTTTTGCGTCAGCAGTCAAGGCTTGAGTACTGCCCTTCAAACAGGGATCATGCCACTGCAAGTGTTTTTTTTTCAGCAATGACTCAGCATTCCCAGCAGCTGCAAACATCATGGTGATCAAAAAATCTCGATAAGGCGACGACCCTTGCCCAGTAACAGAAAGAAGCGCGACACATCTCCTTTCGAGTATCCACAGTAGAATAGCAGGGGCGAACGTTTGTTTGTTTGTCAAAAGAGGTTGTTCTGTGATTTTTTCTGTCGGGAGCAACTGGCTTGGGGCCTCGTGATGGCATTGGATGGTTTTTGTTCCTTTCTGAACTTCCTCCCCTGGGTGGTTGTGGGCCAAAACCCTGTACCCCTTGTTCCCCATCATTAACCATTGTTTTCCCTATAGTTTTGTTGGTGGTTATCCCTGAAAATTGGTTGGTTAATATTGACCCACAGCCGGGTATGGACTCCAGTACATCACAACAATGGTGGGTTTGTATCTAAAAAAGAGAGCTGGTTTTCGGTGTTCTCAATGTTTTTGATGCAAGACCATTCTCATGGCAGGTGCCCACCATATCGGCTTAATGTGCAAAGGGGGTCAAAATGTGAATACCTCATTTTTTAGGGTGATCCAAAAAAGAAACAGAAATGTGGTCCTGCTTGTCACTGGGACCAGACTCGATACCCTTTCTGATTGCCCAGGCTCGGTCTATGTGATGCGATGGCAACTCAGTTGCCATCAGTGACCTTGTAGGGGAACATCTTATGTTCCATTGGCAAATTCCTTTGCTGGGACAATCATTGGCAGGTTTACCAGGACCCCTACGAGCAACTAGCCCGTAGAATTGGATGCCAATATGATGACACTGCTTTAGTTTTGGTCTCATCTGTTTTTTTTGATTCGAAATCCTTGCTTTGCACCATGTAAGAACGGCCCGTTCTGGATAGAAGCACTAATGATAGGAGAGCTGTAACCAGCAAGAGAAGGTGGGAAAGTTGGAAAAGCTTTCATTATTTTTGGGCTGACTGGGTATTCTCCCAGTAGATCTGAGTTGAGTCCCCAACGCGGTGAGAGTTTAAAGGTTATGATTGAAGCGCTAAATTGTCGCGCGACTGATGATCTGGAAGATGGGTATGTTGGAAAATATGTTGCATATACAGGTATAATAGAAGGTTGTGATAATAATGTTCTCTGGGAAGGATTGACATGGTATGACATGGTCATTTTCTTGCCATAGGAATGGTGCATTCTGTTGCCCCATTGACGCAAAGCAGGAATTCCCCAGCAGGGGAAGCCTGTGCAGCAAAATTGACAGTAGGATGGTGTGGATGGTAAATTTAGTCAGAAGAGTTCCTGCGGATGCTGCTGGGGTAAACATGGCATTGGGGTCACTTTGATTTTTTGGCATGAACACTTTGGTGGCTAGGCAGCATCAACTTAGCTACATGAAGTATCATGAAACCAAATGCGGCTGATACCCAGATTGTTGATAGATCCATAGGAAGAGCCACTCGGAGATGTGATCTGGAGTCAGGATATCAAGCAGAAGGTGAAGTTCCCTGGCTGTGGCGGTGCGCAAGTTCCAGGACAAGGGTTTGATCAATTTTTTGGCGAACTAGATCCATAGAAGGCATGGCCATATGATTCGGGAAGTCTTTGGAAGAAGAATCCTGTTGACTTCGGAGGGTCTCGTCCAAAGGAACTTGGGATTTGAGATCCTTGAAGCTATCATCGTTTTGATTTGTCATTATGTACCGCTTTATTCCCAATGGCTTCATCCATGATCAAAAAGATACGAATCGGAAAAATCATCCAATATGCTCGTCCAATCGCTTTCCTGGCTGGAGGTTTCAAACATTTTTATTTTCCCTGGTAATCAATTACTAACAAATGGTTGGTTGACTTGCGCATATTTTTCATGACGGGGTCGTACAACCACCATTCAGAAAATTACCAGCATTATTTTCATCAGTATCACAAGCATTTATCAACTACTTCGTCTTGCTGAGCATTGGCGAAAGAAACTCATGTCCACCAGTAAGCCAAGGCAACGAGGTGAATCTTGCATGGCTTCACAGTGCTGGTTGCTGGGGGTTCGCTGGTAGCTGGTGAATGACTGATAAATGATACCTATAATCACTGTTCATGATGGCTACTAATGGCTACTAGTGGTTATTGATTGTTATTAATGGAATCGCCATTAGTAGCTCTTTAAGAATTTCATTAATAGCAATCAACAATCATGAACAGTGATCAATATCGACTGTTGATTTGTTATTTATGTGATGCTTACTGGCTGATGGTGGTCGCTGGTGATGCTTGGGACAGGACTTGTGGTCATGGAAGTCCGCAACGGTCCACCTGCCAGTGACCCCCAGGGCAAGCCTCTGTGCCACTCGGTGGAACTGAGGAGGCGAAAAACTTTCCCTGCAACTGAGGTGATGGAATCAATGGATTGTTATCAACTAAAAATCATGACTCTCATTTTAAGTGCATTTCACAAAAGATGCATTTTAGGTGCAATTTGAAAATCAACCAAAAATGATAAAAAGATGCATTTCAAGCTAAAAATCACGAGGTTCATAGGTATCAGCAGCCCCCAATTCCAGCATCGGTGGGTGCTGGTGGCGGCTGCCAGGTGAGAGCTACGCGCGCGTCGTGGTAGTGCTCTCAGCCCTTCATGAAGAAACCAGGCACCCTTCACGTGGGGCCCTAAAGGGATGCTGATTTTTAAGGGGGTTCATGGTCAGTGATGGTTCTTAGTATCACTAGGGATGGTTATTGATGATGGTTACTTCAGGATGGTTATTTAATGATGGTTATTGAATGATGGTCGTTAATGGTTATTAATAACTATGAATGGCTGCTATGGATGGACTATGGCAGTTCTAGGGATGGCAACTGCTTGGCAGTTCTTCCCCGATCCCACCGCAGCTTGACCCATGGCAGGTTGCCGATCCCCAACGGCAACACCAATGGTGTCTTGCAGTTGCACCCTGGCGAGATCAGCACTGACTACTGACCAGTGGACTGAGAGATGTCCATAGGGATTTCATGGAAATCCCTATGGAAATTCCATGGAAATGCCATCGAAGTTCCTATGGAGATCCCATGTCTCAACCGAAGCGAGTCGTGAAGCTTTCAGTTGTCAACTTCAACTCCGAGGCATCCTTTGCAAGCAGAGTCAGCTGATGAGCAAACGCGAACGGCGTGCGTGGATGAGGAAAGTACCTGGATGAGATTGAGATTTTTTTCACGGATGGGCTACGACTCTAGTTTCTTGCGGCTAGCCCTGTTTTGCTGGATTTGCCCAACTCCTCATCCAGCATGTAGACGCAGATATATATACTTCACTTTACTTCTAGATAGATATAGCTATATCGATATTGTAGGTATGTCAATGTTGGCTCATAGAGATATACTTTATGTATTCTCATTGAGAGAAGTTGGGAAGCAGAGGAGAAGGGAGAGAGGGAGAGAGACAGGCCGAGATACGGGAATCGTTTTGGATCGACACTGTTTCCCTTTGGAGGCTTCGGCATTAGGGATTCTTCAGGCGTGGCATCAGCATGCATCAGCTAGGGACACTAAAAATGCGCAAGTCCCAAAACAAACGATGCACAAAAGAGGCTTCAGAGGGCTTGACAACCATGGCAAGTCCAAGCTCAACGATAGCAGCAAAAACCTTTGGCAGCAGCATGAAGAGCAACGACAGCGAGAATGACACCAACAACAACACCACCAACCAGCACCAACAACAGCAGCAAGAACAACAACAACAACAACAATTTCAACAGCAACAGCAACAGCAACAATAACAACCACGACAACAACAACAACAACAACAACAACAACAACAACAACAACAACAACAGCAACAGCAACAGCAACAGCAACAGCAACAGCAACAGCAACAGCAACAGCAACAGCAACAATAATAACAACCACGACAACAACAACAACAACAACAACAAGAGTAACAGTAACAGTAACAGTAACAGTGACAGCAATAACAACAACCACGGCGCCGACAATAATCACAGCAGCAACCACAACGGCAATGGCAACAGTAACAGCAACAGCCACGTCAACGTCCCATCGTCATGTAAATGAGTTTCAGAACGCCCTTGCGAACACTGATGACAAAAATCCAGACAGCAACATCATTGGCACCGACTGCAACGCTGGAAAGACGTATAGCATGAAGCGACGTTCAAATACATCGCGAAGTGCAAAAACATTTAAATGAGAACTTAAGATGTGTTACTTGACGATGTGCCTTCTGAAGATGTTGATGTTTTCGAGAAATACGTTGAAGACATAAAGATCAAACTACATAGATTGAGTCAAGCTACCCCAAAAAACAAGAAAGAAATGAGATGAAAAGAGGATAGAAATGGATTGAAATGGATTGAATCATCTACATATAGAGTAGCAATAGTTGAATCATGGTGAATCCAGAAAACATTCCAGTCTCTCACGGAGAAGGAACTGATGGAGCTCAGGTAATGAATTGGTGGTACCGGCTATGTCGCTCGGTTCTGCGATCCAACGAGAACTGGGGGCCAGGAAGGGTTGGGCATGTTTGGGACTTCCAGTGGTTTCACAGTCGGCTTGTTAATGATGATCAAACATATGTAATTAGTATTGAAACATAGTTAATAGTGGCTGATAAAGCTGTATTAACCATCATGCTCATGTTATCACAAGGCTTTCGAAAGTTGGGTTCGCATTGTTTCCTTTGCGACTTGTTCGCAATGAGATATATGCATCGAAGGGGGCAGTACAAATTGGTTTGCGTGCCGGATACGATCGACCCTGACGGCAACTTTGAGTTTGTGGCCTCACCATTGGTTAGTAAATCCTGAAATCCCACGGAAAAGTCGCCATAAAGGCTCGTGACTTTCCTCATTGCCCCCTTGGATCCATGGAAAAGGAATTGCGCATCGTTGCGGGGACGTCAAAACCAAGATGAGGATGCAACCAATATAGACGGGCCATATTACAAGAGAGATAAATGGTACACGAGCCTGCATGCTTAAATGATTTAAGTATGTATACGCTCATCCATACATGTCGGCAGGACGTATTGGTATACTCATGTGCTTATGTTTCTTTGTAGCACAGACGGCATCACGGTATACAAACCAGCAATTTACAGAATCAATAAACGATCAAACAACCATGATCAACCAAAATTCAGCATGAATTTACCATGAATTTTCAGGTTTTTTACATGTCTAAAAAACATGAGTGACATTTGGTGTCCAGTTTTGTTGATCATGGCTTTCTTCGCCCCAGGTCTGCCATTGTCTTTGTGGAGCTGCGCACTGACGACATTGATGACCTGCCATGCGATGGCAAGCGGAAGTTCAAGCCACCAGCATCTTGGCGCAGGATATGGCTACCATGATGAATCAGGACATGGGTTTTGAATGGTTGGTAATAGGTTAATAATAGGGGATGATGACCAACAATAATGGTGAAACAACTGCCTGGCCGGTGGTTTTAAACATTTTTTCTTCTCAAGTGTATTACCAACAGCTTGGTTGGATGACTCATATGTTTCATAGGGGTGATTCAACCACCAACCAGATGAAGATTATGTACAAATTGACTGTTCATCTGATTTCATATGTCATGTGTGTGTTGCATATATCATACAGTATCTCTATTGACATCTACAGAGAGCGAGAGAGATGTGGATGGTGATATGCAAAATGGGCGCTGAAGTTAGGATATATAGCATGGTGTTCATTGCTTCATCCAGTGATGCGTGGACCTACATTGACATACTCCTGGGTGTATCCAAAAGGTGCATTTGCTGAACATGTTTTGTTTTCCCTAAGAAGGAAGGGAAAGTGTTTGCATGTGAGCGGACTGGCAGTGTTGATTGATGTCCTGGATCCCGATATAAGCGTGCAAAATTACCAATGAAAAATCCCACCCACTACTGACTACTCACTACTCAACTGGCTAGATGTAGCATGCATAGGTAATACGATTTTCTGCGTGCATGTTTAAACCTAGATTCAGCAGCTTGGCATAGCGGCTGGCAAAGATCAAATCTTGCAATGTTTTCCAGGTTTCTTACGACTTCTCATTGTGGCTGAATTCATTCTGCGGTCAGATCCTGACCCATCTTCACAGATAGACCATTTGCTTATGATCGTTGGTAATCAATCTTCAAATGGCTGGGCATTGTCTACTGACGAGACTACACACCATTTATTGCATCACCACACTCAGTGGTGACATTCTCATTGTCAGCTCTAGCCTATTATCATTGTAGACATTGTCGTTGCCCTTGTTTATCGTAGGCCGTTTTCACTGCACAGGACAAGCCTGTGCTTAGAGGCCTTTGCATTAGAGGTTCCGGTGAAGTTCACTCAACGGCAATGGTTCATCATGAGTAAATGATTGATGCTTCGTTGACCCATCCGAAAAAATGTTCGTGAGTCACATAATCTTAGACAATCATACTGAGACTGGTTCATCATTGACAATTTGTTACATAATGATTCTCGGCCATTTCAAACCTTTATTGATGATTTGGGCCGTAACCTATTTTGTAGGTTAGTTTTCTCTTCAGAGCTATACGCTCCCCTTTGAAACAATCATGCTGCAATATCTCTGGCGCAGTGGTGAACAATACAGTGATCAGAGTTGCTGGATCTAAGATTGAGAATTGAGAATCTCATGTTTCTACGCATATACATGCATGTACAGGAATGTGCATGTATATACATATATATATATTGATATGGATTTATTCATTTACTTATTTATTTGTTTATTCATTTATGTTTTCCGCATATTTGTGTATGTGCAATATATATATATATATATTTATTTATTCATTTATTTATGTATTTATTTATTCATTTATTTATTTGTGTGTTTATGTTTTTGTTTATGTTTATGTTTATGTATATAGTTATTTATGTATATGTATATATTTTTACTTGTTTATGTATGTATTTATTTTTTTTTCTCTATTCATTTATTTATTTATTTATTCATTCATTCATTGATTTATCGTTCTTTATACACAACACATATGCGTTGAGTATACCAGATAGTGCACATCCGAGATTTGGAAAATCAAGACTGCTCATGCAAGTCTTTTGATTTCATGTTGCTAAACTGATCGCCTGAGGTTCGCGATCGACCCATCGTCGGGGATGGCCTTGGTGACTTGTGCAATTCGTCCAGGGATTGTTTAGATTTGGGTCACAACCTCGCAAGCTGGCGCGGCTAATGGTACTGGTAACGCTGAGTGATAAGCAACATTGACCAATGTGACTAGCGATTCTGTGGACTGGTCACAACTGATCCTCCAAATTGGTGAGGGAGGATTCTGTGATGGCCTGGGGATTCCACAGGACAACCACGATTTCTTACCGTACACTTTTTGGTTGATCTTCCCTGGCATGGTGTGCCATCTTCACTGCAGTATTTTCCACCCCCCTAAATTGGCAACATCGAGTCTGGTGTGTCAAAGGACCAGATTAAAGCTTTACCTTGACACGTTGATATCACCAGCCTACCAGGATGACATGTGATAAGAAAGATCACTGGAGATCATGAAAGATCAGATTATCAACAACTCAAAATGGGACCAAGATTCCCTGTTTCGGGCGCTCAGGTTCGTGCGAGTTAGGGTTGGTAGACATCACGGCCGCTATGAATCGGTCAAGATTCTGTGTAGCTATAAGATGGGCCCTTAGCCATTTTCGAGTTGTTCATAGCTTATCTAACTCAGCTGGCGTGAACTACCAGTTGGTGAGGGTTCCAACCCCACTTAGAACTGCTAGGGGCCCACGTTGTACGCATACATGTACTTGCTGGTTTGCTTACCAATATGTGTTCACACCTGCCAAAAGGGCAGCCCCACAGCCCCCGTCAAGCAGGAACGTCCAAGTGTTCCATGCTACAGTATAAACGGAGATTCCATCCCAAATCCGCCCAGGTATAAGGAAACATCGTCCTGAACAAACGGAAACCAGTTGAGGAACATAGATGCGATTACATGCATACGGTTGGGAAACACATCGAAGAACCGCATGGAAGATATATGGTTAATTTCACAGGTTGGTGACATGTGATCATTCATATGCTATGCTCTTTCATATGCTATTCTCTCATAGCAACCTGTTTTGGAAGTACTTGTAGCTCATGCTGAAGGGACGGCACGATGTTTCGCAGCTTCAATGCTGTGGCATACCTCAAACGCCTCCTTCAACGGCCGGCCAAGCAAGCGTGAGGATTGCTGGCCACTGATCCCGCAACTCTGCCATTTCGTGGGCACTTTGAGTACCGATGGAAGGTCTACACTGATCTCCGCAAGAGCATCCAAGCTGCTCGCAGCATCCCAGCGACTCTCATGGGAGAGGCAAAACGGTGGGCCCCTAGCAGTTGTAAGTTGGGTCAGTTCAACCCCACTAAGTGGTTGTTAAGCCGAGTATCCGAGTTAATTTAGTCATGTCATAACAGTTATAACCCTACTTACGGCTGGTTCGGGTCCCACCTTGTAAAACTCTTGTTGGTTGGTCCAGGTTTGATACGCTGAGGTTTAGACATAACATCATCGTCAATCTATGGAAATGGCTATGAACAAAGCACCCACAGGGGCCTCAAGGTGGTCGCCTGGGATTTGCGGAGAATTTTCGAAGTCGCAGGCCGCTCAAATCACATCAGGTTTCATGATGTTGCAGTGTTCAGGTCGAGACTCCGCAGAAGTTCCCCATAGGAAGCGCCTTGAACTTGGTCAAGTTCGCATGCTGAATGGTACTTTGGGAGACCCATTTTGAGAGCCCCAAGGATCGAAAGGTCGAAATGCGCAACTAGGCTCAGCTTTGATGGGGTAACACTCCACTTTGCAACCCACATGGGCTCAAGATGTTCTTCCTCAGCAAAGCCCATAGCTTTGCAGGCTCCTCATGCATCTTCCATTCATATATCATATATTCATTTGATCTGGTTTTTTTCCCGAGCAACGATGTGGTGAGATGTGCGTCACTGATTTCCACACAGCAGTCAAATCCAATAGATTCTGGGGGTGTCGATTGAAAAGCCCCCGTAGAAGTAGCTTAGTCCACTCTATACACAGCAATTCCCACTGTGCTGAAAGCGAGAACGGAATGCATTGCCATCATTTGGTCAGGAAACAGCGGGCTCTTTGACCCAATTCGCCTCTGGATATGAAAAGTTGGGCTTCACAAAGGATGAGGAGAACCTGTTGGGCCAGTGTTCGCCTGAGTGGCTGAGAGGTTTTGCCACAGCTCGGCTGATTTGGAGAACTCAAGGAAGGGAACAGTTCGAAAGACATAACTTTCCAAGTGTCATCAGCGCAAAAACGCAGGATGTTCTATGCCTTGATCAGACGCTGTTTAGCGGATCAGACACTGCCTACGCTTGGCAAATGTTTGCAATGCAGATGATAGAAAGGAAGAAGAGATAAGAAGAA
>VSDK01001200.1:414010-444037 GCA_009767595.1 Symbiodinium kawagutii
ATGATGATGATGATGATGATGATGATGATGATGATGATGATGATGCTGATGCTGATGCTGATGCTGATGATGATGATGAGGAGGAGGAGGACCATGAAGAACGATGCTCATTACATCTCATCGCACTCATGGCAGATCGTGCCGATCATATCCGGTCATTTGGTAATTGCGACGGTCCTAAAACGAAGTGATTATCAGCGTCGCTTCCATGATCATGGCACGATATCAGGACTCCTAAGGATGTAGATCGAATCATTGGAGGGGTGAGGGGAGGAGAAGGAGGAGCACGTCAAGATATGTCAAGATATTATGTCAAGATATAGCTGCCCCCAGGAGACCGGGATGATTACATACCGAGAGTGGCTAACTCCAGCGCAATCCATGTGCCTTCGGCTGCGGGACGTGAAATCTGGCACAGCCAAACCCTGAGGTCCAGATGAACATCCGCAAAAATGAAGTCCGACAAAAATTCGGGCCCTGGTATGATGTTCTCTGATCTTCGCCTATGAGTTTGATCGTATTTTGTTTTCGTGTGCCGGTTGACTTCCGCAGTTTGGGCAGATTCAAACCTAGCACTGTGGGACAAAATCATTGGGAGGATGCTGAAAGAGCGTTCTGTTGGATCACTGGTGCGGCTCTGAGGCATAATTTCTGGAGAAATGATTTGTCAAATCAGGGCATTTTGCTGTTGAGTATGATCTGATACACCACTGGAAATGATTTGTAAATGGGATGGGTGGTGCAAACATATGTTTTTCAGGTAGCGAAAAGCATGGAACTTGGAACTTGGAAAGTTCTCTCAGGTTACCACAGTTTTCAATTCCACTGGCTGGAATTTCCCAGATCCAAAGAAACAGTGTAAAGGTTCGTTGCAAGTGTCACACAGATAAACAAACGTAGATGCAGAATGATGTAGAGATATAGAGATGACATGAAAGGGGGACATGTGCCACCTGTAGTGCGCCCGACCTTGACTGATGGAAATGTTGCGTGCCCCAATTTCGTTTCGGACCTGGGGGGTGATACTGCGAAGTCATGGCAGCGCTGCGAAGCTACGAAGGTCCTCAACAGCCATTGGCCGCTGCCCTGTGTTCCACGAGTGAGGTCTCTGGTGGGTGACTTCAACCAGTGGAATGAAGGAGCCACGCCCATGAGTCGGGACGCCTTCGGCACGTGGGAGGCGAGGAGATGACGACTGTGGACTCTGGGTTTTCCATGTGCCATAGATCTTGATGGGTAGCCAAGTCACATCCAGGGTTCCATTGAAGTTGAAACCTTTTTGTGAAGCTGAAGTTGAGACCTTTTGATCTCTTGATTGATGACATTCATTGAAGTTGAAAGCCTTTAGTGCCAGAAGCTCTGTTCAGCTCAGGTGCCTTTCATGTTTTGGCTGAGATTGTTTGTTTGGAAATCTCTCCAGTAGCTGGCGTTGCTATTTGCAGGAGCAGCCCTGTCGCGATTCATGCACTCCAGGTTGATTAAATCACTCGAGTCATTGTTCCAAGATTGTAGCTCTCCAACTAACGATCCTGGATGCATGCGATCATTTGATGGAACTGCACATCCACGCAAGAAAGTGTTGGAACTGTAAGGCAATCAGAAGTCAATAAGAACAACTGTGCCTTCAATTCCTGAGAGGCTTTGTATTTTGGACATGTTTGAGTCCAATCCGGAGGGTTCTCAAAATAGGGGACCCCCCAAATCATCCCAGATGTCCAATTTAAGGCAATCAATCGTCCATTTGTGGGGATCTTTCGAGACACCCCCCTTTAGCTGATTTCTTCCTTGGACAAGCAGCAGTTCAAAGATATGGCCACCTTGCAGTCATCAGCAGCAGTGACATGAGAGGAAGGTCAGTGCCGGAGTCGTAAACAATGGCCCAAAACAGAAGTGTGAGTTGAAAAGTCTGAAGCAACAAAACAGAAACATGCCTTTTGGAGATATATGTATAACATTCATATAAACATTTGTATACATGTGAACAGGTATCTGAATGATTATGGATATATATATATATATACATATTTGTTTATTTCGTATCTGCATATGTATATATATTTGTTTATTTATTTATTTACTTTTATATTTATTTACATATATTTATATATGTATATATATATATTTATTTATTTGTTTACATTTATATATATATATATATTTATTTATTTATTTATTTATTTGTTTACATATTTGTATATGTATATTTGTTTATATACCTGTGTATACATCAGTATGGGTGCACATTTTATACACACTTGGATCCATGACTCACACCGCCAGCGTGTCGAGTCGTGCGGCAGGTGACTTTACCTGCCGGAGCCATTCCTCATCGGTCCAAGGTGAGTCAGTAGGGGAAGGGGTTCACGCAGGGTCCAGGTTTTTTGTGAAGCTCGATCTTTGGTCGGCCCTTCCCACAGAGACAGACTTGTCCGCTCAATCTGCTGTGAACTTCGATCTTGTTTGTTTCTGATTTTGAAGCAGTAAAGAAGATTCGTTGTTTTTTCTGATAGTTTATAGCTATTTGTTTATTTTCATGACAAACATCCGATTTGACTGCCGTAAGTTATGCCACATGGTTTAGCTGGGGAGTATTCTGACTGATATGGAGCTACCCGGCACCCAGTCACTAGAGATGTGAGATAATTCCCATGTCTTGTTTGGCTTCTATACAATGAAAACCTGCCGCTAGGGAAGCTATGGTTCTCTTTGCAGTCATGGTGACATTGTTGCAGATACCCACCAATCCTTCAATCCATGAAGAAGTAGGCCTTGCCAAAGACAAGTGTTTCAGGTTCCTTCGGTGTGGGGTTGTCGAACTGTTTCTTACCCAAATGAAATTTGCCTGTGAATCATTGGGTAAGTAACTGTTGAATGTTCTTACCCACCAGGTAAGTTCGGTGCCAGTGATTTCTGTTGCATGCAGGTGAAGTTCTGTGCGGTCACTCCCAGTGGCTCTTTGGTGGCAAGAAATGGAGGAGTTGAAAATAGCAGTAGATCCATAGCAGTAGATCCATAGCAGTAGATCCATAGCAGTAGATCCATAGCAGCCACCAGTAGATCATTCCCAAGTAATTTTGCATCCTACAAAAACGGGTAGATCCATAGCAGCTCGGCACCCGTTTGTTTGCTCAGAAACTACGGGGCCAATGGCAGGCATCAGCTGGATCACTCCATCAGTTGAAGTGGCCCCAAGACTCGAGTTCCACATGCGCATCGTTGGATTGCCAAGCTATATCCAGGTGGCTGGACAGACCCATACAGCATTGATTTCTGAGCTTCCTGCAGCCTTGTGATTTACACAGGCATGCGCACACCAACAGGGTACTAGAGAGCATCCTCCAAAAAAGAGGGCATTTCGCTGTGCTGGGTCTGCATACGCTGGTGCAAACTAGATATATGATATATGCATGCATTCATCCCCAAGTGCACTTGCATGCATCTGGGCAGGCAATGGGCGCACTACGGAACATGTACATATGACATGCTCGTACACGGGTATACTACACCTGTATTTCTGCATCCATGGCGCACATGAATCCACATGTCTCTACATCCGTGCACCTATCCCAAAGCCGAATCTGTCCGTCCGTGCCTCGAAGAATCTAAGTATACAAGCATCCGATAAGACCCATGCCATGCAAACGTATCACAAGATACAAGTAGATCAAGTAGCACCAGGATACGCCACAAGGTGGAATTTAATGGGAAGCCACTTGCAGCACCAGTTGTTCCAAAACTCTTCTTCATAGAGGCAGTCTCCACCAGCCGAAACACCACCAGAGTGTGAAATGACCTGACAGCCACTTGTGCAACCATCAACACCAATACCATTGCCAGGGTCGTTCACAGCACAGCCTGTCTCGGCACAGATTCGATATGAAATCGATGCCCCACCTCAGCCGGTGCTGACGGGACCCCTGTTGGGTTTTGACCGCCACATGACTAGGTCAAGGGATGAGTCACAAGTGGTGAAAAGCCAAAAACTGAGATCATTTCTGCCGTGTTGAGACCCCTTGTTCGATCCATTGGTGGTGGATGCTAACCTGGTAGGTCGAGTTGCTAAGGTTCCAAAGTCCATCGAGTACCTGCATGGATTCGGTGGTCTTGCCCAGACCTAGGCACTGCCCCACCTGTCGCTGCACCATGGGAGGTGAAGATTTGATGGTTGACAGCTTGGGTTTCTGTTGATTTTTTGGTTGACAGCTTGGGTTTCTGCAGATTTTTTGGTTGACAGCTTGGGTTTCTGTTGATTTTTTGGTTGACAGCCCTTGGGTTTCTGTTGATTCTTTGGTTGACAGCCTGGGTTTCTGTTGATTGTTTGGTTGACAGCTTGGGTTTCTGTTGATTTTTTGGTTGACAGCTTGGGTTTCTGTTGATTGTTTGGTTGACAGCTTGGGTTTCTATTGATTCTTTGGTTGACAGCTTGGGTTTCGGTTGTTTTTTTGGTTGACAGCTTGGGTTTCTGTTGATTTTTTGTTGACAGCTTGGGTTTCTGTTGATTCTTTGGTTGACAGCCCTTGGGTTTCTGTTGATTCTTTGGTTGACAGCCCTTGGGTTTCTGTTGATTGTTTGGTTGACAGCTTGGGTTTCTGCAGATTTTTTGGTTGACAGCTTGGGTTTCTGTTGATTTTTTGGTTGACAGCTTGGGTTTCTGTTGATTTTTTGGTTGACAGCTTGGGTTTCTGTTGATTTTTTGGTTGACAGCTTGGGTTTCTGTTGATTTTTTGGTTGACAGCTTGGGTACAAGTAGCTGTTGCCCTTTTGGTTGATAGCCCTTGGGTTTCTGTTGATTGTTTGGATGACAGCTTGGGTTTCTGTTGATTGTTTGGTTGACAGCTTGGGTTTCTGTTGATTTTTTGGTTGACAGCTTGGGTTTCTGTTGATTCTTTGGTTGACAGCCCTTGGGTTTCTGTTGATTGTTTGGTTGACAGCTTGGGTTTCTGCAGATTTTTTGGTTGACAGCTTGGGTTTCTGTGGGTTTCCTCAGGGTGTACTTTCCACTTCCAGGTTGCCCGAGAGAAGATTGTAGTTGATATATGTGAGTCATAGAAGCAGCTAATTTGCATGAAATCATGCATAGCCTATCTGTGTTTGAGCCAGTCCTACTGTAATCCTGCAACACGGAGGGAGATAAATTCTCGCTCGAGATGAATGTTCAGAACCTCACCACGGATGAGTTTCAAAGTATTGTGATTAAGTATTTCTCTGACAAGGCGTCACCAACAGAGTGAATTGTCTTGAAATCTGCGGACCAAATTCTACCCTGGCTGGTGGTTTTACTTTGTTTAACAAACATTTGGAATGGTTGGTTGATTGGCTGGTACTTTTCATAGGGACTATTACCAACCAGCACGCAGGGTTTTCCAATCCAATGTGATCTTGAGGAAAATGAGCGAGCTCAGGGTTTTCAAAAAAAACATTTTTTGAGGTTTTCCAATCCACTATGATGTCAAAAAGTCCTGTCCCAATCCTTTTTTTGCGCAGGGAAGTTTGGCTCCACCTATGATGGCATCTACTGGGATCCCGCGAATGCAAGCGACACCGCAGACCTTTGCTTCAAGGGTTTCACTGCACCGCGTCCAATGCTCAGAGGGGCTGGAGACAGATATTTCTCGTGAGGCTGATGCCACTGCAATGTAGTGACTTTTAGGATGAACGAAACAACCATGAACGGACACTCACGATCAAGCCAGACGCCACCATGACTGGTTTCGCCCCAACTGGCAAGTGGGTTGTTTCATGAAACCTTCCATCATTTCCCCAAAAATGACTTGCTGGTTGGTGGTTTAATACATTTTTTGTTTCCCTTGCACTAGGCAGTCAAGCTCATCCTTTCGTGCAGGGTTTTTGCCCTTCAAAGAAGGTTTTCCATGTCCTAGTGAGCAGCTGAACCTCAGGTAGTAATTATGAACAAATGGGTGGTTGACTTGCGCATATTCTGCATGGGGGGATGGTTCTCCCACCAAGCCAATTGGGTGGTAAAGATGTTGTTCCAGGTCCCTGTGCTGCGATCGCGCCAAGGTCCTGACATGCCGCAGAGTCTCAGGATTTACGAAGCACACGTGCCTCGCATTGCTGCGAAGCCCCAGAGGTATAAAATGGGGACCTCGGTTGAAGCTGGGGATCACCTTGGTGCTGGGGAAATGACCTTTATAACTGGCTGGTGGTTAGGAGGGAGCCAAGGAGCTAGGGGTATCCTCATAGCCAACAGCTAGAGAAATACGGATGCTTGTGGCTTCGAACGGCTGCCTTCCCTAGCCATTGCGTTGTATCCTTGGACTTTAGCATACTTCTGCAAGTTTGGCCTTGAAATCTGGCAGCTCAGTAGTACCGGTTGCTGAACGGGACAAGGGGCGATGGAAACCAAGTTTGGCCTTCAAATCTGCAGCTTCTGTTGGGATAGTCCCCAGCCCCTTGACGCCATCCCAAGCCATCCCAAGCCCTTGCCTCTCTCAGAGGTGGGGATGTCCTCCATCGAACCCAAGTGCAACAGCTACCTGGTTCCTTGGCGCATGGCCCAGCTTGCCGGGTTGGATGGGCACCTCACAGTAGAGAGTTCAACCCATGACCGTTGTCTCCGGTGCAAGTTGAATCATCCAGAGCTTGTGAATGGCTGCCATTCTCCTGCTGTATGATAGAAAGTATTAGAAAGTTAAGTCAGTTTCTTAGGTGCTGATTGATAACTACAATGTCACTTTGACTGTTCGTGTAACACGATCACTGCCCTGAGTTTCGTCTTGAATGGCAAGAGGATAAGGGGCAGTGGTGGCTTTTCCATAACGTATATTCTGATGTTCCCTTCCGTGCAAAATGGCACTCAATCAACACGACACCTTCCGGATCGGAAATTCCCTGAGAAGCTCTTCCTGGCAGCGTGTTGGTGTCGTTTGATTCTCTTGCAAATGCTTTTCCTGACAATGTAAATCCCCTCAAAGGTATCGGTGCAACTGAATTTTAAAAAGCATCTGCACTTGCAGAGGCGTAGAGAAATCATCACAGAATTCGGATTGTTAAAATATTAGACATTCATTTGGTTTGATCCACCCATGATATTAAACACTGTGAGGAACGATAGAAACTGACATAATTCTCTAGACCATGCTCGAAAAGTTGCGCGCAACCTGCATTTGATTGCAGTCACCAACTATTAGTGGTGGGGACAAATGTGTATATCAGCGTGTCCCTTTGCATGTACGGATGTTGACAGTAGAAGCATGGGTTTGTAGCGATCCCTTTGTACAGTAGACGAATGTTGATGTGATTGCTGATCATTTGTCCATATCCTGCGCTCAAAAGTCCTGATGTGGATCTTCCGTGGGTCCTAATTTTCCCCCCTCACTAAACAAGAAACGAACGTTTGTGGTGGAAATTTAGGCCCCTGATTTAGGAACTCGTGTGTTTCAGTGCCCAGCATCGTCTCAGGAATTCGCAAGAGATGTGCTTCCTCGCATCAAAGAGACTGGCTACAACTGCATCTCAGCTGCGAGACTTCCATGAATTCATTCCACCAGGTCGACTCAAAGAATCTGAGGCAAAGCTTGAATCCCTTTCCGGCACCCAAGACCACCCATCCTGGTCGTTCAAGTTTTGCCAAGAAGCGATCATTCTTCGTCCCCATCTCCAAGTCACAAGATCTTCCGGCCCCACTACCCCCACCACCTTTGCACCTAGGTATTCAGTTGATGGCCGTCATGGAACATTCCTACTACGGCTCCTTTGGTTACCACGTGACGTCGCCCTTCGCCGTCTCCTCTCGTTCTGGCACGCCGGATGAGTTCAAAGCCTTGGTCGACGAAGCTCATCGCCTGGGACTGCTGGTGCTCATTGATCCTTGCCGATCGCCGATCTCACAGCTCGAAGCCTTGGGTCAAACAGATGAGCAGCTTATGGCAAGAGATCTACTTATATCTACTTATATCTACTTATTACATCTTATTGCTATGATGAGATTCGTACTAATGTTATTGCTATGATTGTTGACATGATGGTTGTTGCTGTTTTTGTTTTTCTGGTTCTGGTTCTGGTTCTCGTCCCTGTTCATGTTGCTGTTACTGTTCTTTTGGCATTGTTGTTCTTTTTGGCGTCCCTGTTGTTACTGTTCTTCTTAACGTTGTTGCCGTTGCTGCTGTCCCATGTTGCGTTGTTTTTGTGTTCGGATTCTGCTACTGCTACTGCTAGTTGTTTTTGATTGATTCTTAATGTTGTTGTTGCTCGTTCTAGTTGCTGGGGGTTCTGCTTCACCTACTGTATCACAACTACTACTCCTCCTCATCAACTGCCGATGCTGTTTCTGCCTATGTTGATAGATGTTCTGCTACATCAACAGCTACGAACTCAATCACAACAGCATCGCACCAGCAAACACAACAGCTTCAACGGCGCATAGTTCCCTGCGTTCGAGGCTTCCCCGCCTTCCCAGTGGCGCCGTGTCCCAGGACTTGGTCCATTCCCACGTGTCAAACAATGCCGACGATGGTTTGAACGGCATGGATTTCGGACAAGCCGAGTGCGATTCGTACTTCATGACAGGCAGGGGCCAGGGCAGTTACTAGAGCCTACAGATTCTGAAGTTCGGGCATTGCATGCTACTTGCGCCTGAAAGTGAACCTCCTAATAGTGGGTTACCGAAATTGCCTTGGCGATGGTCACTTGGAGTACCCTGCTGCCCCGCTTGAACATATGACCGGTTGAAGTTCGCCCTGAAGCGGCAACAGCTTTGGGTTTCAGTGGTAGCTTCAGCGGGAGAGGGTGCGATGTGACCGATCCCGGCTCCGGTTCCCAGCCAAAGGCGACCGTGGCTACCATCGTCTTTGGGATTCGCGCTACTTGGCGGACGTGGGGACTGCAGGCATGATATCCCAAGCAGCAACGGGGGGCGCTATTGAAGCATGATATCCCACCAGAACTACCAGTAGAGCCAGGAAACCAAGCTGCACATCACTACAACTGCTTGTCATCTTGGCGACTTGCCATAGGATGCCTATGCTTCCTGCTGCTATGAAGCTTGTCATCTTGGCGACTTGCCATAGGATGCCTATGCGTCCTGCTGATATGAAGGTCCCCTCAGCCATTTCACACTACAACTGCTTGTAGAGTTTGTTGCAAGCGTTCATCAATCTTGGAAAAGCCTCTCTGTTTGCATCGTTTGCAGAAGAATTCGTTCTGGGAGGGTTGCTCCACACTTACATGTCTCTCAACCACTTGTCCATGTTCTTGTCTTCGAGGCACCCTTGTGAATCATACAAACAGCCAGACAAAAAGGAATCACACCTGTCCGGGTGGACTGCGACATAAAGAGCTTTGAGGACATTGGAGGTGACTTTAAGTGGTACTTTGTTTCACCAAGTTGGTCTCAAGATTGATCACATGTTTCATGGTCTTTCGGCAAGATGTTCCTTGTTTTTTCTTCGGAGCTGCCCAAAGCTGACAGCGAGACTGCCAGATGTACGGCTGCTGAGGTTTGTATTGCTACAAAAACTACGAAGTTCTCCGACTCTCGACCAGCACATGCTTGTGAGATGTTGTGTGATGGTAGCTTCTGGGCAGGGAAAGTTCACCTACTGTATTACGGTCCCATATGGTTCCGGTATGTGTGTAACATTGTTCATCCTCAGTTTTTGAGCAGCCAATGCAATCAGTAAACACTAAAATTGCTGCGTTGGTTCCATTGAGAAATGCATTCTTGGAGCATGGTATCACGAAGTCACAGATCTTTTCCTGCTAAAAGGGTGGTACTATTGAGATGTTTATAACATGTGCACTAATATTGATATATAGAGGGAGGGAGGTGTGTGTGTGTGTGTGTAAGGGTAAGAATATGTTTATATGAATATGTGTGTGTGTGCACGTGTACCTACATATTAACGTGTATGCTGTTTGCATGAGCCTTTGCATAGATATACGTGCAGGCACCGTGTTTGGTTGGTGCTGTTGCTCCAGGATATTTGCTGTCCAATCTGCGCTGGTGGCTTGAAGAATACAACTGTGATGGTTTCAGATTCGATGGAGTCACCTCCATGCTGTATCACCATCATGGCTTGCATCTTGGCAAAGACTTTTCGGGTGTTGGATGTGCCAGGGCAGTTGTTGGAGTGGCTGTCAAGGCTCAAACTTGAAACCGTTCTGAGCGGCCAGAAATTGATGACAACTCGCATGTGTTGGAGTTTAGCGAAGAAGCTTTTGATGCAGGGGGATAGATTATTTTAAACCGCATCCATACGCTGCAGCTGATAGTCAACAGCTGCAATCCAAGGGTGTGCATTTGTGCCTCTCATTGGGGGACATGGTCGAAGGATTCGCTATAGATGCAGGTGTTGCGAAGCATGGGTGCCGGTTTTCTTGCTTGGGTGAAGCATGTTTGTTTGATAATTAATGTGACATCAAACTATGGATCGATCACTTGTTGTTCGTTCTGACTGCGAACCCCCTTCTGTTGATCACTAATGATTCAATCACCGTGTAGCACTTGTTGATCCGAACAAAAACCATTTGTGGTATTTTGTGGTAAGGATGTGGTAGTTGCCTGCATTTGTCAGCCCTTTGGATCATCTGATTCCCAGTTGTGTCAGGGGGAAACTACTGGGTGACGTTGCCACACGGGACTTGGGAAAGGTATTTGTGACCCTTAGAATCATTGGAGGAAACATGTCCAAACAACTAGGAATCCAGATCTTTACCCTGTGAAATATGATATTTGAGGACCAGTTTCATGGTGTCTTGAACTATCCTTATCTAATAAACTTCTAGCTTCATGTATCTTAGTTTTGTAAACTTTCAGTAGTTAGATGAGGTCAAAATTTACCTGTTGCATCTCCTGTTTCCCAGAGGTTGATGTGCCTAGAGCAGAAGCAGTTTGGGGCCCCCATGCCAAGCATTTGCACCTAGATATTCATCGTTGCCTCGTCTTCCAATCTGTGCACATGCAGGTACATGAGCTTCACCGGAAACTACGAGGCTGTCTGAAATCTATGCTGAGCAGCGCCCGTTGTCGAGGTTGGTCGTAGACGCAGATCTCCGCTAGAGAATGCCAATAGCCGCTGCTTTGTCCATCGTTTGAATCCCCGCAACATTTGACATTTGCCCAAAATCAAAAGCCCTAGCGGAACACTTGCAGACTGCCAAGCTTCTGACCGATGCCAGGAATACTTCAGCATGCAGACGGTACCTTGAAAGCATTGGAGGGAGGAAACTGGATGCCTCAATGGTACCACTCGAACTCCAAAACTTGAAGCAATGGAGTCCTGGAGTTGGAAATCGGGCTTGATAGCTCCTGTTCTTGTTCTGATTCACAAGCATGTCCACACAGTCCAAACTCTTGCTGGAATCATTGCCAATACAGTACATAGGTGAGAGGAAGTGTGAACCTGTGTCCTTTCTTTCGGCATATTTAAGAGCAGCATCGTTGTTATACTGAGAAGTCGGGTCCATATTTGTTAGTTGACTTACTGTATAGGTTCGTCATCCTCGTTGTCACTATTGTTGCACGTCGTGACGGCCCCCCTTTCATGACAGTGGTTGTCACTCTTGCATGGGGGACAGTCTGATGTTGTCTTTGTGCGTGCTGTAGCACACACACACACACACACACGAAATCATGACTCTAGGGAGAGCATGCACCGTTGGTTGGTCCATAGATCACAGGCCAAAGCCACGGTTTAATCCACCTATCAAAGGTTGGGGCACATGGCAGGACGTCGATGCAGTGGTCTACTTGATGTTGGCAAGCGAGTTGGTCAAGAGTCTCCGTCCCAACGCTATCATGATCGCAGAAGATGTCTCGGGCATGCCTGGACTTTGTATGCCTGTGGCAGAAGGCCCCGCTGAGAGCTTATGGGCTGCTGAGTTTTCCATCAGCTGTGAGCCTCAATAAGTCAGACTGGGTCAAACACTGAACAGCCAAAAAGGACGATATATGAAGGAGTCTTATGAAGCAGCATATTCTCTAGATTTTTGGTACTGACCTTTCCTCATGTCAATAGTGAACATAAAAGATGCTCAAGGCTAAAATGCTTATCAAGTAATCTGGCTTTTCAGGACTGAATTTAGCTTATGGAAGTAAATCATACGGATCCTCCCACACCATCCTAAACCTTTATCAGTAAAATGCTTACCACCCCTTTGCTCAATTTTATTGCAGATCTCCAGAACCCTTTGACCACCAGGCCGGTGGCAAAGATTGTTGCGCAATCATTAGATTGACCAACAGGTCAGGAGCATCCTTTCCCTTATCGGGCTTATCGGACATCATATGGCGCACATCTTGGAGTCCATTGCTTCAATGTGAACCTAAGAAGCATATCTAGAAGTTAGCCTTTGGGGAAGCTCCCTGGTTTGTGCTAAAAATCACCAGTTTGAACAGTTGAAGCAGCAACTTCCAGGTGACTTTGCCAGAGCTGCACATGTAGCACCAGAGATTTCAACGTGGTGCGGATCATGGCAGATCCCAGATCCATCCAGATCCTAGATATCCAATACAAGCTTTAACATGTCCCCTTTCAAGCCACGGCAACTTCCACCGTTTTGGTGGCGATCTCCTGGGTTTTCGCTCGTCCAAGTCGTTGAGATGCAGGTGGTATCGGCTTCGACTATCGCCTGGCCATGTCATTGCCAGATCTTTGGATCTCACTGTTGAAAGAAGCCAAAGATGAGTCTCTCGGCTACATGGGGGGGTTCTGGTCTTCAAGGGTTTATACTGGTTGGTGGTTTGATTTACATTGTTGTCTTCCCTTGTAGTTATTAACAACGACTTATATTCTTCAGAGGGGTTGAAACCACCAGCCAGTTCCAGTTATACATACAGTTGTCGAGGGGTTGAAACCACCAGCCAGTTCCAAATATACATGCAGTTATTGATTTATAAGCATTACGAGGATAGGATTGGCTTCACAAGCTATTTCTATTTGGTTGTTGCAGGTTTCGGCATCCTTGTGGTTGCCGATACATGTTTACAATTCTGCCTATCGGTAAATATTTATATATGCGTAACAGTGTTTAATTGAATTATATACGAATATATGTTGATTGCGTTGTATTGATGATGGTTTTCACATATGCGAAAACGGATCATTTGTTTCATCTATATATGATTTACATGTGCGGAAGTTTGTTTTTACAGCTTTGCAGCTAAAAGCAGATGTTGTCAACATATGTTTTTCTAGGGTCACACATTTGGAGCTGATTTTGTTTGATTTGTGGATTAATTGTGTATGTTCGACTTGCTGTACCAGCGTTTTAGTATATACTATATACATATATGTTTGATCATAAACATGTTCTCATATGTGGGCGTTTTCTGGCTTATATTTATTTCTTGACCAAACACGCTGATAGTTTTTAGGTGTAGGATTGTTTGTTCGTTTGAATTACTTACTACTACTGGTCGTTTCTTAAAACACAACTATAATTTGTTTTGGTACCGATTACAATTGAACTTTTGTGTTGATGAAATGTGATAAAATCAAGTTTTTCACAAAGAATGAATGAGTGGGGCAGAAGATACCACCAGAGGTTGGCAGCGCTAGCTAGTAAGCCCTGCAACCAACCATGATTCAGCAATGAATCGAAGCTTACCATGGCGGCATGGCTGTTGGTTTTTCAACATCAAAATGTGCCCCCAGAAGCTTGGGTCAAGCTTCTTTTCCAGTGCAATCCTGACTTGCCCAAATGGGTGTCAACAAGATGGCATTCAACTGGTACTCAATCGTTTTGCTAATGCCAGGAATTCTTAGGCACGCAGCAGTGCTGCTTGTGTTCGTTGACAGTTGTTCAGGAATTCCAACACGGCATTGGCTCTACGTCAGACAGGATGATATCGATTTTTGTTTATGGTTCCTCCTCGGGGCAAGAGTCTATCTGATCAACAAGCAATAATCGAACAAGTGGATTCTTGATATCAGTTCACTCATTGGTATTTGCAGTTTTGAAATGGTCATGTGTGGACGTGGTTGTAGCCGGATCGGAACTGCTTGGACCCCAGACCGGCTTTGCCAATGATTTCACTGTTTGAGAGCATCAGACTTTTATGCCCAGCACCATGATCCTCATTTGGAAGGTTAATACGTTCATGGATACTGTGAACACCAGGGTTTAGCATCATTCTATCTTGTGATTGATGAATATTCATGAAGCACCTTCTGCTAAATCCAGTGTCTTGATTTTCGGTATGCAATGGTTTCCTCAACAGCGTAGACATCACATTAGTTAAGCCGTTGACGACTTCACCCCTTCAATGCCATAGAGGTCGACCCTGAAACTCACCGAGGCAATGGGGTATGAATCACATCGTCTCACGGATGTGCAACCGGCGCCGTGGAGTGGAGAAGACCATCGCCTATGCTGAGTGTCATGACCAGTCCATCGTGGGAGACAAGATGCTTGGCTCAGGCTTTCGAGTCGAAAGCCACCGAAGCCAAGCATGGAGATTATATGGGGTTACCCATATTGTAGGGTTACACTAAAGGCTGTCTATTGGAACAAAGTATGTTCATCCTCACGCACATAAGCATATGCACTTTGGAAATCAAGCCCATCCCAGATCCATTATGCAAGTAGTTTGGTCTCCGGCGCTCAAGATATAGACCTTCGCACAGAGCCAGTGGAACTTTGGTCGGCAGAAGTAAGCCCCTGTTGACTGAGTCTTGCAGCAAACTCGGCCCAAGAATATAGTTCACGTTTACATTATTGAGTTTGGTTGGCAGTTTCAAACATTTCTTATTTTCCCTATCACTTATTAACAAATGGTTGATTGACTAGTATTTTTCATAGGGGTGGTTCAACCACCAACCAGGAGTGCTGGGGAATGAACTTGACTTGGACAGCTTGCGGTATGCTCAAGAACTGTGTAGTGCTGAACCTTCGCTCAGGACCATTGCCTTTTGGCTGATGGATGCGGAGATGTACACAGGTATGGGAGATGATGGCACGCCAGGAACTGTTGCCATTGAACGTGGCATGTCGGGAACCTCAGAAAGCGGCAACCCGGTGTGGGCATGGAAGCAACCTCAAAGGGCTCAGGGTCCAATGCCTGGCAAATAGGTTCCATTTTACTAGGTGCAGATGACACGTTGCCGGGACTTAGAGCTGAACGGCCTCCCAGCAACCGTTTGGACCTTCTTGGAGATGGGCAAACTGTGCCATGCGGTGAGCGACCATGCGTCGCAACACGCTGTCAGAACGGTTTTTGCAGGTCTTTGGCATGGTTTTGACCCAATTACAACTCTGGTTAAGAAGGGCGGTAAGATGATGTCTGATGTTTTTACGTAGTTAGCCATTACTTAACCCCTTTGTATCAGCCGCTATTCACCATTACTCAGCCATTATCTTTCGACGAAGCTTTCTAAATCCCAAAGGACAGCCTACACTGGAATCATCGGCTGAATCATTGGAGCTGCTGTATCCCAGCTTGAAGCGGCATTCCAATAGAGAACATGTTTGAAAGAGATGCACTTGGGATACATGGGACATCATGGGGCCTATGCCTATGCCTGGCTTCACGTCGTCCGCGTCGCTAAATGTCCGCGGACTGGCACGATAGTGATGAAAATCCAGCCCAAGGCCTTGGTTGTAACCAGTAATCGTTGACTGGAATCGTTTCCAGTTGACAATGAAATGGGTATGGGTCAATATTAACCATCAATATTAAGCAACAATAATAGAGAAAACAATGGTTAATGATGGGAACCAGGGGCACAGGGTTTTGACCCACTGCCAAATGATTCATAATGATTATAGTGGTTAAGGATTGAATCATTGACCAGAATCATAGTCTAGATAATGGTTAAGGATTCATAATGAATCATAGTGGTTGATGAATGATAATGGTTAATAGTCATATTATGATTAATGATTCATGGTGATTATAACTAATGGTGATTGATAGGTTGACTTGGGTACATTGTCATTTCCAGTCAACCACAATTCATGGTTATAACATGTTATATCCATAATCATTGCCAGTGAATAACCATTGATGGTTAATGGTTAATGATGATTTGTGGATGTCATTTTGATTAGTAAACAGAACCGTGTGGCCATAATCTCACAATTATTTCAGCGTAACGACAGCAACAATGGCACGCTATGATGTTTTCCCATTCTCGTGGGCAGATAGCTTGTGCCGGTCCGTCGGCTCGAGGTCACTGCACATGATGCTTGGCTGAGAGTCGAGTTGCTCACGCTTGGCTGCCGTTCCCCCTGGTAGGTTACCCCTGCTGATTGAAGTAGTCTTTGTAGGTACCTACCCCTGGTAGGTTACCCCTGGTAGGTTACCCCTGGTAGGTTACCCCTGGTAGGTTCACCTACCCCTCTTTTGCATGGTTGGACAAAACCCATATAGCTCGGCCAAGATATCGCTTCCGCGACACTGAGCTGCGAGAGCAGACACTTCATCCCTCATGACCCACTGAGAATCCTTCGGAGAACGTTACGATTGCACTTTTGTCAGGTGCAAATCATTTTCTGCACGCGGCCATGCCTGTACTTCGGTTTGGGACGGAAGACCGGAATGGAAATGAATGGAACAACTCGAACATGATTACATGGAACTGCACTTAACCAACACCTAAGCTTTAATCCTAGACCTTAAACATAATAAAATCTCAAGCCTCAAGCCATTCCAAACCTCCTCAACCTTAAGGCCTAACAAAACGACCTCCCCAAACCAGCGAAAAAAACCGATGCAATTTGCAAGCTGATTCGAGGATCATCCGCGCCGTGACCATGGGCTTGGGCGGAGAAGGCGCAGCGGAGGGCCGGACCCGAGTTCTCCCATGGCAGGGCTGTGGCCAGTAACCACCAGACATGACCAGACATGGCCAGACATGACTAGACATGACCAGAAATGGATGATTTGCTCAGATTTTTGGTGTTTCTCAAAATGGAGACCCCCAAATCATACAATATTAGCTTTCAGTAGCAATAAACAAACGATTTAGTCACCACCATATCTGAAGGAAAATCTTAAAACCGGGATGAATTGGATTCGTTCATTTTAAGCCTGTGGAAACTGTGGAAACTGCACGAAACCGTGGGTTGTTTGTGTACTGTGTTGGTGGAAGGTTCGGGTGTGTGGGCGTTTGTGGATTCCCAGCTGTTTCCACTGTGGCGGTCGCTTTCGAAATATCTCTGAGAGGTAAACAGCTTTGTGAATGTAAGGAGTATATCGACTTCTTTGTGGCAAGGAATGCGTGAATGTGAAATGCGTGTGAGTATATACAAGTATGTGTTTGTATGTATCTTGTTGTGTGCGTTTATCTAAGTGCATGCGCATACACCCATATATTGACACATAACACACACTCTTTTCACTTACTCTGACATACATCTCACATGTGTATGTGCACATGTGTGACGCAAAGATCATTCCTTTCCATTGGCCCTTGCTTTGCATTCATCAATATTCCCTCTTTCCAAAGGGTCATGGGCCATGTTTTTGGTTCGAACGGGGTTGCAAACTCGATGCTAAGTGAAGCACATCATTGGCTGAAGTAGGCTCGATGGCTGGCAGATCAGAAAACTGGGTGCAGAACAGAACCCTGTACCCCTGGTTCCCCTTTCATTAACCATTGTTCTCCCTACTATTGTTGGTTCTTATCCCCTATTAGTTGGTTGGTCAACTGCTTGACCCATAGCCAACTGGTTGCAGAACAGAACCACCGCAGCACAGGCTACTTGAACTTCATGGGTTTGAAGCTCAGTTTCCAGGAGAAAGAGTTTGCCACGGTCATCACCATGAAACACAGTGGTGGATGTGCCCGGTAGTTCGAGGTAGTGCTCAGAGCTGTTTGGGAATCATCCTGAAGAGACTATTTGCCAACCATGGTTCATCTGGTTCCCCAAAATGCAAGAGTAAAAGACGGGAGATCGCTTTTCACAGCTCCATTCCCTGAATAGCTTGCATATGTGGTACCACTTGTGCTTGAAGAATACGGACAATTCATGCACGGTAAGCAAGAATCCACCGGCAAACAGTTGCATCATTTGGTGGGTGTTGTGGTGGAATCCTAGAAGTACTGGTTGGTGGTTTTAAACATTTTTAATTTTCCCTAGTAATGATTAACAAATGGTTGGTTGACAAGCATATTTTTCATAGGGGTGGTTCAACCACCAACCAGAGTAGGATCATTGGTAGATTTGTTCCTCATATTTTCTGCGACTTTTGAAGGTCGTTACTCGGTCGCTGTGAAACTCATGCTGAATCTGGCTAGGAATTCACCTGTGATGTCCCCAATACAAAGAACATCAAGGGACTCCAAAAGAGTGATTAGGCCGACATTGCACATGTCAAAAGCTGTCTTCAGTTGTACAAGGCCTGTGGGAGAGAGACCATGTCCACGATCCCTTGCAGAGATCTTTGCAAGAGCCCTCTGGAGAAGATATGCTGCATAAACTCAGTAGACATTGACAAATACGCACATCAGTATGAAATGTACATTTACATTACAACTACCTGCACATTATATTTACACAACATTCACATTTCAGTGCATTACGTGCGTACATGCATGCGCACATCCAAACACACATACATGCAATGCATGTAATGTACGTAATGTAAGAAAATATATCGGAACACAATGTAGTGTACTATGATGTGATGTATGTACACATGCTTGCATATGTTGCATAGATCAAAGGCTGCAATCAGGGACACGTCTATGCGACCTCTCCACTTTCATTATAGGAATCACGACACCGTCGCAGATTCAAAAAGCAGGATCGAAAGGACCAAATAGATCAAATCGGATCGATAGAGTCACAGTTCCGTGCTGAGTCATTCGAATTTGTTTTTTGATTCGCATTCTCAGCCTGGTCAATGTGTAAATCAATAGTGCTGGAGCGTTTCTTCTCTAACTAAAGGAATTGACATGCTGCATTTCACCTCGGGTTGCTTTTTGGCAAAGGGCGGCCTTTTCTCAATTCCCAACTCTGATCAACCGCCTATCTTGGCCCATTTTTGTTGAGCGCAAAAAGCCTGCCGAAATTTCAAACATGTGATTCTAAGTCTCAGCCTGTAACTAGTTACATACTTGATCAGAGCTGTTTAATATACATATTGAATTGTTTTTGTAAATATTCACAATGCGTGATACGTAAGTGTGGATAGAGAGAGAGAGAGAGACATATAGATAAATGTATATTGAAATATAGTCATGATTTACTCATTGAGCGAGATTACCATACCCAGTTCATAAACCGTCGTTTGATGAAGTGCATGTTTTCCGCTGGAGCCTGAGGCAACGAGTTTGGACACCCAGAGTGGGTGGACTTTCCACGTGAAGGCAGGGGTTGGGAAACGGTCACATGTTTGGTGCGGGTTCACTTTGGAACTCACGCCTCCGACCTTGCATTGTGTATAGGTACCTTTCCTGCTGCGTTGATCCTCTTGAAGCGGAGAATTGAGGATCATCGTACCTAAGATACTGGATGAATAGGATGTGTATGACAGGATGTGCACGATCCTTGTGTAATGAAAAGATGGCTAACTTTTTGGGGAGGAAAAACATGTTTGATACGTGCAGTCATTTTGACTGGTTCCGCCAAACAAACGAATGCCAGAGGAAGGCAGGATCAAACATGTAGAGAACGAAGAGATGCTGTACCGATTGATGCGTATCAACAATAGACTAAACAAACAGTTCTCCGCCTCATACTTTTTTGACGGACAATAGTTTGTTTTCACTGCATTTTGGACTGCCGTGATTCACAGAATGGCGATGTTTTTTTTCGAGTCGTTTCGATATTACATCCGTTCCCCGGGCACAAGATTCTTGCTGAGGCAACGATTGGTCATCGGCACATTGCCGCCGACGTTTCGACTTGGCAGATAGTGGCTTGCTGAGGCACGAAGATTGGGGTTGAAGCTTGCATGGTTCACACTTAGGATGCGTTCGATATTGATAGACTTCATGTAGTTTCTATATGATTTTTTTGGGGGTGATTCTGAATTCTGTTTGTTCCAAAATTTACTGTAAGCCATCCAAAAATCGGCTGAAACTCGGTCTTTCACCAAAAGGTCTTGAAAGACCCTCCCCGTTGTGTCCCAAAGAGAACCAGGTGTAACTAGTGGATGAGTTGATTCCCAAATGCAACTTGTTTGAAAGCAAAGGATTCCCATGGCTTCCAAACAGAAGATGGTAAAAGGCACACGCGCATCCAGCTGAGCCCAGCTATAGTCCCGAAGCTGCTTTCCATGTAGAGTCGGAGCTGTGCCAGGTACGTGAAAGCACCATCCCCATGATTCCAAGGATGTGTGATGCATAGGAGAAACCAGGTCTGGTTTTGAGGCAGGAATCAATCTCCATGCTGTGTTGAAAGAGATTGAACCCCAACAAGGCTCCTTACTTACCACCCGGATCACGACATTTCAAGACTGATAAGTTGGGTCAAACATGTCCACTTACACGAAGCCTTTCAGTGGGCAAAAATGAATTTACGAGTCGAGGGGGCAGTTTGAAAGAAACGTGAGTCAATGGTTTTTGTCGGTTTTGGTCACTTAAAGTCTGCACATCACGGTCTGGTCACTTGACCCAAATCCCAGCGGCTGATCCTTGATTGTGCATGTTTTACCTGCGCAGGTATCGATTCTTGCTGAAGTGGGATGTCGCTCTACACGCCTTGGAGGTCTGGATTCGATCATCAAATTTTTGAGTCAAATGGAGGGGTTCTTAAGCCATAGGGGTCCCCACCAAATTGATCGTTGACCATGGCTATTAACGAGCGGATAACAAGCAATGATAGGGGATATACCAACTATAATGGTTGCTTTATTATTATAAAGGACTGATATGGGATGATAGGGGGAATCCCTATTTTAAGAAACATTTAATTGTTTCGAGCAAGCTATGAATGGTGACACAATAGAATGGTGAATTAAAGCATTGGTTGAGCGAATAGTAACTCATGGTGACGCCTGCAATCAATGAATGTTGGTTGAATAGTGAATCAGTAATGGTTGATTCAATTGAAGTACTTAATCCGAGCATATAGCCACACAACTGATCCGGAAAATTCTTTCGCCGATGTGCGCACCCAAAGAGTGAAGCAAGGAGACTCGAAAAATTGCCTGGGTATTTTCGTCAGAAGGCATCTCACTTGCGGGATTACCTTCGAGCAATGCCTGGCATGTTTGCAGGGCTGAAGTTTAGCGGCTAAAGCCTTGTCATGTGCGTTTCTTTGAAATATCTCAATTCACACACCAGAATGTGTCACAGTTTTTTTGTGAAAATGCCCCCAACCCAAAGAGAAACACCCAGGAACACTTGATGAGCAACAACTACTGAGGGGTTATGGTTAAGAACTTCGGACATGAATCGCAAGCTACTTGACAGGACCCGACAGTTCAGAAACAATCCCCCATGTAAACATAGATAGCTGGCAATGTACCATGCAAAACGATGGGGATATCACTGGGGGTCCCCCATTGGCGCAATTTGCAATTCCAGTCGTCAACGGTAGCATCCGTCGGGGGAGAGAGATTCAGCCGTCAATCCAATCATCATCTTTCAAGTGCGAAGAAGATAGCCATTACTAGCCATGATGTGGGTGTTTCTCAAAGTAGGGGACCCCCTAAATCATCCCCAAGTAGTCTGTGTAAGATTCTGAATGGGTGATTTTGGGGATCCCTCAATTTGAGAAACTCCCATATTCATTAAACATCATGACATGTCAATGACTACTTAAGCGACATAAACCATTGTTAACCACCATTCAACATAACTAGCAACTATCAACCATTCTCAACCATCATAACCTGCATTCTGCGTGGCAATCGCTCTGTGTTGTTGTTCGCTGATCCTTGATGTGATCCTTGGGGCGAATCCAACGTCGAAGCCAATTCGGAGGCTTAAAGGATCGGTGACAGAGGTCCTCCATGGCCATAGCCAACCAACAAGTTCAAGATTTTCTGTTTCCAGATTTTCTGTTTCTCCATAGTTAACCAACCTATCAAGTTTCCGGATTTTCCAGATCACTTGTTTCTCCAAGAATTTTCAAGGAACCCATCACTCGGAGGTGCCGGGTGCCCCGGGAGCAGTCCCTTAGTGCCAGTGGCTTCGCCAGGAGAATACCGGCTTCGCAAGTGATGAACATTTGCTGGTCTCCAGCCAACACGAGGAGGGACCCGGAGTTCCCATGGAGGGCACAGGTCACGCTTGCCACACGTAAAGACGTAGATGTAATCTATATACTCAAGCGACTGTGGTGGCACTCCTCGGAAAGAAATGGCATGAACTGCAAGAACGGATCCTTATGACTGTTTCGGAACTGTGAAAGTTTGGATGGTTCCCTGCCCAGCACTGGAAGTTGGATGGTGCAAACCTTGAACAATCAGCCTGACAGCTAAGAAATATTCAGAATAGCTACACTTGACCCTGCATCATAAGCAGTTCATGCTTGTACTTTGTGTAGGGTAAGTAGCTGCTTGGCAGTTTAAACATAAGATCTCCCAAGAGCCTTCCGGGTATCGCAGGAGGATAAGGTACTCGTCTTTGAACGCGCTGACTTGCTCTTTGTGATCAATTTGCATCCTTGTCCAAGCCTTAAAACATCCGCAGGTGATTCACAATTGGCAAGGCATCAACTTGTGGCATCAATGAACCATCATTAATCATCAATCAGCCATTATTTAACCATCAATGAACCATCGAACATCGAGGCAAAGACTACAAGGACTACAAAGTTGGAGTTCGCGAACATGGCAGGCGCCACGGGACTGAATATTGCAGGTCCGGTGCAACCCCTGCATGTCTTTTTTGGTGAGCCACGATAGCAAAATTTTGAAGAGCAAGCTGGCAATGATGTATGCATATATATATATATGTATATGTGTTTAAATATGCATATATTTGAGAAACATTTTAAAAGATATGTATACATCTTTACATGTATGTACAGAGATAGATATATAGCTATAGTTGAGATATATGAATGTATATATATATATACAAACATACTGTATAATTACGTGTGTGTGTGTGTGTTCTTTTTTGTTTGAGTTTCCAGTTCCCAATTTGGTATGTGCTGAGGATACGGCTACCTCCTACGTGATTGTCGTCTGGCTGCGCTAGGTACAAGGTCTGCTTGGATTCGGACGCCTACGACTTCCGTGGAAAAGGAACCGGCCACTGAGACGACTGCCCCTACAATCAACCACTACGTTCCCATGACATTCCCCACCGTTGGTTATCCCCTACAATCAACCACTACTCATCAATGAGGAAATCTGTTGTTATGCCCTAGAAAATCTTCCCCCCTACAATCAACCACTTTGACTGCTGAATTTGCCCTTGTTAGTTGTTAGTTGTGTTTGTTGTTATCCCTATAGTTATCCCCTACTGTTGGAGTGGTGGATCCAGCTCTTAATAAACCACTCCAGTTTACCTTAAATGGCTTATGATTTATCCTAAGTATAGGTGGTTGATCATGAAATAGCTTCTGATTTATCTTGACTTTAGGTGGTTCATCATTATGGATCTAACCGTATGCATATGGAAAATGACCAGAGCTGTCGGTTGGAATCTTTGAACACCTGAAGCAAGCATGGTATCCCTGTTGTTTCTCAGTGGCTTCTATTTGCTTGTTGAATCACCTGCAACTTGACTTGAAGTCAACTTGTGTCCATGGTGAGGTGTCAGTTTGGTATGACAACTTGTTTTCAACAGGGAAGCCACCACTTTGGATTTTGATACTTGGACCGCCTCAGCCCCTGCTCCATTTGGATGGCCACCCATGGCTTAGTTCAGGCGCAGGATCGTTGGAGATCCCCATCCTCTTTGATGTCAAATCACCAGCTACCCAGCTTGTGGTGGTGAAAAAAAATGCTGTCGCCTTGGCTACATCATCTCCCACGAATCAAAGAGATCTGCGGGCAGATGTGGTGCTGCCAGAAACATCTTCGTTCCCAAACTTCGCTGGTCATGTTCGATAACTTCGATGTGCCCCGATGCTGAGAGATGCTGAGAGATGCTGAGAGAGCAGAAAGAACTTGTAAGGTCACTCGTTTCTTTGAGCAACATCGACCAACAGTTGCTACAGAGTTATGACACCAACCTCTTGACATTCCCAACCTCTTCACATTTCTCATGCAGCTTTGTGTATCCGCAGTGTTGGTTTGCGAGGACGCACTGTGCATGACTGGGTTTACTTCTCCGCACCCGAAGGAGTACCTGGAGGCATCGCAAGATTGGGAACGAGCGCCCTAGGGTGTCCTTGTCATAGTTTGTCACCAGCTACTGAAGCTATTTGACCGCCTTTTTTTTTGCAAGCAATCCCAGGCAGCTGTGGTTTGGCATGGCTTCAGACATGACTGAAACCAAGCCCGTCACAAGATGTTTGCTGCGCATTGGACCGGGTGATTGTTATATAGCGGATAGCTCCACCCGCCAGTCAACTTGAAATAACACATTTTGTCGTAGTGGAAAGGCTGATTTAAACCGGTTCAGAGTCGCTTACGCGTTTCCTCTCATTTGGCCACTTAGATATCATGATGCTTTGTGGTGCGCATACATCATCAACTAAGTTGTTTTGAGCAAACCTTGTGGGGGATGAAATCTAGAGTTCCACCATCATAAACCAGCATGCATCATCAACTCTCATTGACGACCGTTCGCCATCACAAGAATATCACAAACGATCATTAATCAGCATTCATGACCTTCATTGACCATCATTAACTATCATTCATAAGTGATCATTCACCATCCTTATCCACCATTAGCCATCATGACCGAATGCTGCCCTCATTTTAGCTCCCCTTAGCCTTCATTTCCATTACCATTGGCCATCATTAGCCACCATTAACCATTAGCCACTCAGTGACAATCAGCCATGGCCATTCATCATTACATTTCATTGCCCCTTGTCAATGGCGGATAGGTCAGCTCGGTGTCCAGGCCCCGGCAACTTCAACGACCGAATGGCCTCGATCACCCTGAAGGTGTGGATGCTTCCTCAGAGCTCGCTGTGTGGAGCCTCTTTAAAGGGGAGCGCTGACTGAAGCTACCACGACCTCTAACCAAATGATGGGGGAAGTGAGTTGGGACATGGATCTAAGATGATCCAAGATGATCCAAGTGGCGAGCGAAAACTACACCAGTTTTTCCAGCTATCCTGGTGGCTATGGCTTCGCCTTCAGCCTGACCCAGTTGGAATTACCCTATACATATGTGCCAAACCATGGGGTAACCAATGGGCCTCACCAAAAGATGAGCATTTTACAAACGGAACCCATTGGTTTTGGCGGTGCCACTATTTAGCACCTACCCATGTGACCTTGACATACCTTGACTCAGATTCTTGCTCGGGGCCATACTTTTTGTTGCGTGGGGTGGCTCAGAAAAAGATGTGGGAGCCAAATTTCTCAATAAACAAGTTGATTCGGCCTGCTCTTTTGGTGAGTTTTAATGCTCGCCATTCCATTGTTGTTGTAACCACTGATGGATATCATCCACATGGTCATATGGTCGTTTCTCAAAATAGGGGACCTCCCAAATGATCCTCTATATCAACCATTTATAGGAAGAAACCAACCATTTATTGAGGTACCCCCCATTTTAAGACATCCCCATATCATTGTGAACAGACATTTGTTGTCATTCCACTGTGATACCACTAGTGGATGGTTATCATTCCATTGTTGTAACCACTCATGGATATGGTGGTTTCTCAAAATGGGGGTACCCCCAAATCATCCAATATCAGTGGTTTATGAGTATAAACCAACCATGTTTGGCTTCCCCATGCCTTGAGAAACAGCCATGGCTTGTCCCATGCCAGCTTGTGAGTTGTGTCTACAGATAGCTGAATCAGCACAGGTGGTGCCTGCCCGGAGCTGCACGGTCTATGAGAAGTTACTGGAGGGCACCGCGCCTGGCATGGACACACCGGTGGCACAGGCGCAAGCTCTGGGGTCCGTGCGAAACGTTAGCCACTGCGAGTAGTTAGTATTGACCAATATGGTCGAGTACCAACTGATACGAAGTGTTCTCAATGGCTATCATCAGATATGATTCACTGTATTCAACTATTTTGGATCATATGTTCTTCATCTTTGACCGGCATGGACCATTGTTATCCGTGACGATTGCTACTATATTGACTATTGTAGACTTTTGCATATCGAGCATGATTGACTGTTATCGAACGTTGTTATTGTTCTTGTTGTTGTCAATGATTAGGCATGATTAAGCACAGATTGCCCACTGCTGACCACTGTTGACTCTTATTTAGTTGTTGTAGGATTTATGGTAGACCGTACTTTTAGAAACCAAAAGATCAGACATGTGATAGGTAATGTTTGAAGTTGAGCGACCAGCCGGGTGGGTTGTGAGCTGCAAGGGTGGATCGAGAAGTGCATTCTCCGTTGTTTCCAGTGACGACAAGTGGTTGAAGACTTCTGTTTCGTTGCTCGTACTGGATATGAGGACTCTACACCAGCTATTGGTTGGTTGTTCTTTGATGAGGTGTGGGAGTACTTCACTTCTGGCTGGTCATGATACTGCATCATTGAAATCTCGGTTTACGGACCCATGGAACTAATCAAGAGCTTTGAAGCCATTCCATGTTGTGTTTTCATCGTCGTCCATGTGAAGGACCCACCCACATCCATTTGCCGTATGACTTGTCAACGTCGCATTGTTTCATTCACGCAGATTATTCACGCAGAATAGTGCATGGAGCAAAATAGCCCATCAACAGCGCAGCCTTTGCACTTGCAATGCCTTGGAAATAGAATACGACTAACATAAACTGCCATGGCTTTTGGACTTTTCATTCTTCACTTTTTGTAGCTTTGAGCATCAATGACAAATACATTCTCAATTTGCCATTGCCTCAACATGATCAGTTTGCCTTACCATGCGTGTCTAGAAAAGTGCCATCGGGCACTGGGGGGCCCGGGTGCGGAGAATCTTCTAGGCGAAGCGGGGAGTATCAAGGTTTAAAGCCACCCTTGAGACTGTCAGAGGAGCAGGACCCTTTGGAAATGTAGTTCTTGTGTCATATGTGTTATACACACATGATATATGCACAGTATGTATGCATATAGTATTCAAATGACGTACATAATTACGTATGCAGTTATGTGTGTAATCGCGTATGATATTGCAATTTGCTATAATTGAGTGAAGCGTGTGGTGGTTTTACATTCAAAGCGCATCATGTTTACCACAACAATGAACAGAGAAGCATGATAATCAAAACAATTCTGATGCCGGTAATTTGAGATGTTCAATCATAATCATCTTTCAATATACTGCGGATTTTGTTATTTTCTGAAGCCCCTCTGGCAAACTAACCTGGAAGTTGAAGTTAAAAATTAACAACGCATTGCGAGTTGGCCTATTGAAATGATGATTTCCAACTTCCAAAGTACTTTGCCAGAGGGTACTGAGGGTACTATACGCTGATTGTTAACCTTCGAACTGAACAGAACAGATCAGCAGTTGACACTGCAGGGATGGTACCCATGTGCATCGGTGGCAGGCGATTCGACAAGCTCTGGATGCACACGAGGTGGCATTGGTTGCCATTGTTTGGCAGGGGTAATGTTCGCACTGAGTTTCAATGTCACATTCAAGCCGATCCATCTGTGTGGCTACGTTTTGCTCCATGTGGCTACCTACCTATCTGCTGAAAATTCACAGGCGATAATTTTTAATCAAGACTCCCAGGTCATCCGAGTTGCTCTTTGTAGTAGAAAGTCTGGGAAAGTGCAGTCCCCAAGCAGATGAAGCAGATGTGAAAATGAAGAGCAGCTGTGTTTGGGATCTATAAATCACAACTCCCTAGGCTCAAAAACATTTGCCCCAGCAACCGGGTCCCTAGCAAATTACGCAATGTACGGCAGCAATGAGCCATCGCAGACCATTTTAAATGTGGCTTCTGAGTGCTTCGGGTCACTTAGGTAATATACTTCTTCCAGTTCTGTTTCCTGTCTCTTTTCACTTGTCCCCTTCTGGGAATTGTGTTTTTGCGTGTTTGGAAGACGACGAAACCAAAGTTCTGTCACCTTGCCGAACAGCAACAAGATGCTACATGTGGAAACAGCTTAGTTACTTTGTGAGGGATAGCTTGGGCATGGCTGGAAAGAATGTGTTTTGAGAGTTCTCACGGGTTCTTTCAAAAACTGTAAGCCTGTCCAGAGGGACCAACCAGTCTTAGTGTCAGACGGCAAGTTTGGAAATGTTCACAGTGACTAATGAAACGCATGATATTTTGGCAAGAGTCTAAGAGAAAGAAACCCTGGTAGAACCTCTGTGTGCACACGTGCATGTCAATGTGTGTGTGTGTGTGTCTGTGTGCATGCGCGTGGGGGTGGGTGTGTGTGTGTGTGAGTGTTCCCAAGTTTCGGCTATTACTTAGAAGGGCCACACAATTGCATGACATCTAGAGATGTTGGAAGACTTTCTTTCATATGGAATTCAAACCTGTGCATGTGCGAAACCAGTTGGCTGCATACTTGTTTGTATGCATGTCTGCAAGCATGTATGCAATGTGAATACAAGCGCAAATGCTAATGGTGATCTAATGTGATGTGCATGTAGTCAAATGCAAACAGCAAACACAAATGCAAACACAGATGCAAATGTAATCTTATCTAATGTAATGTGGACGTCATTTGTCTATCTACCTCTCAACCTATCAACCTATCTATCCATCCATCCATCCATCTATCTATCTATCTACACATGATGCACAGCTTCTCTCAGCGCTCCAGGCTTCTGCTGAGGAGAGACGACAGGTAGCGGACCGTGTTCAAGGTGCGTGAGGCATCACCTTGGAGAGCCAAGGGCCCTGCGTAGCTACGAAGAATCTGCAGGGAAAGACCAGTTCTGGATCAAGTCATGAAACACAAATTTCTTGTAGGAAGATGTTTTCATTGAATATGATTGAATCTCCTTTGTCAGTTTGGTTGATCATTTCTCCTGCAGGTTGCTAAACCATCTCAATCTAAGCACTCGAGGGGATTTTAAGAAGAGCTTTGACTGGCCCCCCCCTTTTTTCCAGCTTGCGCTGCTCTTTTTGTGGCGTGGCATCAACATTTTACCATGGACGTCGTGAACGTTCAAAGTTTGAGCGTCGTGATGGAGGACTGGTCGAAGAGGCCAGGATTTTGCATCAAGTGACGGAGCCGATGGTTCCAAAGAAGGACCCTCCGGCGATTGTTGCTGGCAACCAGCAGCAGATCTCAATTACAGGAGTGAAGGGCGCATCTGATACTTATGAAGTGATTCGTATGTCAAGGGTTAGGGTTTTGTGCTTTCCAGGTTGCGCCCTTTTCAGAACAGTAGAATCTTGATCCTCTATGGAACAGAATAGCGATAAAAAAATGAAATAAGTATATTCAAATATCTAAATACTGGGTACCTGCCCTAAGTTGTGGCAGGCTACGAAAAGGCGTGGCACGCTGCCTGGCGTCTGGGTTCGGTAATGATTTTGACTACTTTATCAACAACTTTTGCATTCTTATGTTTTAGTCTAAGTTCATTATGACTGCGTGCCGTCAGGTAAATCGATCGTATCCCACTTAATTTTCCCATCTATTGGCTACCCTTCAGAAACCGCTCTGCCTTTGGGATCAGCTTCACAAATGATATGTGTCAAATTGATTACAGTTTACTTTTGCCGGGTATAATTTTTCAAAGTTGTATCGTACACAAGTTTTCTAGTTGTCCAAGGTGGTTTCTAGCACCCCTGGAAGAAAACCTTTCTGCGATTGGGATAAGCTTCATAAACAATACATGTTTGTATCGCATATTGTGTCCAAAATGCGTGGTGCGCAAGCTTTTTGTTGTCCAAGTCTGCTTGCAACATTCCGGTGAGAAAACCGTTGTGCCATTGGGATTTGGTTTTTCTGCTTTTCTGCTGCTGGTTCTTCTGCTGCTGCTTTTGCAGCTCTTGGTTCTGTTGCTGCTGGTGGTTCTGCTGCTGCTTCTATTGCTGTAGATTCTTCTGCTGCTGCTGGTTCTGCTGCTGCTGGTGGTTCTGTTGCTATTGGTTTTGTTGCTGCTTGTACTGCTGCTGCCGCTGCTG
>VSDK01001200.1:450642-474831 GCA_009767595.1 Symbiodinium kawagutii
ATGATGATGATGATGATGATGATGATGATGATGATGATGATGATGATGATGATGATGATGATGATGATGATGATGATGATGATGATGGCATCAACCAAGCAAGAGAGAACTCAGCCAGCTACTCCTAGTTTCCATGGTCATCAGAAGACATCTAGAAAATAAACGCAAGAAGGCCAAATCTCACAAGCGCACTTGGCCATGAACACATCACTGATGTTGCAATTGGAAATTCGGAAGTAATTTTCGTTTTCTTCATGAAGACACCCCCGGAGCTAAAGTCTGAACTTCCAGAAAAAAGAAGAAGAGCGCGAAGATCTTGTATCAAACAAGGACATCAAGGACAAAATCACGGGTTCAAAATGACTTGTTTGGCCTTCGACGGTACTTAAGTCGCAGAACTTCGCTTCCCATATGCAACCTGGCAACAAGGGAGTTCTAAGCCCCAACTTGGCCACCATGCTGCTGTCAGGAATGGATGCTGCGATGGATGTGGGCTCAGTAGAGTAGTCTCGTGTCATGCTCCTCGGTCGCCCAGCGCTTGAAACTGCAGTGGCTCAACAGGAGTACCGTGCTCCGCAACTCCTTCAATCCACCTCCATGCTGGTTTCTCAAGCCATAGGGTACCCCAAAAATGATTGGTTTATTTCTATAAATGGTTTAGAGTTTAGATAAAGGATGATCACTGGGGGGTCCCCTATTTTGAGAAACAACCATAGAATTGGTCTTCCAAAGGAGAATTTCCTAGCTGGGTCTCTCACAGGTCTTCAGGCCAGCGGCATGTCAACAAAGAGTGGCAGCCTTGCAATTCGCGCTGAAATGCTGCTCGAAAGCACAAAGAAAGCTGCCACCGCACTTGGGCGAATCTTTGAGTACAATTCCAGAGATGATGAGATTTGTGCTTGAAGAACCTGGAGGCAGAGAGTCAAGCAACGCATAGAGTAGCTATTTCTTGAGTCCCTGCGAGTATCTTTAAACTAAGAATGACTTATGAGAAAACGATGGCGTTGCTGGGAAAAAAGCACAAAACAACAACTGCGCAGATCTATGCACATGTGCACTGTTGAAAGTTTGGTCTGCACACACTCAGTGCCTCTTCTGTATAAGGGCTGGAGAAGGATTCAAACTGATCCACAGCATAGATAGCTGCGGTTTGCTCTTCTGTCCACACTGGAGTCAGCAAGTGATAGTCAAACTCAGACTCCTCCAGGAGCTTCGCATAAGCTCCTCAGGCTCAGAACAGGTGGGAAACCATGGGAAACCCAAATGTCACCCCTCAAACGAAATTTCCACGTGGAAATATGGTCTGGACTCCTCCAAACGAAGCAATATGAACCTCAAAGAATGGCTTTGCAGCATCAGCCACCAGCAGAGCATGTGTCACCATCGCGGCATTCACTGCTTCGGTCATCAGGCATAATACCTGGCACCGCAAGTTCAATGATTGTTCTCACTGGTTGGCTGACAAGGGGCTCCCAGAACAGATGATGATAGTCCTCAAAGTACCATGCATGTCATCCTAATGGATGCTGTTGACTACTGCTCGTGTGAATGTGCCGTCATCAAAAGAGCTTGCAACTGGTCCAAATCTACCACTAGTGTTGGCCGACGATCAGCAGAAAACAACAGCTTCGATACATGGTAAGTGCACGGCTAGATCTTCCTGACATGAGCCCATCATGTTTTCAAGTCCAAGAAACTGGCAAGCTTCCCGTCTGATCTGCTGTAATAGCAAAGTCTCTTGAGGTTTTGACATCAACCTGAGGCACCAAGGAATGCACTCAGGTCCAAGAATCAGAACCACTTCAGCTTGGTGGACCCATGGGATGAAACCAAGAGATGGATCATGAGACCGCTCGCCAGCTCCTCGCCTCATGATGCCTAGGTGGATCAAGGATCCAAAGGTCCACCAGAAAATTCAGAAAGCCAAAAAGACACGCCACCAGGGCCACCAACACTGCACAGATGCACCGCCACATGGCGGCGTGGAAACCCTGGCAGGAATGTAGACCTGAATTCATGCGCAGTAGGCTTAAGGGAAACCATCGAAGCAAATGGGGACGATGGTGATGATGATGATGATGATGATGATGATGATGATGATGATGATGACGACAATGATGATGATGATCTCCTACATGCTAGGCAGTAGAACACCCGGTAGTCAATCATCAAGCACCACTTCTCACGGTGCCTTCTCTTGTGTCTTCTGTGGCCTTGTTCAAACAGAGGTCTTTGCCAAATGTTGCGGCGAGAATTCTGCCAAAGCGCTCTACTGTGCAGAGGGGTTGGCTCGCCCCCTTGCTTTTGAGAGCTCCAACATCTCAACATGTAACTGAGTGCCATTTGAACACAGATCTGCACCCGTACATTTGAAGTCCCACTATGATGGTTTCTCTTGGAAGAAGCATTTAAACTACAACCGGACCTATCCCTCCCAGAAATTGGTACACTTCTGCGGACTTCTGCACCTCACCCGCAGATTCAAGTTCCTACTCGTGCTGTCAGCAAAAAACTATCTCAGCAAGAGCCCCAAACCATTCGGCACGTGTCACACATGTGAAGGTTTTCTTAAGAGTAGTAGTAAAATGCCCTTGGTAAAATGCCTCGAGATCCCGCGAAAGAACTTCTACAAGATGCTTCAAGATGATTTCAGATCTTTGACAGAGCTCCGGCAAGCTGTACAAGAGCCTCTATGAGATCCTTCAACAAGATCTCAGCAGATCCCCAAGAACTCCGTGTTCGAGTGCACACGGTCGCTCTGCATGAGATCTTGTCTATCTCGTGCACCATGCGCAGGCAGCGCTCTGACACGTATTCAGGGTTGGACGAGCGGAATGGAAATGCGCATGGTGCACAGGCAGCGTTTCCACGCGAAGCATTAGGCGAAATGATAAGCCTTGTACAAGGCTGACGGAGCAAAATCAAAATGGGGGATGGCAGGCGAGCAATCCGACCAGCAAAATACGAATTCCTATCGCGAATATTTCCAGCAGAGATGCAGCTTGAGTGCACCACCAAACAGTGAGATGCGAAGTACTGCAGCTGTCACGCCATGTCAGTATACGAGATCCAAAAACGAAGACTGCCCCCAACTGGCTGTCAAGGTCTTCAAGAAACCCTTCAAGAGCAAAAAACGCTGCACGTGCCACCTAAAAAGTCACCTTTTCCATCCTTTTCCAACCTAGTCGATGATTTAGAGCGACTCCTGCAACGTTTTTGCAACGTGCCAAAAACAGAAAGACTTTCACGTTGGGAAATGTCCACGATCCCTGCGCCTGCCTTGGTGCGAGACGACACGATATGTTGCCATTGAACCCTCCCCGTTGAACAAACCCAGAAACCCAGGCCTCGTCCCTCACCGTAACGCCGGTGTATGGCCAACACAAGTAGCAGAAACCAAGTTTTGTGTTTGTAAGTACCACTATGAGCTCAGGTATGTCAATATACAGTATACAAAAGGTGTCTTGAAAAACTCCGCTTTCCCCAAAACTCAAAGCAGAGGAGTACAGTAGATCACACGTGAATGCCTTCAAGGTATCCTGGATTCAAAATTGCCAGAAATCCTTGCGACTTTTGACTCTCTTCGTGCAGAAAACCTGGTACCTGAAATCACTTGATCATGAGCCTCTTGCAGGGGAATGTCGATTTCAAAGATCCAACTGCTGATGCAAAACCCTTGGAGACCCTTCTTGGGCCTTTTGAGGATGTGTTGATTTTACGGACAGGTGCCCTCACATGCCTGCAAGTTCTGTGATCTAGCGCAGGTAACCTTGCCAAAAGATCGCCACATTCTATCAAGAAAGTCGGAAGGTGAATACCACATCATAGATCACAAAAAAACTGAAACTTGTTAATGGTACTTGCCAGATGCAAGAGGCAGCGTATCACCCCCCAAAGGTAACCATGTCGCAACGGATTTTTTTCGCAGCTGACATCCTTGAACTGCGGGACTCTGCTCCCAACACGCCTTGTGGCAGTTGGAGAAGCAAAAACTCTGAAAGTTGCCCTCGTGGGTATTGACTCATCGAGCCCCTTTCGAAGGGAGACACGCAAGATGTAGAATGAGTCAGCTCTTGCTTGGCAAAAAGTCAGAAATGCTCACTTGGGATCTTCCTAACCCATTCTGTCCTTCGAGGATCTACAAGGTGGGACGGGTCCCTCACTTATATTTTTTTCATACATTCAACTTGCATTGGCTCTCAGTGAGGTTCCCCCCCCACCTAGTCTTTCCTACCAGCAACTGAAGACCTTCCTTCAGTATGTGATTTCGTGGACGGACGGGAATGGCTGCGAGCCAGTCACATCCTTTGAGAAACAGAAAACGCGCTTTTGTATCTATTATGTTTTTCCCAAGCACAGTGGAATATCACTCAATGGTGTCCGCACGCCAGCACTAACTGGCCTTGCTTGAGAGCGAAAAAACCCAAGAGCAACATGGTGATTTGATTGAAATTTTCACATCGAAGGCCCAAAGCCAAGTTGTTACCCAAAAGACGAGGCTAAGGCATGGGACTAGATGTAAACCCATCCCCATAGAGGGAAAATAGGAGTAAAAAGAAGAGCAACCGAGTTCAACCGCCTCATCACGCACCACTTGTCTTGCTCCGCACGCCTCGCGGCGCCCAGCGAGCCATGGAAGGCCAGAGACAGCACAACACAGACGAGCGCAGTGTTCCCGTAGCCACAGGAGCCAGGCAAAATGAAGCGTTCATCGAAGCCAAATGAAGAACGACCATAGAGTTACTCAGGCGGAGGCCCACGTACCTTTTTGAGAAGAGAACCTGATCGCGAAAAACCTGCACTAGCTTGAGTTCCACAGGAGTAACTTGAAAGATCAAACTGCCACCATTGTGAAGCATTCACTTGAAAGAACTGATTTTCCAGGAGGAAGGTTTGCTCCTGCAGGAGCTTTACCTTTTGCCATGGCTGCATTATCCTTACAAAGGTGTACCTCTACAAATCCAGCTTTGATTGCACAGGTCCTTCAGAAGTATATCGGTAGCAGGAACTCAATGACTAAAGCTGTGCGAGAAAGTATCAAAGACGGCCATGGCTAAGGCACAACCTGACAAAAGTGAAACCTTACAACAGGAAAAGGAGAGGGCGGAGCTATATTTAGCCTTCACAGTTTCAAAGAAACAGCGGAAAAGGTTTACAAGGGCCTATATCTAGGGTAACTACCAGCTATGGTAGATATATCAATGGCTTGTTCAATAGTGAGTCTTGATCAACTTTTAACGTTTCACCTTGACCATGTAGCTATCGGAAAACAGAAAGAAAAGATTTGGCAGTGGGTCAAAATCCCGTACCCCTGGTTCCCCTATCATTAACCATTGTTTCCCTGCTAGTGTTGGTTGTTACCCCCCATTGTTGGTTGGTTGATATTGACCCATAGCCATTTCAATGGCCGTCAGTCCTCTGGTGAACATCCCGTGTCCGGTCTAAGTGTTGAGATGTTCACCTTCGCCAGAAGCGGTGCTTCCCGAGCTATGACCGGCTCGCAGCTCTAAACACCGACGTTGTGCCTACGGTGGCTGCAAGGCCTGTTTTGATGTCAAGGTTATCGAAACTGCAACCTCGGCAGGTGCCGTGAAAGCCCGAGCAGAATGAGACATTGAACAGAGATGGAAAAACAAGGGAACGTCAATTTTCAGGTTCAATTTTGTTTGTCAATCCAATTTTGTTAAAACGTGAAAGAAGAGCTCGCCTTGCATCCTTGTCCCTTTTTACACAGAATTATGTCTTGAGGGATACCCAGCGAACAGCTGAAAGTGAAACCAAATCATCATGGGTCCTTCTGAACTCTTCATCAAGTTCTCAGGTTCCTTGCAGCAAAACAGACCTCTCATGAGCACCCCTGGGGTACTCTTCGGGACATGTGCCCCAAAATCAAACGTGGACTGCACTCTGCCATTAGGCAGAAGCAGTACTTCGCTGATGGCACGTCATGGCAGCCAACGACTTTGCGCGACATGGATCAACCATACATCACAAACATGAAGCAACAAACTGAAACAACAGCACAATTGAGTGCTTTGCCATACTTGGGCAATCAAAAGTGTCAGTCCACCAGTCCTCTGCCACTGCCATCCTTCACTGATGTGAACAGCTTCAGTTCAGACGCAGATAGCCGACGCCCCCCATGCTTAATGGTGACAATAGATGTTCCAAAAAGGACTGAACAAAACATGCCATACCATACCGTACATACCATACATTACATGCATTACATACATACATTTACATACATTTACAGACATTTACTTGCCTTATGTTACGCTGCCTTACATCACATCATATTGGATTACATAATCTTACATGCGTTGCATTGCATTGCACTACGATGTATTACGATACATTAAACACCTACAAAATCATACCATACGTTGCATGACATAACACAGAATACCATCAGATTAATACATATGCGAATATGCGTTTGCAAATAGATGCGTGCATATGTTTTGGGCATGAATGCCCGCTTCAAACGTGTTTCTAGAACTAGGCAAGAATACAGAGGTCCTTGAATCTTCTGCTTTGTCCTAGTATTTAAGCATGTGGCATGCTTTTCTTGAGTAAATGTGACGCGGTGCAAAAACAAGTGTGTGAACATAAACAGTTCTGGCTATCTACTGGCCATTTGTGTTACAAGACCACTCTGGATCAGCAAAAAGGTGTTTAACACCGATTGGTTCATTCAAGGCTATCTTGTGTCATCATTGCAAGGTTCAAAGCCTAACATTTTGTGAGGGAGAGAGGAAACTACAAAAAACAAGTCGATTTTTCTTTGTGGCTGAAGCACTTCTAGCTAAGTGCGGGTTTGTACCAAAGTGCTGCCCAATTCAGCCTGCTAAAGCATCAGGTGTGTACGTACGCCTTGGTGTCCTTCCAAGCCACTGGATAAAACACGACAGTGGCACCTTGACTGCCATAGAAGCAGTTGGAATTCCAAAGGTCTCCCATTTGACTGGGAGGCTTTTGCATTTGTAGAGTTCTTCTGTCCAAAATCCCACTGCTGGATTTAGGGCCATCCAATTCCGGGAGACAATCCATTCAGGTTGGGCAGGGCTCAGCCGTCGCGATTCGGCTTGATATGCTTGTAGTTGGAGGAAGCAAACACTCGCTGTACATAAGAAGAAGCATCTACACCTCAGATACTGGAAAATGTTCAGAAAGAATCTGGGACACAGCGCTGTGTTGCTTACAATTCGAAGTCTTGATTCGTGTTACACTGTGACACCGGTGATTCCAAACATCAAAGACACAAAGAGTGCGGCCGAAGTTGTGGCAAAAGGCATCTGATTATTATTTTGAAACCTGCTTTCAAAGTGAAATTCTGATTAGGAGTGATTCGAATAGTCTGGATTTCAAAGGCTTCTACTAGGTAGAGGATTGGCTGATATAGAAATTCAAAGGACTGAAAGCGCATCAAGTGAGAATGGAAAAATACCGTCAGAGACCTGAGAAAGCTTTGACGAAAAGCTTTGATTTGCATGTCTTGTTTGATGACATTGAAAACAAAAATGTATCAAAGTGGATAGCTTAAGAGCCTGCAAACTTATGGCCCTATAGCTGTAATATTGTGACTGCATAGTTTGGTCGTGAACAGACTTAGATACCTCAAGTGCCACGCTGTCAATCCATCCAATGCTGCAAATTGTCTCTGTACGTCGTCCCTGCTTGACATAAATATTGCTATAAATTAGCAAGTCAACAAAGTCATGAGACAAGAACAACGTTTACCACATGTTGCAGTCGAATTTCATGGCTCTCTCCCACCCAAGCCCAAGTCAATACGAAGCACCATTATGCATCATATGCAAAATCTCTTCGAATAAGACCTGCAGAGGAAAGGAGCCGGCCAACTGTCAGCACATCAATTTCAACTGTCGGCTTGTTCAGAACATGTAACCTATGGTAACAACGTCTGATAAAATGGTCGGGTAAAGAATGTGCCTCTTGTGAAAGGGCTGGAAACAAGTGCTGAATTGTATGTTGAATGACTTGACCGGGACGCAGCCGCTTGCAAAAACCCTGGCTTCGGCGCTGCCTCGACTTTGGTCTCTAAGCGCCAAATGTCGATTGCCTTTGCACCACCCTTCAGCCTTGAAGATCCTTCAATAAACCTGACACAGCCACCAGGAAGCTGGTCGCAAGCAAACCAAGATTGTGCTGCCCTAGATCACCGGGCAGCTACCAGGCTGTGGTGATACAATGGCTTTGTGAAAAAATGACAGCCTCCCCCCTTAGGACCTTATAATGTTTGCTGATTTGAAGGCAACGCCAAAAAAAACTGCAGAAAGAGTCAGGTTGCATCAACCGTGAGGTCCATATCAGCTTTTCGTGAAATGCGGAGAGCGGCCCAAGGCAAGCTGACAAGAGACTCCTGCAAGGTAATTTGACCGTCGCCATTGTCCTTCAAAGGTGTTGATCAGCACTGGCTTGCAGCAACACAGAATCTTTGTACAAGAAGATTTGTACATCACAATTTGGCTTGCAGCAAATATTTGTATATGTTAAACCTCTTTGCCAACGATGAAAGAGTCGCCATGTCCTTCCAAGTTTTGCACAACATCACAACCATGTCCAGTCTAACGCAAAGCGTCCAGACATGTCCCATCACAGGTGTAACACTTTTCCCGGTGCACAACTGATTCAATCAGAAAACGTTTTGGTTCCATCCAGTAGATTTTCCTACTCTTGATCCACTTAAGACAAATGTGATCCGTGGATTGATTTCTGCATGAAAAACCGAGACAAGTGCGGCACTCTTCCCGGTCCAGAAATTCAAAGAGGCTCAACAGATCGTGGTACTCCAACCTTGGTTAATAGCTGAAAGAGACGATCGATGGCAGCTTAGCACCAGGTTTCGACATGGGATGCCCTGGTGCTGTGTCCAATGTCATGATTGGCCCCTGGATGATGGTCGCTGCAAATATTTGTTTGAAGCAGGTGATCAATCAAAACAAGCTTAGACAGCGTAATAAGCCCGCCACCTCTCCATAACCAGACATTACATTACATTACATTTCATTGCATCGCATCGCATTGCATCGCATTGCATTGCATTGCATTGCACTGCATTGCACTGCATTAAATTACATTACATTACCTGGCATACATACATACATACATACATACATACATACATACATACATACATACATACATGTTATAACTATATATAAATTTAAATGTGTGTATTTTTTTTGGGTGGGTTTTCATCTTGCAAACTTTCCAATCATCCCAGTGCCAGCGGTCTCCGTCGTGAAGCGACCTGAATGCTTCTGTTTGGCCAACCTCGACATCTGTTTGGGTGGACAGCAGCGATGCTTCTTGCACCAAGCAACTCCAACTGACTCATCCAAAACTTCAATTTTGGAGATGTCACCTTGGATGCATGGCTCCATGCAAGGCCTACATGCCCCCGGAAATAGTCGCCCTCAAGTGCACTAAGCAATTTGATTCGACCCACCTAAGAAGCACGCACAGCCCCGGCCAATGTCCAAAAGGCCTTTTCTGGTCCACACCTTTTCAATGAATCTGTCCCTCATCATCTCAATCGTATTCTAGAGGCTCTAGGCCACACCGAGTTGCTAATTTGGAGAACTCCTCCAGGCTTATCGCTCCATCGCACGAATCGTCCATTGACTGGAACAATTTGCGCACTTTCCTTGTATACCTGGGACCCCACCACCACCAACACATGCAACGCATCGCTTTTCAAATTCACGTCACAACTCGGGAATTCTCCAAACTGCCACTGGGAAATGCATAAGTGCTCTTGACACTGAGTGTGGGCAGCAGATTGTCGAACTCAAGGGGAAAACATGACAAATCCCCCTATCAACCAACACACATGTCCTTCTCCAACAAGTTTGGACACGGTTTTCAATGAAACGCAAACATAAAGCGATCAGCAAGAGCATTCGTTCCCTTTGGGCACATGCAACGAAAATAATTCAGACCCTCTGTACCAACGGAGTGATTGCTGAAATGTTCTAGCCACGCGTGCGTGTGCAAATTCCAACGTCAAGGTAACTGCAAACTATTTGGATTATCAAACTGTCCCCATGCTGATTCAGAGACAAGACCCAAAACCAGCAAATATTTTTGCCTTTCATCAAGATGTAAAGCAACATCTTCAGACCAACCCATTCAAACTCTTTACCATCCCAACCAATGTTTGATTCATTGCCAAAATCAGGCGCAACATGGTTGGACCAAACACCAAATAGGACCACATGAACAAACAACCCTACATACCGAAGCATAGATGATACAGACAATACACATGTCACAACACTTCTGGCCCGACTTAAACGACATTGGCCATACTGGCTCACACGCAAATCCCAAAGACACACAACCTCCAGTTAAAAATTGGTTTTAACGCAGATGTTCCCATGCTTCTAGTAGGCAATGGGTCATGGCACTTCTGAGCGACCTGCCTCTGGCCTGGCAACAAATTGATTCCTGGTCTGCGTGCTGCCGAAGTGCGCGCTGATGTCTCTTTCCTTTTGTTTGAAGGCCAATTCTTCGTCGGAGCTTGCAGTTTTCATCGTCTGCTGGACAAAGACTGCATTAACTACGTTCAACCTCGGTAGTTTGCGGTCCCCGATCATCTGCTTCGTCCCTCCCCTCACCAAACTGAGCGGCAGTAAACAAATGAGCCGACGTACATCCCCAACAGCTGCTGGTGTAATAAGATGCGGTATTCTGTGGCAAAGCTGTTAGCTATTACTGACTGGAACAAACAAAATATTCAGGCACTCATGCTATTCCACGTTGATTTACATAGCCGTGCTATAAGCTATAGGCGGCTTTGAGGATTGATTGAAGAATGGCATCCCCTCTCCATCGAGTTGCCATGTGAGCACTTGTCCCACCCGGTTCCCGGAACCCGCCAAACGAGGCGGCAAGGTCCAGCAGTGCCCCGGATCACCCCGAAGGCTATATCGGCTGACACCCCAAAGCATCTGCTGCTGGGGAAAAACAGACGGGAACAAAAAAGAGATCTCCTGCCGGAGAACATCTGGAAAACTTGCCACGCCCCGGCAAACGCTAAGGCAATGCAATGGACTGGCAATGGCGGTCCTTGGGTTTCAAGGCGCTCCAAGTCCATTTCGGCCAAAAACTCGCAAATTTTCCGACAGCTCTCCGCGACTTTGAGCAGAGCGATTGTGCGCAATTTGTTTCATGCATTATCTGCTCCCATTCTTCCTCGGCTACATATTCAAACATCAATGGCCAAGACCTGTTCAAGCACCCCACAATACAGGTGGCCAAGGTCCTGCTGTCAATCTGGACACTTGACGAGAACAACTTTGATGATGGCGACGACGCTAACGTTGCTAACCATTGCCAAAAGGATGAGGATGATGAGGATGATGATGATGGTGATGATGGTGATGATGATGATGATGATGATGGTGACGATGATGATGATGATGATGAGGATGATGATGATGATGAGGATGACAATGATAATGATGATGGTGATGATGATGATGATGATGGCGATGATGATGATGATGACGACGATGATGATGATGATGATGACGATGATGATGACGATGATGATGATGCTGGTGATGGGGATGAGGATGATGAAGATGATGGTGATGATGATGGGGATGATGAGGATGAGGATGAGGATGAGGATGAGGATGATGATGGTAATGATGATGATGATGATGATGATGATGATGTTGATGATGAAGAAACAAGGCATATCTGTAAGTGTCACCAGAGGGCTCACGCCTATATGGTTTCAGAAAACTGTTCGCATTGGTACTTTGCGACGGTGTGGAGAAATTGGAGCTACCCAGGGTTGTTTTTGATGTCCTGTCGCCGTTTTTGAACAAGCTAGTTCTTTTGCACCACTACCTAACTTCACTAGCATCGACACATGAGTCCAGGACAGGAACACTGGTGATTGGGCAACCAAAAATCAGCAGCGTCTTCAACATGTTCATTCCGAGAGGACCAGACTTGCTCCACGCGCTCCTGACTTAGATTGGAATCTCTTGCGGCACTGAGCCTTCTGCACGAGTACGTCTACGTCTTCATGTTGTTCGCCCTCCGTAAATCCGTAGCTCTGCCGGTATTTCACCTCAAGCTCTTGGCTGCGATCCAAAGAAGAAAGCGGAAAGAACTCGGGCGCGACGCGCATCGAGAAAGGCTTGCCCGGGAAAGCGCACAGGCCACTTGGACCACAGCACCCCGACAGTACTCCCTCTTTGCTGGTCTTAAAAATGAAATGCGTGAGCCCAATGTGCCCCATTGGCTGACCATCGGCTGACCATCCACAAAGAATGGTACCCAGACACGATCCTCATTGAGAATCACATGGTCTGCAAAGATTGTGATATCAGCTGGCCAAACATCCATGAATGCTCGCAACTCACCCAGCCAATCGACAGAATGAGCTGCTGGCATCTCATCGCAAAAACTCTCGCGCCTGCAATTTTTTATTTGATGCACCGTGTGGCAAACAAAGCACTTAATTTCGTCCCGCCGCATGGCCTCCAATGCCCGTACGCGAACGCTTTGGCATAGATTCAAGACTGCAACACTCTTATTTCCTCTGCATTTGCCACTCTCGTCTGCCCGGTCTCTGTCCAGCCAAAAGAGAAATGTTAATCACAATCACTGCACTGTTGGCAGCGACCAATCAAGGCCGTGCGCTTTTCAAACGAAGATGCAGTCAAAGTCTCGCAGCGTTTCTTTCATGAGTTCGACCATTTCTGACCGGCAGCTCTTAGAGTCTGCCCTGGCGGAACAGCTTCAGTCGGCCAGGACATATTGTCTCAGCCGTGCATTTCGCGGCGACTTTGAATGTCTCGCGACTGAAATTCCGATGGCACAAAGGATTATTTCATTCTTCGCCACGCTTGATCCAAACATCGTGTTCCTGTCAACGACGGAGGCTTTCTAATCTTTGCGAATTTGGAAAATTCCGCGCGATAATGAGCAACGTTTTTGAAATGCATTTTGCGCTTTGCGGCTTCGGATTTCCAAGCAAGTGCACCGTCACCATGCACTGTGGCCCCAGATGAAATCTTGTCCATCAACTTGGAGGCTCGAACATCTTTCAAGGATTCAGCTGGAGGTCTGCTTTGAGGCGCAACCAAATGTCTGGGATACGCGACAAAAAGACTTTGCCAGGTTGTCCTCTCTCCAAAGCTCCTGCCCATCTGTAGCGCGTCAAAAAATATTCTGGCAGTTTCCGAGTTGCGCGCGCCCTGGACATGACATTACGAAACTGTGATGAAACAAAAATCAATTTCAACATGTTTGGCATCCAATTTATCAACTTGGTTCTTAAAAATAGGATGAAACTTGAAAAGAAAAAACGAGACCATTCACGGCAGCCACTGGTCGATCAACTTCATGATGCAAGCGCAGGTGAACGTTTACATGACCCAGCCCCCCACCCCCAGATCCACCCTCGAGGCGACGTAGCATCAACTTCACGACGCAAATGCAAATGAACATTACCATGACCCCACACCCCCACCCCCAGACCCACCCTTGACATGACGTAGAATCAATTTCATGATACAAATGCAAGTGAACGTTACCATGACCCCGCACCCCCACCCCCAGACCCACCCTTGCCATGACGCAGCATCAACTTCATGATGCAACTGCAAGTGAACGTTACCATGACCCCACACCCCCACCCCACATCCACCCTGGACGTGACGTAGCATCAACTTCACGTAACATCAAACCCATATGTATCCTACAAATCATAGAAGATAGCTATCGGGTCGCTAATGCGGCCCTTAGCTAAAACAAGGGGCGCTATGAGCTGCGAAGCGTCAATTCCAGTTACATTACCTTTCATATAATCTTCGGCCTCCACAGCCACAACTCTACATGTTTCGGATGTGATGAAATGCCCAACACTTGAATTTCGCAAATGCAGGACTACAAGAAACACACGTCAATCTACGAATCAAAACATGACTTGTTGCTCGCATCTGGCTGGGGCCACACTCAACGGTGCCCCTGGTAGAGCCAAGCGACACTGCAAAGCCAATGATACAGCGATACACCAAAAAGAAGATGGAGAACCATTCGCTCACATTGTCCACCAAAACTCGACAAGGAGGGCTCCAGTTCGCAAATAATATTTCCTTGAGGGCAAACCAGGAGCATGACAAATCAGTGCAAACACAACAACTGCCCTGGATGACCTCCACGTCCGCAGCATTGAAGGAAATCTTGGCTGGTAGCTGCGCAACGGTATCGGTGTATCGAACACAATATCACACCATGTCAGGCATGATTTTTTCCACGCTTAGCTTCCCTCTTCTAAACCTGATGTGACACAACGACTAATATGACTGTAAACGTGCTGGGGCCGGCAACAGCAGCAGCAGCAGGACCAAAACCAGAACCAGAACCAGAACCGGAACCAGAAGCAGAAGCAGAGCCGGAGCCAGACCCAGAACCAGAAGCAGAAGCAGAAGCATCAACGTAACCAGAAGCAGAACCAAAACCAGAACCAGAAGCAGAAGCAGAGGCATGAACATAACCAGAAGCAGAACCAGAACCAGCACCAGCACCAGCACCAGGGCCAGGACCAGAACCAGAACCAGAACCAGCACCAGCAGCAGCGCCAGTACCAGCACCAGCACCAGCCAGAGCCAGAATCATGTTGACACCGGCATCCACCCAATCCCGTTGACACCGGCACCCACCCAATCCTGTTGACACCGGCACCCACCCAATCATGCTGACACCGGCACCCACCCAATCATGTTGACACCTTCACCCACCCAATCATGTTGACACCGGCACCCGCCCAATCATCGCTATCTTGGGACAAAGAACATGATACTGCAAAAGTCTGCAGAACATAACTGGAGGACATGTCTTCAGGCTCAGCCAAACATTGCTATGGTCGGAAGCCATTGGGCTCAAACATACTTCACCACAGCCAATGCGTAGTACTTTCGTTCTCCTGACGCATCTTTCAATTCCACTTACCTCAGGAAAGGTACGCTTCCAAGTCTACCTTCTCTTCCTTCCCCTGCCTCGAGTGTCTAAGTCGTCTCTTGCACAACCTTACCATTCCTGTCAGCTACACTTTCTCACAGCCTCTACTCTTGCCTTTTCTCTTCTGCCACTCTTCCTTTCTCAAGACTTCTAAACTTTCTTAACTTCCACTCTTCTCGTTGGCCTTTCTTAACTTGCCCTTGCTCTTCTTCCCCTTCTCAGCGTTCGGGCTCCATGAAGATGCAAGCTTTGCCATAAAAGAACATGCACAATGCACAAGTATATCAGTGGTGCTATGACTTCCCAGAGAACAAGCAAGGCTAGGTGGCACCCACCCGTGGCATCGCACTGCGAAGTCCCAAGCATCTCATGGTTCCAACATGTGGCCTACTCGAAGCATTAGATGCAAGGGGCAGTACCAGGAACCCACACGAAGGAGAGAAAAGCGGATAGGCAGCACCTGTCTCCCAATCATCTCAATCGTTCAACGGCAACTGGCACCACTACCCATGCCCAAAAAGTATGCAAACCTCTCTCCCAATCCACATGCTCCTGGTCCCATACCAATGGAACCCAGAGCTCATACAGCCACTCGAGAGAAGCTTGACTAGGTGGCACTCGTAGCACCCACAGCGGCGAAGCATTCAAGAAACTCCCAGCAGTTTGTGCCACGCACAGCCGCTGAGTTGCAAAACGTCCCCAGGGCTCCGAATTTGCACCTTCTACAATACATTGGCTGGAAGCAAGATAGGGGTGCCACCTACAACTCACAAATCTCGAATCATCACTGAAGTTGTGATGAACAAACTACTCTCCTGAACCCTGGTCTTCTTGGCTCTACTCTTCTCTCCTGCTCTGCTGCACTCGCCACTGAGCTTCTCTTCGCTATTCTACTCTGCTCCGCTCTACCCTAATTATTTTCACTACTCCTTTCCATTCTACTCTGCTGTACTCTTCTTACTCTGCCACTCTCTGTTCTTAGCTGTGAAAGTCACCCGTGACTCTGGAGTTTTCATCAAGGTTTTTATACGAGAGGTCTCGTTCAGGGATATTAATATCTTGTAGGGGGGTCCTTCATATGCCCCCCTTAATGAGGCAAATGTCGAAAGATTTTGGGAGGCGTGTGTTTGCAGAAACTACAAAAGATGATCCCAACGGAACGGTGATTATTTGCGATGCACCTCTCCTTTTGAAATCTTGACCTGCCAATTTTGGAGGATGTCTGACACGACTTCATTCATTTGCCGGTCTTGCACAAAACGTCGCTCTCAGATTGTGTTCATCTCTTCAACTCCTTTTTTGAGTCCTTTTCGCACCAGCCTTTTCGAAAAGTCCTGTCAACTAACCTTGTCCAATTCACTGAAAACTTTTGTACCTCCCAAGCCGAAAAATTGTCTTCACTAGGCAACCACCACCGGCTTTCGGACCATAACAAGACGAGCGTCAAACATGGTCAAGAAGGTCCTCGAGAATGTCCCGTAGTAACTGGGCAGGGCAGCAGACTTGTCGAAGTGCAACCAAGGGAACGCTTCAACATCTCCACTCCGGGAACATACCAATCTCGACAACTGTGCACATCTGTGTGATCGCAAAAACTCGCGATAATAACGATGAGCCAATGTACCCGGACATAGTATTCCCATGGTGAGCAATCAAAACTAAATTGTTGATATTTATTTTCTATATATTTTATATATATACATATATATGTTTTTTGATTATTGTAACTATGTCATATGTAAACCATTTTTTGCGGCAAAAGTGATCGCAGGATCCACCTGTAGACCGCTTCGCGCTTGACCAACTCCTCACTGGCATTGCTGATGTATTCCCGGCAGAGTGTGCTCACCACCATGCCAGCAACACATTGCAGGAAGGTCAAGAGGCAAAATGTCCAGAACCTCATTCGATGAGGCTCAGGCTTAAGGATGGTCTACGAAATTCTGAACCAATGGCTGTTGGTGAAGGGCTGGTGCTTTTGAAGCGATAGAGACATGAAACTTCTGCCAAGCTCTTCGTGAAAAAACCTTGGAGCAATAAGCCACTGTTGATGAGGCAAAAGGAAACGCCTGCAATGGCAGAGCATGCCCCATCTCCCCTGTTGGAGGTGAAGAGAGTGGGGGGGGCAGCAGCAGCAGCAAGCCAGGTGCGCAAACTCCACAGAATTAGAGAAGCCAAGGAACAGCATATCCAAGCTTGCTGAAAGGCATTTGATCAGTAGTTGCAATGAAGACAGGACACTAGTCATGGTGACCATCCGCAGAGCACGCGCAAGCTTCCCTCAGCCACGTTGTCTCAAGAAAAAACTGCAACGTATCGGTGCGGTGTGAATCTTGCACCACAGCCACTTCAATGAATTCACTCTGAACTGTCTGCACTTGTTCAAATTGTTTGGCGCTATCCAAAAGAAGGCAAAGTCAACAGCTGTCAGCACACTCTGAAAATTCTAATACTTGCTATTCAACGAATTTCAAGCCATGATTCGTGCTTCTTTGGAGCTTAACTCCCCGTGCTAGAACCCTACCCCCTTGCAGTTCCCAGATGCCAATCCGCAGCAAGCGAAAGAGGGTGGGGTTCATCGGCAAAACTAAGGCAACGAAGGCCACTTCCACCAGAGAAGTCAGAGTCACCAAGACATCCACGTAGTTCATACACACCCTGAGCCACCGTTCCGCTCTCCGGTCACAAGTCCAAAGAGGGCAGCTGGTTTGCTGACTGAATTTGAGAGTCCGACCAAAAAAAAAGGATTCCGATCGAAACAGGGATCAGTCGTTGAATCACTAAGTGCTTGGGCTGCGGCCTCCAGAACTTCCGCTGAAGTACAACAATGCGAAAGAGGACATCGAAGGTGAAGAACGCAGTGAAGAGCATGTCACCTGTAGCTGGTCGGTAGGCAAAGTGGCAAGCTGCAAAGGAAGTGCAGGCTGACACATGCAGCGCAAGGCAAGCTATTTGGGCTATGGATTTCATACATATGGGTGTTTCTCAAAATAGGAGTACCCCGAAATAATCCCATATGAACCACTTGTGGTCATAAATCAAACGCAAAGAAACTGCCATATCCACTACCACTGCACAGTTTGGTCCCACCCCGTGCTCTCACCACCCCAGTTCCGCCTACCCAAAAAATTTGTTCACAGGCGGGCCAGGACTCTTCGGAGATGATGCTGTCCGGACTGATACCTCCAGGGCACAGTGGCGTCTCCCTTGAAACATTGAATTACTGCACAGTAGGTGCTTGCAGCTTCGCCCAAGAAAGGGCAACTCACTTGGACTGACAACCTGAAGAAACCTGAAAGAACCTGAAGTCCAGAAGATACCTAAAGTATCCTGGAGTATCCAAAGGTGCTCAAGAGATTCTCAAACATCCACCGCTCACTGCCTAATCGCTGGCCAGTCAGGGAGCCAAAAAACTGCAGTTCCAAGGCCATCCACAGGACATGCACCTCGGTGATCTTCATTGACGGTTCAGTTGGATGCCATGTTTTGAATGATGACAAATGATTAAAAAACAAATGTTCAGTTGAATGATGACAAATGATTTCCAAAAATAATTTCAAACAACATGTTTATTTTTTCGTTCAAAACCTGTTTTTTGGATCTTCTGTCTGTATTTGCAAATGGCATGCGCCATTGAGAAACACCAATGTTTCCGGATTCCATGCTGCAAATTGGCATCGCTTGCCAATCGGATTCGGAATCTGTTCTCTTGAGTTTCCAAAAGCTAACGGGAGGTCAACCAGATTTTGGTCTCAGAGACCCCAATCTGAGCCCATCGCACAAAGGAGGGCAGTTACCAGAACTTCGAAGCGACTGGATTGCAACCTCGATGGTCATCATGCGGGCTTAACAGAAGTGGAAACTCTGGTTCTGTACACGTGTATATTTATGTAGTCTTTTCTATTTATATATATTTTTTATTTATACATATATTTCTACATGTAAAAATATATAAATATCCATATATATATATATTTCTATATATATATATATCTGTGTACAATAATATCTGTATATTTTGATATTTATTTATATATATATATATATTTAAATATTTATATATATATATATATGTTTATATATATATATGTTTATATATATATATATGTTTATATATATATATATTTTTATTTATCTATTTATTTTTTTGTATTTATATATACATGCCTATGTACATATATTTAAACATGTTTTGATATAGATCTACATTTATTTTTGTGTTTATCTATTTATCTGTGCATTGATTGGCTCATCTATTTTTGATGCATTTACTTCTTTATTGGTTCATCTTTTTAGTTATTCATATTTTCAACTCATTTATTTTTTCCTTTATGTATTCAGTTCTTTTTTGAGTCTTTCATTTCCTAGTGCATTTATTTGTTTATCCAATCAAATACTTATTTGCTAATTTGTCCACGGTATAATCTATCAAACCGTTTATTTATGTACTTCCGGTAGTCATTTGTTTATCCATTCCTTGATTTATTGATTCATCTGTTCATTCATTCATTCATTCATTCATCCATCCATCCATGCATCCATCCATCCATCCATGCATTGATTCATTCATTCACCCATCCATGCGTTCATTCATTCAGTCAGTCATTCATTCATTCATCCATCCATCCCTCCATCCTTCCATCCATCCGTCCATCCATCCACGCATCCACGCATCCATCCATTCAATCATTCATTCATTAATTCATTCATCCATCCATCCATCCAGTCATGAAATTCAATCATTTGCTCATTCATTCATTCATTCATTCAATCAATCATTCATTCATTCATTCATTCAGACATTCGATCAGTCATTCAGTCATTCAGTCATTCAGTCATTCAGTCATTCAGTCATTCAGTCATTCAGTCAGTCATTCATTCAGTCATTCAGACATTCGATCAGTCATTCAGTCATTCAGTCAGTCATTCATTCAGTCATTCAGACATTCAGTCATTCAGCCAGTCATTCATTCATTCATTCATTCATTCATTCATTCGTTCATTCATTCATTCATTCATAGCATCCATTCATTGATAGAATCCATTCATTCATTCATTCATTCATTCATTCATTCATTCATTCATTCATCCATTCATTTTTTCATTGGTTCATGTACTCATTGATTGTTCTTTTCGTGCATCCATGTGCCATGTGGTTTTTCTTATCTATGCATGTGTTGATATATCTATTAATTTGTCTGACTGTGTTTTTATTCACTCATTCATTTGTCTATCCGTTAGATTGCTTTTGTATGCATTGATCTATTTGTGTGTTGCTAAATTATCTATCTATTGATATATTTATTCGTTGATGCATTTGTTTGTGTATTTTTGGAATAATGACAACCAAAGGAAATGGTAGTAATAGCAATACTAATTGTAAGACTAATGTTGAGAAAAGAAAAACAACAACAATAATAATAAAGGCAATGATAAGAATGTTAAAAACTGTAGTAATATAAAATAGCCATCATTTACGTATACATGTACATATACATATACATATACATGTACAAATAGCCTCGTCCGACCCCTTGCAACTGCGAAAACCCGAAATGGTATGGCGAGAAGTGTCACTTCAGAACCAGGTTTGTCAGTTTGGACTGTCAAAGTGACGAAATTTTGTCGCGGGATTCATCATCATCATCATCGTCATCATCACCATCATCATCATCGTCATCGTCGCCATCGCCATCTTCATCGTCATCGTCATCGCCATCATCATCTTCATAGTCATCATCGTCATCTTCATCATGGTTGTCATCAATCTTGTGCCACGAGTTGCAGTGTTTTTGTCTGTCACAGCAGCTGCAGGTCTCGCACAACTTTCAGGACTTCTTTCTGCGTTTTCCAGGGGTCCTTGTCTCCAATCCAGTGATGCCATTGGCTTTGAGCCACCCATGCATCCACTGCAACTTCACGAAGCAAGTAGACACGAACGTTAACATGCCTCACCTACCCCACCCCGTGCGTGACGTAGCATCCAGATCATGAAGCAAGTGGACACGAACCTTGTACATTTACATACATACATACATACATATATATATATATATATATACACATTTACATCTACATTTACATATACATTTACATATACATGTATATATATATATATTTGCATATATATTTGCTAACTTGCGCATATTTCTTGTGTTTCTTGGATGTGGACCAAGTCACGGAACCCGGAAAACCAGCCATGGGTCATGGATGTTTTGGCCTCAGCAATAAATTGGTAGCCTCAATACAGGTGACAACCACATGGCTGTGGGCAACCCTGCACCTGGAGTACCCAGATCAGGATAGAGTCCATCCGGTAAGCAGCAAGGAGTGGATGAATGAGCTCACTTGACTTTGAATCACATGGCTATGGGTCACAACCCGCCCGTACCCAACTCTTTTGACGTGGCAGCAACATTCAGCGACTGACACAAGAGCTATTCATTGGGGAGAGTGGACTCTCGAAATCGCATGAAGGAGCTTTTCGGATGTATCGAGGTCAGCTGCGCAACGCGGCCAAGCAAACCTCCGAAGAAGTAAGTCATCTGGAGGTGGAACACCCATTCCGCATTCCCTGCCCGTACCCATTGTTCCCCCATGATTAACCATTGTTTTCCCCATGATTGTTGTTGATTATCCCCCAGTAATTGGTTGATTGATATTGACCCATAGCCACATCAAGGGAACTGGGACTACAACTTCAATGCTGCGCCCGGACAACGCTTCAGAATTGACTTATCAAGCGGTACCGCTGTTGCTGTCACCAGCCCAATGAGCCGAGCACGGCTCGGCCGAATGAAGCTGCTGTCATGCAACCAAACGCGAAGCGTTTGTAAACGCGTCCAAGTGTACAGGTCCTGTGGAGTTGTCGACTTTCCAGCAACCGACTTCAGTTCCTGCTCTTTCCTCAGCAAATCTGGATTGAATGGAGGAAACCCGTCCACATATCTCCGAACTTTGACCTAAGCCAAATATCCTAGCAACACAGCGTGTCGAATCAATAGCTGTTGGTACTCGACCCATGAAAGGGAATTCCTTAGTCCTGTCCAGTTGAAGCCATACCCAGAGACCTCTCTCTGTGTGACTCCCATATCTGCCAAGACTCATTTGGGCGAGCACATCTTGGATCTGATTCCTAGGCATTCTCATCGCATAAGGTGGATTTCGGTGAAAAAGCAATAGCGCCAACCAGACAGAGTATCGTCAAGTTCGAAGGGTAACATGTGTTTATGCTTGCTGCACTGAATCATTCAATCTGGCCGAAATACATTGTTTCAGCAACCTGGAATCTGCTCCAAAGCAGCGAATTGTAAACAACCTTTGAAGGGAAGGAGGGGCAGTAGCAAGAAGGGAGAGAGGAATGGACTGACAAATGTGTGGATGGATTGATCAACGTATGTCCACAATCTGTTCGTACATATGCAGGCCAGGAAATGCTTGCGGATGTTTTTACGTGGCAAGCATGAGTGTATTGAAAATGCATGCATCGGCCTCAGCCTCGTACGTATGCAATAAATACAGTTCTGTAATATATCGAATATGGGTCTGTATGTACTTAATGAATGTATGTCTGTCTGTCTGTCTGTATGTATGTATGTCTGTCTGTCTGTATGTATGTCTGTCTGTCTGTCTGTCTGTATGTATGTCTGTCTGTCTGTCTGTCTGTCTGTATGTATGTATGTATGTATGTGTAAATATGTGTATGTATGTGTATATATGTATATATGTATATATATATATTTGTGAATGTATATGTAAATGTATATGTATGTGTATGTGTATATGTATGTGTATGTGTATGTGTATGTGTATGTCAATGTGTGTGTATCTGTATATGCATGTGTATGCGTATGTGTATGTGTGTATGTGTATATGCATGTGTATGTGTGCATGAGTGCATGTGTGCATGTGTGCATATCTGCATGTATGCATGTATGCATGGATGCATGCATGCATAGATGCATAGATGCATCTATGCATCTATGCTTCTATGCTTCTGTGCTTCTATGCTTCTATGCTTCTATGCTTCCATGCTTCTATGCTTCTATCTATCTATGTTTGTATGCTACGCATCTGTTTGCGCCTGTTTGTATCTCTATGTGTCTCTATGTATCTCTGTGTACCTTTATGTATCTCTATGTATCTATGCATCTATGTATCTCTATGTGTCTATGTGTCTACGTATCTCTATATACCTCTATGTCTATGTATCTATGTATCTATGTATCTATGTATCTATGTATCTATGTATCTATGTATCTATGTATCTATGTATCTATGTATCTATGTATCTATGTATGTTTGTATGTATCTATCTATCTATCTATCTATCTATCTATCTATCTATCTATCTTGGTATCTATCTGTCTGTATCTGCATGTCTCTGTATATATCTGTATGCATCTGCATGTATCTATATTGCGAGGACGATGACGAAGACAAGACGACAACAACATCGCTGAGCCGCGTAAAGGCATCCTCCACGGGATCTTTGTACAGCTTGTCCAAGACCTCGAAGGGGAGCAGAGGATCTCAGTGGCTGTAGCTGTAAGCCACCCAGAAGTTGTTACAACCAAAGGTTGTTACCCCATTGCTAGTAAGGCTTAGTAAGGTTGTTTTGTGGAGTTGATCCAAGAAATTGCTGTAACCCAGTATTCCAAATCCACCGGCTCAGCCATGGGTGATCTTGGCATCTCTTGGCATCAGATTTCAAGGCACCCAGCTGCACCACCAACAATGCTCTGTACCGCAGGGGCGCACCACTGCATGATTATCCTCGTTGGCTTATTCATCGTCTTTATTAGAACTCATCTATCCCGGTCATCCTCATCATCATCATCATCATCATCGTCATCATCATCATCATCATCGTCATCATCATCATCATCAACATCATCAATTCTTGCCGATGATGCATGCCCATAACGAATGCCCACATTGTGATACAACTTTGCTGGAGATGTCCATGCCAACGATCATGAGCATGACAGTGATGCTCGATTTTGATCAGAGTCACGATCTCTCTCGCTCTCTCTCTCTCTCTCTCTCTGTTAATGACGACGATCATTCAAACCATTAGAATATCGCGTGCATGAAAACAAAATGAATGTAACAACGCAATCCCCCAGCAAGGACACAAACAAAATCCACCGCACTGCTGCAAATGTGCAGTTTGAA
>VSDK01001201.1:10068-20741 GCA_009767595.1 Symbiodinium kawagutii
GAAGAGCGTGTGGCCCAAGCACACAGAAGGCAGAACAGGAAAACAGCAACAACAACAATAGCAACAATAACAACTAACCACCACCACCACCACCACCACGCTGAGCAACAGCAGCACCGTTACGACAGAACCCCTGCAGCACGTTGCAACACTTCGAAGTTCTCTGAGCGCCAGGCGGTGTCTGCCGATCTGAAGGTCGCCGCGGCAGCTTGATGGCGGGGAGGGCAATGTGTATAGTGCTTGGTAGTCATTTGGTAGTCATGGTTCCTTGGTGCCAACGGTTGTAGACACAATGTGCAAGTAGAGTCAGATATGGTTTGGTAATGTTTGGTATAATTAGTATATTAATATTAATCTAGTTTTTTTTGTTTTTAGTGGCTAATGATGGTTAAAGGTTAACTATTGGTTAAATTGAGAAATTATGGTTACGTATTGGTCAGTCAAGCAGTTGGATACTCAATTAGCGGGATGAATATTGAAAAGGCACAGAGATTCTTTTGAAAAGTACCTTTTTTCTTTTGACAATTACCTTTATTCTTTTGAAAATTACCTTTGTTGATGAAAATCCATGGTGAATTGTGGTTAGAAGTTAGAAGAATATGTTGAGAATCTTCAAGATTTGGCAATGTGCTCGACTCCCTTCTTAGACAGGCGCCTGGTGCAGTCCCAGGTAGTTAGTAGGTCGGTGACAAAAGAGCACCAGAGAAACAGCGACCTCTGCCGATCCAAAGGGGCAGGCTTGCAGACGGCATGGTTGTTCTTTATGCGTATTCTATAGTTTTCATTCCCAGCACCAGTTTTCATACCAACACCTACTGGAGATGTTGCTAAACAAATGGCGGTTCCTGTTCAGGTATGAAATTCCAAGTGCCAAAGCCCCTTTGGCAAAGTAGCGCCGCTGCTTGATAACGAATGGTGGTACTTCCAGTGTGATGTTTCCAGCGGTGCTCTTCGCCCATAATTGCTTGACAGTAAATCGCTTCAGCCTAGCACAAGCTGCAACGATTCCCGAGCCATGAAAGTCAATTCCCTCCCCTGAATGGCCCAAAAGGCCAGGCTCTCCACCGGAAACCTTGGCAAATGAATATCTTCTGGCCTTTTGGGCTATTCAGGGGAGGGAATCGTTGCAGCTTGGGTTGTAGCTTACGCCAGCTATCTGAGGAAATAGGCGGGGCTTTGTGGCCCAGCAATTCATACTGAACACGCCTCAAGGACGTTGACCCCCCCCACACCTGGTGTGGCATGATTAAGCATGTTAATCGATGTGAACGATGCTGGATACATCTAGATCCGCATGAGCAAAAAGGTTGCACCATTTCAATAGTTTGTGATTTGCAATGAAGTTTGCGGGCCTTAATCGAATATGGACCTCTATCGCAGTGCAGGAAGTGAGGGGCTGCCTATGAAGATACCCCAGAATCAGGGACCCACAGTGGATGGGCACACCACAACTGGGTGCAACACAAATGGGGAGTGCCACTTGACCTCTGTCGTGCGGGGGTCAAAAACACGCGCGCGTCCCCAGTGACCAGGCAAAAAGCAATCCATTGAGATCTCAGTGATGGATCCATACGGATAAACCTCCTAATGCATCTTGATTTAATATTATATTTTATTTATTCATTTATTTGTTTATTTCCTAAACATGATTATAAGATTTTTCAATCACGTAACCCCTAATACGTTATAAATCACAACCATTCACAAACCTATAGACGGTTAAGTTAGTGGTTACTCACAGCTGGATCTGCAATTACTACTGGTAGTGTACGATGGGCCGGGTGTATCGCTGACAAGACAATTGCAACTCTTGGCCAAATGAAAGGTTTTGGTAGTATCCATGCTATGTTGTACTTGTTGGCGCCGTGATCATCCATTTGTGGGCCCCGGCTATGGTCAATTACATCTAATAGATCCTGCATATTTGTGCATGTTTGAACGCATGGTCTTCATGGCTGTAAAGTGGTCGTTGTTGTTTTGGTCTGTGGGAGAAACTGATCTGAACATGTTTCAATGTAAACATCTCCCTGGGTGCCCGACTTGAGTGTGGCATTGATAATGTGCCATTTGGGGCTTGCACGGGCCAGTGCAGATAAGAACGATGACCCATACAGGTTGACACTTGATAATCATAAACCGCTATATTAGCCAACACATGAACCATCAGCAATCACCAGCACCTAACTAAGAGCATTTATGAACGCTCCTTAATCACTGTTTGTATCTCAGCCAAAAAGTTATGAACACTCCTTAATGAACCACTATTAGCAATTAGCTTCTTAGCTAGCCCGACAGCTAATAACACTCCTTCACCACTACTAGCCATATCTACACTCAGTAGTGGTTCCTCCCCCGATCGGTTCAAAATCTTGCGTTCAGTTGGGGGAGAGAATCCTCAAAAGGTGGGAGAGCTGTTGTTCTTTAGTTAATTTCTGGTTTTTATAGCATTATTTGTTGGAATTAGCGTTGGCGGACGTAGTTCCATGCGGGAAACATGTCGGAGAGGAAAGTTGGGGGAGGAAACACTTCTAGGTGTAGCCATTTTTTGTTGCCACCAGTATTGAACCAGTGGATTGTTCCGAGCATCCTGCAGTTTTTGGCTACTGGGGCGGGATCGGCCGGTTGGTGGCGCCACCGCAAGGCAGTGCCGCGGGTAGCCATCTCATCTAAAGTGGTGGTGTGGTGAAGGTGAGGTGAGGTGAGGTGGTGAACCAAGTCAACCACAAGGGAACTTGCCTCTAGCATTAGAATGCATACGTATGTACTCCTAGGTCCTAGTATGTACTCTCAGTATTTTTTTATATCTTTTGGTGATGACAGTGTTTTGCTAAATGCATCTCAAGACTGGTGGTCTTGCTTTGCCACATGCACCAGCATGCGCCAGAGTTTTTGCCGTTGAAAAGTCCCCCACACAAAAGTGGATTTGCGATGTAAGTCACCCAGTGGAAGCCTCCAAAATGAAATCCCTCAACGTTCAGCAGCTGAATGCACCCCGTCCAAACAAATTGGTTGTGCTTGTGATTGTGGGTGCTGTCGTTGCTGCTGTTGATGGTGATGGCGCTTGTGGTTGTGATGATGGTTGTTGTCGTATGGCTTCGTTGAACCATTCATGTTAAGTTGAGTTCAACAATTCAACCCTTGTTCTTAATTATGATTGGTGGCCGGTGTTGTTGGTTATGGCCTATGATCCTATGATGGTTAAAGATTGTCAGAGGATGAACCAGGACAGCTGGAAATTTGTTCCATGATCTCTGCGTCTAAACCTGCCTTCGTTTTAGGCACCCCCCCATGGACATTTAAGGCCCCCCCCCGGTTGGCATCTGTGCAAAAATCCCTAGCCTTGACGTACCAACATGTATATACCAACCAGGTCATTGAATTGTGAAAATCGCGTAAGATCCAGCTGCATTGTGGATTTAGGTCCTCTTGTTCCATCCATCATCCCACACTTGTTCGAGTGATGCATCCTTCCATCCAGCCATCCATCCATCCATCCACAGCATGTGCCAGTTGCCAACTGTGCCATGGACTTGGCACACCTGGCGGGGGATCCAAGCAACTGGGAAGGACTGCAGCTTGGTGGTTTCAAACATGTCGTGTTAGTCAGCCACACTTGTTGCTTGACAATAGTTGGCTATGGGTCAAGCAGTTAATCAACCAACTAATGGGGGATAATGACCAACAACAGTAGGGAAACAATGGTGAATGATAGGGGAACAAGGGGTACGGGGTTTTGACCCACAGCCAGTTCAATCATATTCTGACCACCCTGGTTCTTACCGCTTCGAAGAATGAGGATTGTAATAGCTATTAGATGTATAGTTTGCATGATGCTTTGCCACTTTTTGGTATTTGCTGGTACGCGTTGCTTCTCGACCATATCTTGGATGGTTGAATTGTCATCGGCTCATGTATTTGAGACGATTGGGCAGTGATCAGGTCAACACACTCTTGGTTGATCAGTGGGGGGAAAGCACAAAAAATGGGATACAGCGTGCTATAGAGACAGGAAATGGACCGGGGACTCGGTGTGGCAAATGTGACCACTATTGTTTGTGTGCACTATGATTATTTAAGTATGTGTGTATATGCCGGTGTTAGTGTTAGTGTACACTTGGGACATGCATATGTGTGTGAGGTACTTCTTTGTTGCCAACTAACATGCGTCCCATAGATTAGATTAACGGGGATCATCATCATACTGGGAAAATTCCTTGGGCCATTTCCACGCTGCAACCTTCCCTGAACAGCTTAAACAGCACCGGCAACGGTGGTCGATATTTTGCTTGCGTGGGGTAAAGGCGTTGAGCTGCAACTGCCCAACTAATGCGCTTGTTTTGCACATTTTGTTTGCCAATTACTAGGGCAAACCGTGGGAAGCCCTGGCAAAAAATTACTATTTATTACTAGCCAGTCGGAATCCATAAATTCAATGTTGCAACGGGTATTATAGTGCTTCATGGCAGATCGCAGCTGGTCGCTGTAAAGGCGCCGGGTTTGGTCAAGCTGGTGGTGGTTCATCAGCTCTGCCATATTGTGACCGGTTGTTGGCCCCTATAAATTATCAACCATAATTAATCACTATTACCCATTACTAGAAATGATCAATCATCATTAATCATATAATACCTGACCATGATTGACAATTTGTTAATAAGCAGCCACATCACTAGCCATCAGTCAACCGATGATTGAACATGATTACAGTAATCCATCATCATTAGAATCCATCGTCAACCATCATTTTCAATCAACCATGATGAAACCATGTGATTCCTGACCGTGACGAACTATTTGTTTGCAATGAATTAGGCGAGCAATGCCATTTCACCGGCCATCAACCAACCACCGTTGCCAGCATCGGCCTCTCGCTGGATCCGAGGTGACGGTCGGCCTGTTCCCAGCGAAACATGAGCCGCTGACCAGCAGCCACCTAAGTTGTTGTGGAACCGGGGATGTGTGTTTTAATGGCTTATGATGGCTAATTATGAGGATCAATAGCCAGCAAGATACGTGGAAACAGCAGGATTGCGTATGCTGAACTATGGCTTATAGTGGTTAACGATGGGGGAAACCAACAATGAATGCCTGGGGGAATGGAACATGATCTTGGCATATGGGTTTGTCCATAAACGGTGGTACCTACCAACCATCCAATGATAGCAATTATTAAAAGGGGGGCACACCGGGTTTGGACAAACCTATATGGTTGCCGTCATGGTTGGTACTAATTATTGACCTCTGACCAAGGATGTTCAATGGTCAAACTCCGTAGTGGTAGAGGATGATCCTCTGGGAGGCCCCATGGATGAACCCCAGGTGAGTTCCGGAGGACGGACACGCCATCTTGGTCCTGTTGAGGTGCAGATCTGGCTTACTTCCAGCAGCACGGTGTGGACGACGTGCTTGCGGAGTCGCAGGGGCTACGGGATGATTTGGGGGCTGAGCTTGGGCAATCGTGGGGATGATGGTAGATGATGATGGTAGATGGTGATTGATCATGATATTTGACTCTTGTGGTGAGAAGCTTCGAACCTGGCGACTTGTAAATGGCTGCTCCAATGATATCTCCGATGATCGTCAACAATTAGTACTAGTAATTAACTGTAGTAACCAACCGTTTCTTACTAGAAGCTTACTGCCTTCATTCATGGTCCATTCCAGTAAGTAGTAGATTAGAAGCTGGGCACCATCTGAGATGAGTCATCAAGTAATCAAATATATGGGAATACCGTGGTGGTTGGGCTTGTTTGTGTCATTATTTGGACCTATAGCTAAGTATGGGATGGCGATGGAGGGACAGCTACATATGCTGCTGCGCGAAGGATACACACAGACGCTCACCGAGAGCTCCAGTTGTTTTCTTTGAAATATGTTTTGAAAGAATCGTTTGATAATAGTTTGATAGTAGTTTGAGATATAAATCTGTTATTTTGTGCATGCATACGAGCTACACGTGCGTGGTAGGACGTGGTAGGATGTCTTAAACGACCAAAGTTGTCCACTCAACGACTGATCAGCTCCGTCCCTGGCTGGTCACTAAGTCAGCCTCCCAGGAGATTGTGTCGCAGCTTGCGAAGCAGAAGCCGACGGATCCCTTCAAGCAAACCAGCAGCAATTGCAGCATGTTCAAAAACCGCCGCCCCAAACCAAATCAGGAAATCTGGCCATTGATTCTTTATGATGAATAGTGGGGATTCATGGTTGAGAATGGTTGCTAATTAGTGAATAATTAATAGGAGAGAGAGAGAGAATAATTAATAGTGACAGTGGCTAAGTTACATGTTTTAAGGTTTGGTGGGACAATCGCTTGTGCCTTACCTGCAGCTGTATCCATTGAAACTCCGACAAGAATGTGAAGATTTGGTGGTGCGGGTGGTGGTTTCCCAATTAGCGTGTGCCGTTTAAACACCATGGGGCAATCAGAAATATACGGGCTTACAAGATTTGGCCGTGCCGTTTTCGTCAAGACCTTCCCTTGAACGTTTTAACGTGTTTTTGTCTAGCATCAATATTTGTAGGGACATCGAGCGGCTCCCTTTTTGCCTTCAACCTCACTGAGCATCCAACTTCTCATTACTACCCAAATTGAGGATACCTCCCAAGTAGTCATGCCATGATTTTTGACATTTTTAAAGTGCCCATGCAGAGTCAGCATCGTTCAGCGTGCAGTTGATGAGCAGTGAAATTTGCTCGTGTCAGTCATGATCCTTACCCGCATTGATCATCCTTTACAACGGCATTGTTTTCAGAATGATCAGATAATGATATGATATGATATGATGGTATGATATTGCATGATCAGCGATTAACTACCTGTCAGTTCTCGTTGGACGCAGCTGGAAGATCTATGTATCCAGACTGCATGCTGCTCCCTCCTTATGCTCCTTGGCCCCAGGTTCATCGCGGAGGCCGTGGCCAAGAAGAGCGGAGGCACAGCTAACCGCAGCTAGCGGGCCATCATGGTTCACTACTGGTCATGTATCATGGATACTGGCCATCACCATGATACCATTGTGAAACGTGACATACTAACCATAGTTCACTACTGATCACTACTTCCCATAGATGGCTGTGGGTCAGTTCGCCCTGTACCTTGGTGCCTCCATTTTTAACCAGGCTGTTTTGCGTATGAGTTTGCTGGTGAATCCTCCATTTGTTGATTAACCGCTTGACCCATAGGCACATCTACTTGGTATATCACTGTATATCCCCTATTTGCCAGTCGTTACCCCCTTTTGTTAACCATTAACCAGGGGATGATTGCCAGCTAATTCATAAACGATGAACCATTAACCGGCCAAAAGTCATGGATTATTACACCTAGAGTGGTTCATTCCCTTTTATTGACCATTAGCCACTAACCAGTCAAAAATCATCAGGGGTTAAACCATAACTCCTAGGTGAATGAAGTTGTTGGAGTGGCACCAGAGACGGCCCAGGGATCCTTTGCCAGGTGCGCCGCCAAAGGCGGCGGCCGCCAAAGCCGAGAAAGCTACGGCACCGGCGGATTCCAAAGCAGCGCCGGCTGCGGTGTCACCCAAGGTGGGCGGCTGCGAAGGAAGGTGCTGACACAGCTATGGTGACATACCTTGACCCTCAACTAGCCTATCGAAATGTGTAAAGGTTGCAAAAGAATGGGTATAAAGGATAATTGGGGGTAAAGCTAGTTGTCATCGTTGGGAGTTTTAGTGGGGGGAGTTGTGGGAAATTGTATCGATGGCGTATGATGGCACTTGATGGCATCCTGCAGCAGAGGAGAAAAATATATTGCACATGATTTTGGGAACTTCAGCTACGGGGTACGTGACCAATTTTTTCGGCATATCCATTCAGGTGGGTACCATGATGGCCTGCAAGAGGGCACAAGCAGATTTGGGCACCGTGCTTTCATAGCCATAGGCAGATCAAGCTCTGTTCCAGTGATCTCCCGTCTTTGTGTTGCATGGTGGAAGGGCTACAGTTGAGTACGCCTGGGATACCTCCCAGAAGCCCGGACGGGGCGAGCTGCCCAGGCCGAAGCTGCAGCTCCTGCTGCAGGCTGGATCTCCACACTGGTGTGATGACTTGCTAGCTTGAGTTCGCCACTTGAAATGGCCAATGTTCTCAGAAAAGGGGAAGTCACAGAGCCAGATCCGATTCGATGGCATGTCGAATCCACCTGGCAGATGATGCAATGCAGCGACCATGACATGTTTTCCCATACCGGTCAAATTCTTACCGCCAAGTTTTGCGTTTTTCATATACCACTGGGGAGAAATCCTTGATGCGGGGCCCAAGTCTCCGAGACCTTGAGGGGTTTGTTCAGGAGCTGTGGATGAAGCTGCCGTGAAGCAGGTAGGAGATGAGCTGAGAGCCCTCAAGGAGAAGCTGAAACAGGAGGCACCTGTTTCCGAGCCGGTTGGGTCGTGGAGTTTTACCTGTTAGCTTCTGTGTCAAAAATTTGCTTTGGTTGGTTGTTTGCATTGGGGAGACATGGTAGGCATGTCAACAAGCAGTGTGCGAAACGAAAACTTTCACACATTTGACGACAATTGCACAGCTTATGACATTGGTAGCGGTCACTTGAGCACTGCAAGCGTCCTTCTTTGCAAGCTGATACAGTAGTAGTCAGTGCCAGTGCTAGGCAAATTGGAGTGTGGGTCTAAAATCAGGCTATGGCTTGTGACCCAAGCCCACTTAGGATGGTCATGTTTCATTTGGCTGGTTGCTTCAGAATGATGGCTTCATTCGACAATGCTAGTAAATTGATGACTGGTCACTGCATCCATTGACTCAAACGGGCAAAAATGCAGCTGGCTGAACAAAGGTGAAAGGAGAAGGACACTCACAAAGACGATACCAACTGCAAGCTATGACTCCTTTTGTGCGGATTCAGTTCTCAATTTTTATGCTGCTGCCGGTTCATGTGTTGTGTAATTAGTCCATCCGGTGATCCTCCCATTGAGAGTGGTGCGTGTGTGTGTGTGTGCGCGTGTGTTTGGATTGCTTGCAAAGCTGGTGGGGGTCCATCTTGGAAGTGTTTTTTTTTTAAAATCCTGTGAACCCAAAATGCCATTGGAACCAGCAAGCGTGGCACTTTGGCTGAATCAGCTAAGAATTTGCACGATACTAGCCACTAGCCATCATTCATTGACTTGACTTAACAATTTTTCACCATCAACAATATATGTCAACAGCATTAGTCAGCATCATTCCTCACCATCACTGACCTCAAGCTATGGTGACCCTTGGGGCCCGGCCCTGTCACTGACCTGGTTGGTTGGACTTAACTTGCTTTGGCGTTGCCAGGGCAAGAGCTCCAAGGACTGGGTGCGACTGGCGTCGTTTGTGCGTAGCAAAAGGTCGCGTGTCGTGTGGGACTCGAGCTGACCCCCTGAAGCATCATTCATAGTACCTGACCCCCTGAACTCTACTCTGAATCATCGTTACCCGTTGGTCCACTCCAATCTGCTCCAATGAGCTGATTTCAGATCCTCAGGTCACTGAAGATGCATCCGTTCATAGCGAAATCAGCGAAGGACATCAATGCCACAGAAGAAGTGAAGGCCTTGGTCGCTCGATTGACTGAGCTAAAAGCTGGAGGTGCAGGCCAGGAGTGGCCAGGAGGGCTCGTGGGCGAAGGTCAGAGTGTGCCCAGTTGGTACTGCCAGAAAAAAAACACATCCATTTTGAATTCGGCGAAGCTCAAAACCAAGGTTCTCCCACATATAGATATTATACGTGAATATATTTGCATACTGAAATATATGTCTAGTACAGATTCATCATGATTCATCTATGTGTGTGGTTGTGCTCGTCAACGGCTGTTTTTTGAAATTTGTGTACCGTAGTTCATCCTTGCATGCTTGGATGCTCCCTGCATTTTGTCGATTGGCCAACAAATAGAACAAGGCATCAGTTGCACTTGAACGGTCACAAGTCCTATAATCTCCCGATTTCTGCTGGCCAACTAACTGCTCGTACCGCGTGCATTGACAAATCTATCTACAACTGATCATGTTTTGTTTTGCCGAATATGACCATGTGTTTGACATTATATATATGTATTTATACATCAAAAGTTTTTCGTTGACCCTCAAAAAACCATGAAATCATTTTTAAACTCATGGAGATATAGAAAGCAAGAAGCATACCATTATCTTTTCTAAGTTTTGTTATTCCAAAAATTCTATGGAGATCTATGAAAGTTGTGTGCTTACAAAAATCAATGGCTTATTGTTCATAGTCTTTCTTGTTTGTATATATATATTATATTTTTTAGCTATGTATACATGTTATCATCATCTATTTGGAATTAATATTTATATCAATGTATGTTACAATCATCTATTTCAAGTGTTTGTTTGTGGCTATGATATTCAAATAGATCACTAGACTAGATGATTGTGATATATAGTTATTACTAGCGTTTTTCAAATATGATCACTATTTCATCAGAAAAAATATCAATTAGTGAATTCTAATAGCAACTGGTCTACTATTATCTCTAATAGCCATTTTGTGTTTCATTATTATCACTAGTGTTGCGATCACAACTGGTTGGTACTGCGACGCACCAATTTTCATTCGTTCCAAGTGTCGCCTCAGGTCCGGAGCCAAAGGCAGCACCGGCACCGAAGGCTGCCCCGAAGGCGGAAGGCAAAGCGGAGGTGCCGGCGAGGCCGGCAGGG